>SJYQ01095464.1:0-38842 GCA_006410935.1 Redunca redunca
TTCTTTCTTTCTTTCTTTCTTTCTTTTTTAAAGTAAATCCATTTCTCATCGGGCGAAAGGGAGTTTTCGGCAAGCGAGGACTTCCGATGACCTCTCTTAGCCTTGCATCCCGTGGGGTTGGTGAGTTGGGGCTCCTTTTGTTGCGCGAGCCCTGGCTGGAAGCCCAGGCTCCCTCCGAGAGCAGAGAGAAACAGGCGCGAGCTGAGAGCACATTTGCCAAGGTCCTATAGCCAGGGAATGCCAGGAGGGGTCTTTTGTGTCCTGTCTTAACAATCTAGAAACAATTCAGGTTGTTGAGGTTTGTAATGCTGAGGTTGCATCTGTTTCCAGTTAGTTCTTGGTAGCCTAAGGGGGAAGGGGTTATGTTAACCGCAACAGCAAATATACCCAAAGGTATAAAAACATCCCTTCTGAGAAATCATAAAAGCGCCACTTCTCATAGGTTTGAGCTGGTGGGAGTTAACAGGATGATTCACATGAACCATGGAAGTGAAAGCAGGATTTGGTCCCCTACTTCTATTAGAGTTGAGGTTTTACCCACGTGGTATTCAGTGCCAAGAATCTAGGGGCTGGGAGGAGGAAATTTTGTGAAAATAAATGTCCATGGTTTGAGACTTGCCCTGTGGTATGTAGTGAGTAGCATGGCCCAACTCTGTTTGCTCCAGACAGTAATGTCTTTACTGCATTAGTTCACAAACATTTGTTGAGCCTTACTAAGTTTTTAAAGCAGGGATTATTTCATAAAGGGGAGAGGCAGTTTACCGTGAAGCATTCCAGTGTTCCAGGGGCAGCATCTAACCCTGCTTGTGGGAAGAGGTAAGACTTTGCAGAATAATTGAATGGAGTTTGAGGGATGGGCAGTAGTGAGATGAAAGAGAAGAGCATTTCGCCTGGAAAATAGCATGATGAAGGCAGGAAAAGAGCACTGATTTTGGACCCGGAGTCCTGAGCCTGGTTGGAGCAAGGGATTTCTTGTGGATAGCGGAAAACGAGAGAGGCGCATCTTGCAAGCCTCCTGTGCTGCTTGTAAGAGACTTGGATTTTGCCCTGAAAGCCTAGAAACCGAATTTAGTAAATGTGTATCTTTGTTGTTGCTCTTGTTTAGTCGTGAAGTTGTGTTGGACTCTTTTGTGACTCCATGGCCTGTAGCCAGGCTCCTCTGTCCATGGGATTTCCCAAGGGAGAATACTGGAGTGGGTTACCATTTCCTTCTCCAGGGTGTCTTTCCAGCCCTGGGATAGAACCCGAGTCTCCTTCATTGGCGGGCAGGTTCTTTACCAATGAGCCACAAGGAAAGCCCAGTGTGTATCTTAGATACTCTCTAATGTGGAAAAGTGTTGGAAAGAGGCCACACCAGGGAGCTCATTGCAGTAATTCCCAGGAGAATTGCTGAGGATTTTAAAGACAATTGCATTTGAATGAGAGGAGAGATGAGTAAAAGGTTGTGAACTCTTAAGTAAGTGAACACCATACCTAGTATTAAAAATATATTGAGGTGAATGCTGTCTCTTGAGTTTTCCACCTATGACTGACTGTTTTTTTTAAGGAAATGACAAGCCTTTTTTTTCTTTCCTTAAACCACAGATTGCTTTAGGTCAAAATTTGAGTCCCATTTGATGAAGGAGAAATCATCACAAATGTTAAGGATGTTGAAATCTGGATGATTAGACATATGACTCAAATTATCTTGTAATCCAGGAGATACAAATTAAACCCATAATTAGATCACTTTATATCTATCAGATTAGAAATTAGGAAGTTTGTTACTCTCAAGAGTATCAATTGTTTGAAAGAGATCAGATATTTGGAAGTATATTTTAGGACAGTACAGCTGCTAGCAAAATAGGTATATCTTAAGACTCGGTGGTTCTACTCCTGAAGTACCAGAGAGACATTTGTATACAAGGCAACAAGTGTAAGAATGCTTTTGCAACATTTTAATAGTTAAAAAAAAAAGTAACAACCTACATGTTTGTTAGTAGGAGAATGTTTATAAAGTAGATATATATATTTTAAAGTATAATAAATTGCTTGGAATGAAATAATTTACAATAGTGGTTACCTTGTGGTATTCGGAGAATGGGACAGGACAATGGGGGACTGTTTTTTCTGTAATGTTTTATTTGTTAATGGGGAAAGAGGGTTAACAGATTTACAAAATATTAACAGTTGATCTGTATGACGGTAACAGGTATTTTATATTATATTTGTACATTTCTGTAGTTTAACGTGTATCCTTCAATTTCTTAAAATATAAGTTGTAGCAAAATTAAACTTAAGAATTTATGTCTAGTTATAAAAGTCATGCTCATTCATTTGGGGAAAGACTACAAACTGTTATTAATCCTAGATTTCAAAAAACAGTAATTAGGGAGAAACTTAAAGAAATTCAAATGCCAAATAAGCAGTGAAAATAAAAATGTAGAAAAACCATTAATCAAAAATCAAATTCTTCTAGACATTAGTAAATTTAAAACATCTTTCTTGACTATGTGTATTTTGAAATATGTTATAGCTGCTTGTACATCTTGAAATGTTAAAAGATAATTTTTTAAAAGTGAAGGGGGTGACAGAGGATGAGCTGGTTGGAAGGCTTCCCTGACTCAATGGACAAGAGTTTGAGCAAACTCTGGGACATAGTGAAGGACAGGGAAGCCTGGCAAGCTGCAGTCCATGGGGTTGCAGAGTTGGACGTCACTTAGTGATTGAACAACAGCATCACTCTCTATATATTACTGTCAGCTGAAAGGAGATTCCAAGTGCAAAGTACATTTGTAGAATAGAAATACTGAAACGTGCAATGGGAAACCTGGCTTCTTTCTTTCAAAGGGGGAGCACTCGAACCTCCACTTAATAGAATTCATTTGCATGTTTTTAGACAATAATTATTTTCATTTCTAGTATCTACAGTTTACAGAGTTGTGGGGAAAAAAAGTTCCATAGAATCATTGCAGGTAGATTCTTTACCAACTGAGCCACCAGGGAAGTCCTCCATAGAATCACAGTTAGGTAACTTTGAAGGACATGGTCTAATCTAGAATGTGCTTTGCTACTGAATCATAAATGTTCCCTATGAAAAAACATTGGTTCTCTCACTTAAACAAAATCCTTTTTTTTTTGAGATAAGACTACTTGGCTTTTCTTTTCTTTCTTTCTTTTTTCCCCCATTTTACTCTTGAAACAGAAAATCAAAGGATGTGGGAACTGAATGGGCCCTTAATAATTGAGTTCTACCATCCCATTTGGCAGATGAACAATTAAGGTGAGGCAGGGTCTCCCTGGACTTAGGAACTGTGTAGTAACTTAGTAACTGTCCTGTATTAAAGAGAAATTTCACCTGACATTTGTTAAAAATGACAAGATGGGGACTTCCTTGGTGGTCTAGTAGTTAGGACTTTGTCCTCCCAGTGCATGGGGCCCAGGTTTGATCCCTGGCTGGAGAACTAAAATCCCACGTGCCATGTAATATAACCTTTTTTTTTTTTTTTAATGACAAGATGGATTTTATTCTAGCTATTGTATTAGAGGAGAAAGACTTCCATATAGAACTGAGCTCAACTCCAAATACATCAAGGACAACTGAGATTTATTGCCAGTAGGCAGAGTGGGAGGGACAATGGCTGAAAAGTTGCTAAGAGAAGCTTGATTAGATGCCAAAGAGGGGAGATTCTTGCAGGATTCTTGCTAAACCTGGGCTCAGTGGGCCAAAGTCTTGTTGGGAGGAGGGCTCAGAGGAACTTGACTTCAGTTCAGTGAAAGAGGGCTCCTTGTCTCCTGTCCTTGTCTCTTTTGCATGTTATCAGCCAGGGACCACTTGCATGATGATTTTGTTGTAAGCCCCCAAAGAACAGAGGGCAAGATCTAAAACCTGTAGGTTTGGAAGTCTCTTTACAGATGTCATTGTCTGCCCAGCTGCTTTGCTTGGCTTTAATGGTTCACTGTCGCTAACCCAGAGCAAGTAGCAAGTACAGGGCTGATGTGGGAGGTCACAGGGGTGGTTAAGGTCTGGGCTTTGATATCAGACCTAGATTTGAATTTGATCCTGCTATTTAGATGGTCCTCTAACTGTAGCCTTGTTACTTCTATTGCTGGTGACAGCTGATCTGGTAGGTGCACTCGGGTCTGTCCCAAACCTCCCCTATTGAATCAGACCCCACTTGATGGTGCTGCCTGAAGTGGGGTCCTTCAGCTGAATCAGTGACTTCGTGTAGCCCTGTAACATGAGAGGGTCGCTGGACCAGTGGGAGGAGTGAGGACCTGGCACTAGAGGCTGGTGAAATTCATTTGTAAAGGCTTGTCCATTGACTTTGACTTTGTGTGGTTCAAGTTCTCCTTTGATGGGCTCTTCTTCTAAGACCTTTTTATAACCGATTACCCACAAGTGTCTTAAAATAGTGGGGTGATGAAGAGCAGGCATGTTGGGTATCCTGCTGCTGGAGGAAACTTGGAGGCCCCGGAGTGTGGGGTGTAGCCCTCCCACCTGTGGTTACAGGGCCTCTGAGATATTCACAAAAAAAATGTTCTTTTGGTGTGACAAGCAAGGTGGCGTAGTAGAAGGAGCAATCTTTGGAAGCAGATCTGTGTGTCACGCAGCAGTGCCACTTTCTACCAAGTTTCTCTACCTTTGCTAGTCTGTCTCAGCTGAAGGGGGGTAATGAGACTGCTCACAGGCTGTTGTGAGGATGGGCAAGTGCCTTGCACACTCCATGGTTCATAGATACCCACGCATATCCCGCCCTCCCTTCCTGTGTGGCATAGCAACAACAGAATACTCTTGGGGACTTTCCTCTCTCCCCTGGTTAGAGCAACAGCTCCCTTGGATCATTTTCTCCCTGCAAATGGTTAGCAGACTAAACACATACCCCTGAGCATCCTCTCAGAGGCCTTCTCACTCTCGGCACTTTTAAGAACTATCTTTTTCTTTTAAAGTTGTCACTGTATCCCATTATAAGGATGTATTATATTTGATTTGGGGCTTCCCTGGTGGCTCAGATGGTAAAGAGTCTGCCTGCAGTGCAGGAGACCCAGGTTCAACTCCTGCATTGGGACGATCCCCTGGAGAAGGGAATGGCAACCCACTCCAGTATTCTTGCCTGAAAAACCTCATGGATGGAGGAGCCTGGTGGGCTACAGTCCATGGGGTTGCAAAGGGTTAGATATGACTGAGCTGCTAACACACGCATACACACATGTATAATTGATTTAGTAAGTAGTACCCTATAGATGGAAAAGCCCCTGATGTTGGAAAAGATTGAAGGCAAAAGGAGAAGGGGGTGGCAGAGGATGAGATGGTTAGATAATCATCAACTCAGTTCAGTTCAGTTGCTCAGTGTGTCCGACTCTTTGCCACCCCATGAATTGCAGCAGGCCAGGCCTCCCTGTCCATCACCAACTCCCGGAGTTCACTCAAACTCACGTCCATCGAGTCGGTGATGCCATCCAGCCATCTCATCCTCTGTCGTCCCTATCTCCTCCTGCCCCCAATCCCTCTCAGCATCATAGTCTTTTCCAATGAATCAACTCTTCGCATGAAGTGGCCAAAGTATTAGCGTTTCAGCTTTAGCATCATTCCTTCCAAAGAACACCTAGAATGGACTGGTTGGATCTCCTTGCAGTCCAAGGGACTCTCAAGAGTCTTCTCCAACACCACAGTTCAGAAGCATCAACTCTTCAGCGCTCAGCTTTATTCACAGTCCAACTCTCACATCCATACATGACTACTGGAAAAACCATATCAACTCAGTATACATGAATTTGCGCAACTCCGGGAGATAGTGGAGGACAGAGGAGCCTGGTGTGCTACAGTCCATGGGGTTGCAAGGAGATGGACACGACTTAGCGACTGGACAACAACAACAGACAACCCCTGTAAATGACCATTTATGTTGCCTCTGGGGTTTTCCTGCTACAAATGGGTGATCTCCCTCACCTTCTTAAAATCTTCCCTTTTTGAAAAGCGATACCTGACACTCCCACCAGGACTTCCTCTTCTGCCTTTATTTCCTCCCCAGCACTCATGACAACGCACAACCTGTCTCTTCCTGCTAGAATGTCAGCTCTGTAAAGGGTTTCGCTAGTTTGGCATCCTGTTCAGTCCCTGTGAGCGCCTGGTGGGTGTTCAGGCCCTGTGTGTTGGATGGATGAGTAGACAGGAAGAAGCAGAAGACGGTGCCTGTGTGACTGGGGCCGTGGAGCACCACGGGCAAGAAATAGTGGTCTTCCTGGGCCAGTTTGGCAGGGATCATTTACTTTTTTTTTTTTTGGCTGCTCTGAGTCTTCATTGCAGTGCTTGTCTAGTTGGCAGCCTGTGGACTAAGTTACCCTGCAGCGTATGGGATCCTCATTCCCCAACCAGGGATCACGTCTGCGTCCCTTGCATTGGAAGGCAGATTCTTAACCACTGAGCCATCAGAGAAGTCCTGGGGATCCTTGTTTACTTTTTATTCATGAACTTTTCACTCTGCTGAAACAAGAATCATAGATATGCTGCAAGATAATTTGTGACTTTGTTTTCCTGTGCTCGACTTCATCAAGAATAGTGCTGACCAGGAAATTACCATCTGAAACCTGCTATTTTGAGACATGTTCATTGCTAAGGGTGATGGAAGGATTGTATTACTTCACATCTTTCCTTTGCCCCTGGCCCCATACATTTCCCAAAATATTAGTGTATGTGTTTTTTAAGTGGCATTTTCCAATCAGTGTCACATGGTGAGGCTTGTAACTTGGCATTGTATTCAAGGAACTACAACTCTGTGTTAATAATTAAAAAAAAGATAGACAAGAACATCGCTAAATGTTAAGTCTGAAAATGTCCCTTGTGTATGAAGAAGTACTTTCCCTCACCGAGGAGTAACTTGCTAGTGTTTTAGTAGAAGAATGAAAGGTAAACTGGAATTTGTAAAAATAACCTGGTGGTGTTTTTTGTTTGCTGATTTAGGCAGTTGAGCTGGTGGTGTCTATTCTGTTGCTCAGGCAGGCCAACCATTCGACTCTAGTATATTTTATTTAAATATGAAAGGGGGAATTCCCTGGCAGTCCAATGACTAAAACTCTGAACCTCCACTTCTGGGGTGCATAGGTTTGACCCCTGGTCGGAGAAGGCAGTGGCACCCTACTCCAGTACTCTTGCCTGGAAAATCCCATGGATGGAGGAGCCTGGTGGGCTGCAGTCCATGGGGTCGCGAAGAGTCGGACACGACTGAGTGACTTCACTTTTACTTTCATGCCTTGGAGAAAGAAATGGCAACCTACTCCCTTGTTCTTGCCTGGAGAATCCCAGGGATGACGGAGCCTGGTGGGCTGCTGTCTATGGTCTATGGGGTCGCACAGAGTCGGACACGACTGAAGCGACTTAGCAGCAGTAGCAGCAGGGGAACTAAGATCCCACATGCCGTGAGGCACAACAAAAAAAAAAGAAAAGAGAAAGAAAAGAAGAAGTCAGGCAGTAGTGCCTCCAGACAGATCAGCCGCTTCAGGATTGAGTCACATGATAGACACTCAGAAAGAGTGGCATGCAAACCAGGGAGCCTATTTTATGATTGTTGATGAAAGATAATGAAAACCCCAGACTGTACCTGTCCTGTGGGCTGAGAACACATTCTGGCTCCTGAGGGCGGGCCACAGAGACCGCCTGTTTCGGTTTCATTGGAATGTAGCGGTGTTCACTGGTTTCTGTATCGTCTTTGGCTGCTTTGTGATACAATGGGAGAGCTGAAGAGTTGCGGTGGGGATGACGTGACCTGCAGAGCCGAAAATACCTACTTTCCAGCCCTTTACAGCTTTGCTGACCCCTGTCCCAAGGGAAGGCTTCCTGGGAGGCTTGCCTGCAGCCAGGAGGCTGCTGGTTGCATGGCTTCCAGGATCACTGGCTAACCTCCCCCTCCAGTGTGGGGGCCCCTGCAGAGCTCTGGGGGTGGGAGCTTGACTGTCTCTTGCCTGACCTCACTGCTGCTGATTCATACCTTTGTGTTACTTCCCCTTTTATTATCCCTCGGTGAGCCCTGGGCAGGTCAAGTGGACATGAGAAAACATCCTGTCCATACACACTGACATATTAATAGACCAGTGGGTTCTGAGGCTGGGTGGCCTGGGAAGTCCACTGCCCTCAACTGTGACTCACCTTGACCATTTCAAGACAATCTTGAAACAAATCTGGAGCACGTTATTGTAGTTACCCATGCATCCATGACTTTGTAGTGGAGCTAAAGAAACCTGGATCTAACACCAAGTCAGATTCTTTTTTGTTGTTGTTTGGCCATGCTGTGTAGCGTGCAGGATCCTAGTCCCCTGACCGGAGACTGAACCCCTGCCGCCTGCATTGGAAGCTCCGAGTCTCAGCCACGGGACTGCCAGGGAAGTCCTCCCACCTCAGATTCTTAATCCTTACATGTGAAGCATTGAGTTCCTGGGAGAAGTCTTGTGGGGCTAGAGTAGTACGGTTTCTTGACTAGGAAGCTGGGCTTCTGGGCAGAGCTGACTAGAGTGTAGTCCTGGGCATCACCCAGAGCTTGTCAGAAATGCAGAGTCTCAGGCCCTGCCCATGCCTACTGAGTCAGACTTTGCCTTCTAACAAGCCCCCCAGGTGATCTGGGCGTATAGTCAAGTTGGAGAAGTGCTGGCCCAAAGTGCCTTTACTTTTTAAAACTTTTACCAGGCTCAGGGCTTCCTGTTTTTTCACTTGGGAGGAAATCTCATCATTTTGAGGTTTAGCACAGTCTTAGGCACAGATGCTGAGGATGGTTTCCTAGACTTCGAGGTGTTTCATGCCTTAGCTGGCTCTGCAGTCCTTGAGGACAGAGGCTTTGTCCTGTCCTTATTGCGTTCCCGGCCCCCAGTGCTTTTTCTGGCAGGGTCAGAGTTCAGGAGACTCTGACTGAGCAGGTGAATGAATGAGTGGATACATTAATGAGTGAGTAAATGAGCACTGTTTTGTCAAAAAGCATTAGAGGCAGAGGCTAGCCTTGTAGACTGTTCTGTTCTGAGTCCCTACATCTCAACGACTGTTTTTCCTCTTATCTCAGAATGACAGGCCTGGCTTCTGCCATCGGAAGGCTTTTTTAAAAATAACGTAGTCAGGACACAGGGCATTAAAATAGCATATTTGTCTGAGTAATGCAGGGTGGCCGGGACTCAGCCTTAGTTCTGCCGTTTGTGCTTTAAAACTCTCTTTAAAGTTTTGGCCATGAAGTGTAAAATTGGGCATGTAGTTCATTAAGAGTAAAGTCTTGAGATGCAGAACCATGTAGCAGAAAGGGTGGACCAGGAATTCAGAAGGCATGGGTTCTGGTCTGTGGCCAGTGTTGACTGTCCATGAATATTGGGTAAGTCACTTCTCTCTTGCTTCAACCTTCCCATGCAGTAAAACAAAGATTAAAATGTTTGCCCAGCCTCTTCTACAGAATAATGAAAATGGGTTGTAAGCATTATACAAAGACATTCATTTGGGCTGCCAGTGTTAGACTATAGCTTACCCCGATAGCTCACACACATTGCCCCTCAGTATTTACATCAAGTGTATGTTGAATTTTTACAAGCTTTGTTGTATAAGTAATATATATTATTTATAGTAAAGAGAGACAAAAAGAAAGAAGATCACTCTTAATTCCACCTATCTACCACCCAAGAATAACTACTCTTAGGTTTGTGTCTGCCTTCTACATTTTGCTGTGCACACATTATATGTCTGTTCTTTTCTTAAAACAGTTCATAGTATGTGGTATATATTTTTCCGACACAGTGAAGTTCGTTAGTGAATTTTGTTTTCTGTATTCCAAGTTGTGACAAAAACTTTAAAAAGTTGCCTCAAGAGCTTCCTCAATATTCTTTGGTTTATTCTCCTAAGTTCAACCCGAAGTGAAGGTGGGGCGCTGTGGGCAACCCCCTGCTCCACTCCAGGGAAATGGCAGCAGCACTGAGAATAAAATTCTGCTCTATCGTCAGTTTTATCCTCAGCGAGTTCTGTCTGATGTCTAAATGATCTTATCTTTTTGACCCATTTTCTGTGATCTTGTCTTTGGGTCCAGCAGTGTTCTGTTTTTGTCGTTCCTTTTTCACTTGACTCTGCCTTTTTCTTCCTAGATTTCTGCAGTGGAACTCCAAGGGGGCAGGATGATTTGGGAAGTCACTGTATTGCTCAGCTTGGTCCTGGGAATTGGTGCTATTCCCCTGGAGGACCCTGAGGATGGAGGCAAGCACTGGGTGGTGATTGTCGCAGGATCAAATGGCTGGTTTAATTACAGGCACCAGGTAAGAAAATGACTCACCTTTTCCTATATGACACTGGCAGTCTGTTAACAATCCTGGACATTGTTATTAGAAGAGACTTTTTATTTATTGTTTTTTGGTTTGGTTTTGCTTTGGGATGGAGTTGAAGCTATCAAGATTTTATTTATTTTAAACTTTTAATTTTGTATTGGGGTATAGCTGATTAACAGTATTGTGATAATATCAGGTGAACAGCAAAGGGACTCAGCCATACATGTACATGTATCCATTTCCCCTAAGCCCCCCTCCCATCCAGGCTGCCGCGTGACATTGAGCAGAGTTCCCTGTGCTATACAGTAGGTCTTTGTTGGATATCCATTTTAAATGTAGCCATGTGTACATGTTCATCCCAAACTCTCTAACTATCCCTTCCCCCCAGCAACCAAAAGTAGAACAGAGGTGAGTGTGTTGATGAGGATGTGGAGCATGGAACACACACACACCCCGCCGCCCCCATTGCTGAGTAGATTATAAAGTGGTACAGGCATTCTGGAAAAACCATTTTGGCTGTTCCTCAAAATGGCCCGTATGTGGTCACCTCAGTCTAATGCAGGGATTCTCAACCTTGGCACTGTTGACTCTTGGGTCCATCCAGGTAATTCTTAACTGTTGGGGGCTGTCCTACCACGTAAGATGTTTAGCAGCATCCCTATCTCTGCCCTCTAGGTACCAGGAGCATCACCCAGCCACTGTAACAACGAAAATTGTCTCCAGACTTTGCCACATGTCCTTAGTTGAAACCTACTGGTCTAGCGCCTTCATTTTAATAAATAGGGAAACTGAGACTTGAAGACTGGAGGTGACTCGCTTGAGCCCAAATAGGTGCAGACAGGACTCTGGAAGCAGCGTCACGAGTCTCCTTGCCCTCCACACCCCTGCCCTGCCTTCACCCCTTCCCTTCTTCTTTCCTGGCACTCTCAGCCAACCAGCCTGGCAGAAATTAGAGAGGAAAGAATCTACATTCATAAATATGTTAAAAGTGCAATCTCCAGGTGCAAATGTAAAATGGTGTGGCTGCTTTGGAAAACAGTCTGGCAGTTCCTCAAAAGGTTAAACACAGAGTTACCGTGTGACCCAGCAATTCTGCTCTTAAGTATATATTCAGAAAAAAAAAGAAGAATATGTACGTCCCCCCAAAAAAACTTGTACTCAAATGATTATAGCAGTTTTATTCATGCTAGCCTAAAAGTGGGAACAATCCAAGTGTCCAATAAATGGATAAACAAAAAGTATAGTCTGTCCACACAAGGTGTTATTATTTGGCCATAAAAGAGAACAAAGGACGGATACATGGCTTCAACAGGGCTGAACCTTAAAAACATTATCCTAAGTGAGAGAAGCCAGTCACAAAGGACTGCAGGATTCCATTTATAGATGGAAGTCTAGCGCAGGAAACTCTGTGAAAACAGAATGTAGATTAGTAGCTGACAAGGTGTACGCAGAGGAGGGGACAGAGAATGACTGTTACTGGGTGTGGAGTCTCTTTTAGGGATGATGGAAAAGCTCTGGAGTTAGAGAATGGTGATGGTTGCGTGACTTGGTGAACATACTAGAAACCACTGAATTGTATATTTAAAACGTTGACTTGTGTGATATGTGAATTATATACCTTAATAACATTGTTATTAAAAAAGTCATTGAATCTTTCAGGTCTCAGAGACGAGATGCACAGGCAATCACAAGTGAACTCATTTGACCCCCCACTGTGGGGTTCTGTGCAGTCGGTCCAGTTCTTTTTCCCGATTTATGTTTACTTTCTGTTTCAACTGGTCACCTTTGAAGTGCCTGGTCACCCCGTGTGGCCAGTGGCTGCCGGATTAGACCTAGCATCTGTGCTTGTGACGGCTTAGCAGGGCTGCCTCATGTGTGTTTCCTTACCAGGATATCAGTTTCATAATCTGTTAAAAAGGGGTTGGTTTAGGTGAACTCCCTGCTGCTGCTGCTGCTAAGTCCCTTCAGTTGTGTCCGACTCTGTGCGACCCCATAGACAGCAGCCTGCCAGGCTCCGCCATCCCTGGGATTCTCCAGGCAAGAACACTGGAGTGGGTTGCCATTTCCTTCTCCAGTGCATGAAAGTGAAAGGTAAAAGTGAAGTTGCTCAGTCGTGTCTGACTCTTAGCGACCCCATGGACCGCAGCCTACCAGGCTCCTCTGTCCATGGGATTTTCCAGGCAACCAGCTCTATAATTTGATGATTATTGAATGACTTAGTTCTTGAATGCTTTTTATATGCTAGCTGAATAGGAAGTTTGGCTTGATTAAAAAGTAATTTTCATTGGCAGTATGATACCTTAGACCTGACCCCGGCTTCCCTGGTGGCTCAGATGGTAAAGAATCCGCCTGTAATGCGGGAGACCCAGGTTTGCTCTCTGGGTTGGGAAGATCCCCTGGAGGAGGGCATGGCAACCCACTCCAGTATTCTTGCCTAGAGAATCCCATGGACAGAGGAGCCTGGCGGGCTACAGTCCATGGGGTTACAAAGAGTCGGACACGACTGAGCGACTAAGCATAGCACACGCACAGACCTGACCCCGTTAGAGAGGAGTAATCCGAGTATTAACTACCCAGCTCAGTTTTCTCCTCTGCCTCTCACCACAAGTCAGAAAGATGGGGTATTAAATACGGGTCACTGATAGCAGACTGGCTGCTTCATCAGACACCCTGGTTTTTATACAACTAACTTTAAAAAGCATGTATTGGTTAAACATTATTCAGTATAGATGTCTGATTACCCTTTGTTCCCAGGAAATTGTTTTAGTGTTGCTAGTTTCCCTGGGTAAACTACTTCATAATCAAAATGGAATGAAGCAAGTAAAGCAAAAAGAAGTGGGCACAGACTGAAATTTCTGTCCCTAAAGAAGGGCGGATGCTGGTGCTAAAGCTGGGCACAGGAAGCGTGGCTGCTGAATCATGGTTGGCCTCAGTTCATATCCCAGCCGGCTAAGTTCTCTCCTCGGCCAACTGCCGATACTTGCTGTCTTGACTTTGGAGACTAAGCGTTAAAAGAGCGTTTGAGGTATAGCCAGTTAACACCCCAACACAAAATAGAAAATTCAAAGTGTGGGGGGAAACAAAAAGAGCGTTTGAAAGAACTTTTCCCATAGAACCTACACAGACTTTTTCTTTTCTGCAGAGACTTTTAAACTTACGTTTTTATTGAGGTTTACGTTTTCCTTGCGTGAACATAGCACTCATTATCACAAATTTGTTTAGGGAAGATTAGTATACTGGGCACACTTAGATCGTTGCAGAGCACTCTTCTGTGCTTTCTGATGGTTATTTAACCTGTGTTGGTTACAGTGAATTGGCTTTCTCTGTTTTCCATTTGGGGCTGGGATGAATGGATGACAGCGAGGGAATTGGTGGGCCTGGGCTGATGCTAGTGGGATATGTTGCATCTTGAGTATGGGCTTGGAAGGTCTTGGAGAACAAGTTCCTGCAGTGGTGGAGGCAGGAGCCAGACTCCGATG
Source organism: Redunca redunca (assembly GCA_006410935.1). Lineage (NCBI taxonomy): Eukaryota > Metazoa > Chordata > Mammalia > Artiodactyla > Bovidae > Redunca > Redunca redunca. Next base: position 13,737 of record SJYQ01095464.1, read on the forward strand.
CATGGATGACAGAGGAAGAGGTCCCTTGGTGCAAACCACACAAGGGATGCTGGACTGGCTATTCTTCCGACAGGCTTGTGAGGGAGAGAAAGAAGAACATAGGTCACCAGGGGAGGAATGGGACTAGAGGAAGGTTTCTTTCAGTATAGAGGTCTGAGTGCATCGAGAAGGAAAATTAAGTGGATTGAAGGTGAAGTTCACCATTGCACAAGCCATTAGGAGGATGTTGGGATATGGGGGGGTGTTGGGAGGAGAGGAGATGTGAGCCAGGAGTCACTGGGAGAAAGGGGCTTGAGGGGAGTTTTGAGGTCACTGCTGGGCAGTGGGGCTCTGAAGGGGAAGGTCTGGAGTGTTGGCAGCAGAAGAGGTGAGGAGCTGGGAGGATACTGACGCCCCCTCCCCTCTGCTGGTCTTGAGCTGGGGGCTGTGGTGGAGAGGAAAGGAGTGCCACCTTTTCCTGGGAAGGCTTCAGAAGCCTCCTTAAGAGTATCCACGGGACCAAGAGGAGGCAGAGAGGGAGAGAGAAAAGTCCAGAACTTGTACATGTTGAAGTTGGGAGGAAAAGATGGTGGCAGTCATTATACTTCTGAATAACCACCTTTCGCTTTTATACATTTAAGGGTGTGTGTTATTACCACTTTTTAGAAACAGCTTTATTGAAGAGGTATATTTCCATGCCATACAATTCACCTATCTCATAGTACAGTGATTTTTAGTAAATTCAGACAGTTGTGCAAGTGTTACCACAGTTCAGTTTTAGGACACGCCCATCATTCTAGAAAGTTCCCCTGTGCCTGTACTGGTCCCAGCCTCCTGCCCCCAAGGATTTGCCCCCAAACTTCATAAATGGAATCATACAAGGTGGATGCATTGGTATCTGGCTTCTTTCACTCTCATTATGTTTTTTATAGTTGATCCATCTTTTTACAAAGTATCACTTTTATATTTTAAGAAAAGAAACAGATGGAGAGCAGAGCTGAGCAGGACTGAACTGGGGGGATGCAGTTAGCCCAGGAGGGCTGTCCTTGTACAAGCCAGATGCTGGGCAGGGCGGTCACGACTGTCGGTTGTGGACTTGCATAGACCCCCAGGTCTAATTCCTGTTCTTCCCGCATCTGCTGTATTAGTTTGAACAAATGGTGTAATCTCACTCCAAACCTCTTGATTCTCCTCTGGAAAATCTGAGGTGGTGGTAGGCTCAGTGAGTGAAAGTCGCTCGGTCCATGGAATTCTCCAGGCCAGAGTACTGGAGTGAGTAGCCGTTCCCTTCTCCAGGGGATCTTCCCAACCCAGGGATCGAACTCAGGTCTCCTGCACTGCAGGCAGATTCTTTACCAGCTGAGCTAGCAGCCCCCTCACCCTCACCCAATGCCCAGACTCAGGGCTTAGCAGTGCTCAGAGCATGTGCCAGGAAGGGGTACTATACATATTCCTCTCAATGAGCAGCCCATGAGAACTCTTCCCAGCCCCTACCTGGCTTGAAGGTGGACCCCTTGGCAGTGACGCCAAGTATTTCAAGATCATGCCAAGTAGTTCAAGATCATGCCAAGTAGTTCAAGAACAAGTATTTCGCCTTTGCCCCAGGCTGGTTGCTCTTAGTTAGCTTACAGTTAGCCTGAGGTAGGGCGGCATGATCAGTGACTGGACAGTGACCTCCACCAGGAAATCACGGGATGGATCCGTAATCCCATCTGAACTCCTTACTCCTGAGAGTTGAGTCAGCAGTCTCTGTTCAGTGGCCCAGAGGGCTCTGCCCTTTATGTCAAGTCTTGCTCAATACCTTCCTATCACATGGCATTTCTCCTATGGCATTTCTGTTTTTAAGGGAAAAAAATGCACGGAGATAAGATATGCTCCAGAAAAGTCATTCAAGTAACCTTTTAGCACTGTCTCCAAGTCACTTGACTTGGCTTAAACTTACTTTTATTTCTTTTGGGTGTTAGTGAGTGCTTGACTCTGACCGAAAGCCCTTTTGAATTGAGAAGGTTGGGAGGAAACCAAGTAATTCCAAGGACCCAAGAGAGGATCTCTGCTTGGCTTTGAGACCGCTGTGTGGGAGGCAGAGCACAGGGCATGGTGGGGGAAGCCCTGAGCCCTTCCTGAGCCTATCCCCATCTGTGAAATGGGCATAAAAGAGTCTGCCTGTCAGGGCGGTGATGAGGAGCCCAGGAATATAGGGGAGCAGTAACAGAATAGGCTGAATATATTTTCTAATATATATGGTCGTATTGAAGCATATTTTACAGATTGTCTATAATTCACCCATTTTAAGTGTTCAGTGATGTTTCAGTGCATTTAGCAAGCTGTGCAAACAGCACCATAAATCAGTTTTAGAACATTTCCATCTCCCCAGCAAGATCCCTTGAGCCAATTTCAAGTCCCCAGCTGGAGGCCACTGCTAGTATACTTTGTAATTCTGTAAGTGTGCCTTTTCTGAACATATCACATAAATGGGGCCGTGCAATGTGAACTTTTGTGTCTGGCTTCTCTTAAGGCCATGTTTTTAAACTTTATCTGTATAGCGCGTGTCAGGGCTTCATTCCTTTTATTGCCAAATAGCATTCCATTGTATGCTTACATCACATTTTGTCTGTTCACCACTCAGTGGATATTTGGATTGTTTTTCTTTGTTTTTTTTTTTTTTTTTTTTTGCCTATTTGAAGCATTCTGCTAAGAACATTTGAGTACAGATGTTGGTGTGGGTTAATGTTTTTGTTTCTCCTGGCAGATACCTAAGAGTAGAATTCCCAGGTCATAGGGTAAATTTATACTTAACTTTTAAAGAAACTTAAACTATTTTCCAAAATGGCTGCATCATTTTACATTCATGCAAGCCATGGATGAAGCTTCCTGGTTTATCCTTACCAACACTAGTTATTGTCTGTCTGCTGTGAAGTGGTAGCTCATTGTGGTTTGAGTTTGCATTTCCCTAATAAGTAATGATTGTGAACATCTTTTTATTTGCTTATCAGTATATCTAGTTAGGTGAAATGTTTATATAAATATTTTATCTGTTTTTGATTGAACCAGTTGCCTTATTGAGGTATAAGAGTTCTCCGCATATTCTACATACAAATCCTCTCTCAGATATGTGTTTTGCACACATTTTGCTCTCACTCTGTTGCTTATCTTTTCACTTTCTTACTGATGTCTTTTGAAGCACTAAAATTTTGAATTTTGTTGATGTCCAGTTTATCTTTTTTTTTTCTTTTATAGACCACACTTTTGGTGTCATATCTATGACATCTGTGCAATTACAATTAAAGATTTCAAAGATTTTCTCCTGTGTTATCTTATAAAATTTTGTTTTAGCACTTACATTTAAGTATGATTCATTTTGAGTTAATTTTCATATATGGTATGAGGAAAGAGTCTAAGATCATCTTTTTGCATGTAGATATCTAAAATTTCCCAGCACCATTTGTTGATAACATTCTCCTTTCCCAGGGTAGTTCTGAAAACAGGAAGTGAAAGTTCTCTAGCTTTCTTCTTCTTTTTCAGTATATATATATATATATATATATATATATATATATTTTACTATTGCAGTTATGTACAAATTTTAGCATTATCTTGTCAATTTCTGAGGAAATCCCTGCTGATCAGTTTTTTAAAAAAACTTTTGGGGGGGAGAGGAGAGGTATTTTAATTTTATTTTTTTATCTTTTGTCTGTACCACACGGCATGCGGGATCTTAGTTCCCCAGCCAGGGATCGAACCCATGTCCCCTGCAGTGGAGACACTGGAAGTGTGGAGTCTCACCCACTGGCGTTATTTGCTCAGTCGTGCCGACTCTGCGACCCCATGGACTGCAGCCCACCAGGCTCCCCTGTCCATGGGATTTTCCAGGCAAGGATACTGGAGTGGATTGCCATTTCCTTCTTCAGAGGATCTTCCCGACCCAGGGATTGAACCCCGGTCTTCTTCACTGCAGGTAGACTCTTTACCGACTGAGCTAGTTTTTTAAAAAGTTTAAGGGTGGTATGTCTTTTGATCCATGAGCATGAGATATCTCTCTGTGTATTTAGATCTTTGATTTTCCTCAGCAGTTTTATAATTTTCAGTTTACAAGTCTTGCACTTTTTTGTTAAGTTTATTCCTAAGTTGTTTTTGTTTTTTGGCGAACCTGCTTTTTGGTGTCTAACAGGAGAGATAAATAATAGGCCAGTTTGCACTGAGATGAGTGGGTGGGTGTGCCTGCTCACTCCAGTTTCAGTGAGAAGGTTAAATCTGACATAATATTGGTTTGATATTTTTTATTATGAAATAGAAAACAAATATCTATATAATGTGCCTTCAAAGTAAAGAATAATAATAAAATGAATACCTATGTACTTTGTACTGAAAGGTTGTTGCTGAACCACGAAAGATGCTGGGATTCTTGGCCTCCAGAGGAGAAGAATTCAATCTGAGGCCAAAGACAGGCTTCATTGCTCAGAGCTTTTTGTAATAAAGTTTTATTTTAAAGTATAAAAGAGATAGAGAAAGCTTCTGACCGAGACATCAGAAGGGGACAGAAAGAGTGCCCCCTGGCTAGTGTTAACAATGGAGTTAAATACCTTTTAATTAGTTATTACAATGAATCAAAAGAGTGTCTGGAGGTTGTAAAGATCTTACTAGACCCACTCCCATAACTTACATTTTAAGATAACAGGATTCAGTTCAGTTCATTCGCTCAGTCCAACTCTTGCAACCCCATGCATCACAGCACACCAGGCCTCCCTGTCCATCAGCAACTCCCGGAGTTTACTCAAACTCATGTCCATCAAGTTGGTGATGACATCCAGCCATCTCATCCTGTGTTGTCCCCTTCTCCTCCTGCCCCCAATCCCTCCCAGCATGAAAGTCTTTTCCAATGAGTCAGCTCTTTGCATGAGGTAGCCAAAGTATTGGAGTTTCAGCTTTAGCATCAGTCCTTCCAAAGAACACCCAGGGCTGATCTCCTTTAGAATAGACTGGTTGGATCTCCTTGCAGGCCATGGGATTCTCAAGAGTCTTCCCCAACACCACAGTTCAAAAGCATCAATTCTTCGGCACTCAGCTTTCTTCGTAGTCCGACTCTCACATCCATACATGACTACTGGAAGAACCATAGCCTTGACTAGATGGACCTTTGCCGGCAAAGTAATGTCTCTGCTTTTTAACATGCTCTCTAGGTTGGTCATAACTTTCCTTCCAAGGAGCAAGTGTCTTTTAATTTCATGGCTGCAATCACCATCTGCAGTGATTTTGAAGCCCAGAAAAATAAAGTCAGCCACTGTTTCCACTGTTTCCCCATCTATTTCCCCTGAAGTGATGGGACCAGATACCATGATCTTCGTTTTCTGAATGTTGAGCTTTAGGCCAACTTTTTCACTCTCCACGTTCACTTTCATCAAGAGGCTTTTTAGTTCCTCTTCACTTTCTGCCATAAGGGTGGTGTCATCTGCATATCTGAGGTTATTGATCTTTCTCCCGGCAATCTTGATTCCAGCTTGTGTTTCTTCCAGTCCAGCGTTTCTCATGATGTACTCTGCATAGAAGTTAAATAAGCAGGGTGACAATATACAGCCTTGACGTACTCCTTTTCCTATTTGGAACCAGTCTGTTGTTCCATGTCCAGTTCTAACTGTTGCTTCCTGACCTGCATATAGGTTTCTCAGGAGGCAGGTCAGGTGGTCTGGTATTCCCATCTCTTTCAGAATTTTCTACAGTTTATTATGATCCACATAGTCAAAGGCTTTGGCATAGTCAATAAAGCAGAAAGAGATGTTTTTCTGAAACTCTCTTGCTTTTTCCATGATCCAGTGGATGCTGTCAGTTTGATCTTTGGTTCCTCTGCCTTTTCTAAACCAGCTTGAATATCTGGAAGTTCACAGTTCACGTATTACTGAAGCCTGGCTTGGAGAATTTTGAGCATTACTTTACTAGCATGTGAGATGAGTACAATTGTGTGGTAGTTTGAGCATTCTTTGGCATTGCCTTTCTTTGGGATTGAAGCGAAAACTGACCTTTTCCAGTCCTGTGGCCACTGCCGAGTTTTCCAAATTTGCTGGCATATTGAGTGCAGCACCTTCACAGCATCATCTTTTAGGATTTGAAATAGCTCAACTGGAATTCCATCACCTCTACTAGCTTTGTTCATAGTGACGCTTTCTAAGGCCCACTTGACTTCACATTCCAGGATGTCTGGCTCTAGGTGAGTGATCACTCCATCGTGATTATCTTGGTCGTGAAGATCTTTTTTGTACAGTTCTTCTGTGTATTCTTGCCACCTCTTCTTAATATCCTCTGCTTCTGTTAGGTCCAGACGATTTCTGTCCTTTATCGAGCCCATCTTTGCATGAAATGTTCCCTTGGTATCTCTAATTTTCTTGAAGAGATCTCTAGTCTTTCCTATTACTCTATTTCTTTTCCTCTATTTCTTTGCATTGATCGCTGAGGAGGGCTTTCTTATCTCTCCTTGCTATTCTTTGGAACTCTGCATTCAGATGCTTACATCTTTCCTTTTCTCCTTTGCTTTTCATTTCTTTTCACAGCTATTTGTAAGGCCTCCCCAGACAGCCATTTTGCTTTTTTGCATTTCTTTTCCATGGGAATGGTCTTGATCCCTTTCTCCTGTACAGTGTCACGAACCTCCGTCCATGTCAGGCACTCTATCAGATCTAGTGCCTTAAATCTGTTTCTCACTTCCACTGTATAATCATAAGGGATTTGATTTAGGTCATACGTGAATGGTCTAGTGGTTTTCCCTACTTTCTTCAATTTAAGTCTGAATCCTGATAACAGGATTAGCCAGAAGGTTTTTAGGAAGGAGAAATTGTTCTTAAGCAGGATGCATTGTTGTTATGTAATCCTTAGCACAGAGTTTAAACTAAGTTGTCTGTTGTGTATTAAAACACCTGTTTTATGTGACTAAGACTAAAGAATGTAGAGGGGAAAAAAGTTTGTCCTTTTCTCTTCCTTGAGAATTCCAGACCCCTCTCTCCTTGGGGACCCCCGGACTTCTTATCAACCTGCCTAGGAATTGACTCAGTACCCTACTGAAGAAAAAGATAATTACTAGTATGTTGTTCCCTGTCTGGTCCAATCTTGACCCTCCCAGAGGGCAAGTTCCTTAGATTTGTTTTGCTTCAGTTTAGAGTTTACCATCTGTGTGTTTAACTAAACACCATAATGTTTACTTTAGCCTGTTTTGACCTTTATATGAATGTAATCATAGTGAATATTTTTTCTATCATTTGTTCTTTTTCTCGTTATCTTCCTGAGATTCATGGATCTTGAAGCATAGGTTGTATTTCATTCATTTTTAGGTATTCCATTTGTGTGATCTTTGTGGTACTCCCATTATATGAACATCGGACAGTTTATTTTTCTGTATTTTCTGAAAGCAAGATCAGGTTCTGGAGTCAGAATGCCTGGGATCTTTCACTTTAAGCTGTGTGGCATCCAGTTTCTGAAGCCCTCTTCTTTAGAGGCAAGTAACTGGGCGTGGCATTTCTTTTATACTCTGCCCTAGGAAAGACATAATTAAATAAAAGCAGAAAGTTAGGAAACACTTTCCCCTTTTGTCCTCAAATGATTTCCATGTCATGGAGTGTAGTCTGTATCATCTGAAAAAGGAAGCAAAAATTGTCTTGCCCTTTTTATGGGACAAGGAATCTCATTAGCAAAGTTTTTCTTTGACCTTGACTATGGCCACCCTTGTTATTTTTTTTAAATTAAAGAACGCATTCCTCACTTTAGTTCCTGAGCTGAATTTTTGAGTTTTTCACTCAGTTCTCTGAAGAGCAACTGTGGTGGTTAAGGTTACTGGAACCAGAAGAATCCTGTGTGATGCAGAACTAACCGCTAAGCTTTTAATCTGTTGGTTCATCATTCTGTCATTCTGTTCTTCAGCCCTAAATCAGTGCTTTCAGGAGACTTTTCTATGGTGTGGAAAATGAAAATAACTTATTCAGGACTTTCAAAAGCCCTTGTTTCCTGTAGATGTGGTGGTGGTGGGTGGTGGTGGTAGTTGTGTTTGTGTGTGTGTGTGAGAGAGTAGTCCACATTTTACACTAACTGCCTGATGAGAGTTTCATGGTGAAGGGTGGATTTTTAAAAATTGAACTGAAAAAGATAAATAAATGTGTTTTAAACTGATTTAAATACTTGGCCAATAAGGAGTGGGACACAGCACATCTTCCATGAGAAAGAACACATTGCTCATGAAAACTCTCAAATTGGCTTCTTCTGGGCAAAATCTAACACTTGACAAAACCCCTTCTCCCAGGCAGATGCATGCCACGCCTACCAGATCGTTCACCGAAACGGGATCCCTGATGAGCAGATCATTGTGATGATGTACGACGATATCGCCAACTCCGAAGAGTGAGTATGGAGGGCTTTGAACTTGATGGTGAGGAACTTTAGAGCGTTTTAAAAACCACACATGGATTCTCAGGAATTCTTAGTTGGGCAGCCTAACATTAGAATGTAAGCTGACTCCCAGGTGAAATTCCACCCACCAACTTCATGTAGAGCTTTGACCATAACTTGGTGGAACCCAGCAATGACAGGGACATAGCAAAGGGTAGTGAAGGTGCTGAGGCTCGGGCTTTGCAAGGCTTTAAAGCATGAGTTCCCTCTCGGCTTGGAGAACTAACTCATTACTAAGGGTCTGCAGTGCTTGTTCCTGAGCTCTGTTCCAGGGCGCCTTGGAGGCCTGTACACAAGAGGCTCCTTTGCAGCTTAGATCCTCCCACCCTTCTTTCTATACCTATTTCCTTTTTTAAAAAATTGCTGAATTTAATTTTACAGACAGTTCTCTCATGCCTGCTTATCTGATTTCTTGAGATCAGAAACAGCAGGTATGGGGGACTTCCCTGGTGGTGCACTGGTTAACACTCTGAGCTTCTGTGCAGGGGGTCAGTCCCTGGTCAGGGAGCTAGATCCCACACGCCAAGTGGCTCACCCTTTCCTCCCCCCACCAAAAAAAAAAAAGCAGTGGCAGGTACGGGTCTGACTCTAACCCGTTCTAGTCTCCCAGCTCCTCAGTTCCCAACTGTGGCCTTTCCAACGATCACGTGATAGTTCCTAACCCATTCTGAGCTTTAATGCCTAAGCTCTTGCATCAAAGCCTTGTTTTCTGTTCTCTCTCTGAAAGTAGTTTTTCTCTGAGAGATCTCTTGATGAGATCTCCCCTCCAAGATGCAAGCTGGTGTCCAGCAGGAGGCCAGGTACATAGGGGCCTGGCTTCTTGTCCTCAGTTTGCAGAGCTCAGCCCTTCACTGCTCCGGCCAGGACTTGTGGCACCCCAAGACCCTCGGGCTACTAAAACCACATGTTGGGGACCTGGGTGGGTGATGAGAAGTGTCTGTGGCAGTGATGGCTATTTAGTCTTTTTATGGGTAACTGGAACATATTTATGAAGATGCAGATTTTAGAGACACATCAGATTGTGTGCTTCATTGCATCCTTTGATTTTCAGGAATCCCACCCCGGGAATTGTGATCAACAGGCCCAACGGCTCAGATGTGTACCATGGAGTGCCGAAGGACTACACGGGCGAGGTGAGGCGGAGCGCGGGGTCAGAGCCGGCAGGGCCTGCTTCGTTTCAATGATGATTTCCCCCTCTTTCTAGTTCTTCTGGAATCAGGACCTCATTAGACGGATTTCTGGCCAACATTTCGTGTCTATATTGAGATTTGTGCCTGAGGCATAATTTCTATGAATTTTGAAAGAAAGCAGAGAGAAAAGAAAAAAAGTATTAGTGGTAGTCTACCAATCTTTTATTTCTAGTTTTATTATACTTTAAATCTCAGTAGTTTTCTTTCCATAATACCTGATTTTCTTAAGATATTGTCATTAATCTGATTATAAACTATTTGTGTCCTTTTCTGAAAATCAGCTTTCTCAAATGCCAGCCCTGGTGCAAAGTAGTATCTCTGGATTTTGCTGAGACAGTTTTCCACCACTATTATAATAGTATATCACTTCCAAAGCATTGTAGCCATGCCAATTGATTGGCCAAAAAGTTTGTTTGGTTTTAAGTAAAAATACAAGACATTTTTCATTTTCACAATGAACTTTATTGAACAACATATTCATTAACCGAACAAACTTTTTGGCCAACCCAGTATATTGACACATTTTTAAAAACACCATAATTTCATTAGCCTCCTGGATTTCATACCCTCTTTTTCTTAATTTCAGTGGAATCTTTTAGGAACTAATATTCCTTGTGAGAGAGAAACATATCTATGAAGTTTAGCAGTTCTTCCAGTTTTATTTTTCTCTTTTAAATTCAAGAACAATTAAATCAGATACATCATTCGTATAAGGTAGATGATCCCATTTTTATGAAATTGTTTCCATAGACTTATTTAAGGAAATGTCCAAAATTTAGGTGGTGGAATTTCTGGTGATTTATATTCTTTCCTCTGTGCTCTTCTGTATTTTTTTTTTTTAATAATCAGATAGCATTTTACAAAGTCGCCTTTAAGGGGTGTTTTGGGAATTCAGCCTTTGAGGAGGCAGGCCAGTTGCAAAGGTCGGCAATGAAGTTTCTGTTTCCATCTTTGTTGTCTCTCTGAGGCCACATGCTCTTCCTCTGCTGTTTGTCCCTCCCTACCAACATCTTTGGGTTTTTCCACCTGGACTTTATAATGGTCAAGAAGGAATGGCAGGCTTGCTGAACGGCATTAGCCAAAGACAAGATGATGCTTGAGACAAGGTCATGCACATGCGCCAGGAACACTGACCTTGCTTTGGGTCTTTCTTGGTGGCAGAGTATTTGCCCTTCATCCGTAAGCTTTGGAGGTGTGTGGTCATGGCCTGGGCCCTCTGCTACAGACTCAGCACCTGCACTGATTTGAAGTGACTGCTGCATCTGATTTCAACTCCCAATTTTTTGTAGGATGTCACCCCGAAGAATTTCCTTGCTGTGTTGAGAGGTGATGCAGAAGCAATGAAGTGCGTAGGATCTGGAAAGGTCTTAAAGAGGTAACGTCTGTTTTATGGCTGTCCCATTTTTCTGCATAACCTGGTACTCCAGAATCGAGAATTCATACAGGCCTTGTTCTTGCTTCCGGCCTGTTTATTGGTGAGAGATGGCAGCGTGGGGACCTTTGTCCTGACAGCCTGCACAGAACCCGTGGCTTCTCTCGGCAGCTGTTTCTATAACAAATTAACCCTATGATCCAGGGTCCCTCGTTACTCTTAATGAAATGTTCCCCGTCGCTTAAACCTGCTGCTAGTCTATCGGAACACCCTGAGACCAGTGTGAAGCTCTGCGGCCAGTCAGATTGAAGGACCCCCACCCAGCTTCCCACGGACCTTGTGCTCTGATGGCAGGTCAGCCCAGCAGGAGGAGGGCATTGATAAACCTCCGTGTTGGAGAAAATTCACCCCGATGCTTGCCCTGCTCTCTGTGGGTGAGGGATGTCTTGTGTAGCATCTCTTTATGAAGAATTTTGACGTGATGTCAGGGAGCTCGGGAGCATGGCCTCAGAGTCTCAGATACTGGGCAGCTGGTGCTGCTCCCCTTGTATCTGAGGGGAGACCTGGACACGGGTAGCTCGTGTGAGTTAGAGCAGAGAGGGACGTCTGAGCGGGATGAACCAGGTTGCTTCCGAGTGAGTTGTTACAGCTCTGCCATCTTGGAACAGGGCCCTCGAGTGAGGGAGCGCCAGTGGGCATCCCAGGCTGGTGCAGGCTGAGAGCCCTGGAGGGCAGTCGGAACTGCAGGACCACGTTTGGTGGCATGTCCTGGCTCCCTTACTCGTTCTGGGGATATGTAGTAGGAGAGTGTGGCCGCCTGGGATGAGGCCCGGTGGCTACAGGCCCCCACTCTCCCGATCACCCTGGGCTGTCTGCTGAGTCCTGGCCTTCCGGGCTCTGGTTTATGCCTCTTGGTTCAGAGTGGTACTCAGTGGGATTAAAGGGAACAAGCCAGATAGCAGTCTCTTGTGCTCCTCCTCCTACCTGGTTGGGAGACTGTAATCCTCAGGCTTCTCCTTAAGTTTTTTGATTGGAGTGACTTTTCAGAGACACAGAGGCAGAAATAAGAAATGGCCCACTTCAACTCTCATGCTTGTCTGTGTATCTCTTGGCAGTGGCCCCAGGGACCACGTGTTCGTTTACTTCACGGATCATGGAGCCACTGGAATACTGGTGTTTCCTAACGACGAGGTGAGTTTCTTAATATTCTAAAAACAAGCCGTGGGGTACTCCCAGAGGTTCTACCTCTGCACTCTCACTGCCAAGGGCCCGGGTTCAATCCCTGGTCAGGGAAATAAGATCCTACAAGCTGAGAAGGGCAGCCAAAAAAAAAAAAGGGCAAGCAGGGAGAATGGGAAACAAAACCTCGGTTGGCAGTACACCTGTGATGTGTGTCTCTAATGTCCTACGGGGTGGTTTGTGTGCAGCTGGTGAGTGTGGGGCTGCATTTAGCAGCTTGAAATCTATCCAGAGGCGTCTCTTCTGGCAAGTTTTCCCTGTGTGTCTGCTGACATCACAGCATCAGTCGCTGTCCCTGAACTTGGGTGCCTGCATGAGACGCAGTCACAGAACACAACCCCTGAGTGCTCTGGACAAAGTGATGAGGAGGTACCTCTGCGTGTAAACAAAGCCCTTGACGACACTCTGGGATGATGCTGTGCACCATGACTATCTCTAAGGATTTCTAAGGCATCACTTGGACCTGATCAGTGGGTTATCTAGCACATGGTTTCTCTTGATGTGTTTGGTCTGAGTGTCCGTATGCTTACCTTTCAGCTTCATGTAAAGGACCTGAATGAGACCATCCGTTACATGTATGAACACAAGAGGTACCAAAAGGTAATGTCAGTGCTTGGAGCGGCCTTGGGGAGGGGATGTGAAGGAGGCAGTGGAAGCAGAGCCCATGGTGCTGTGATGGGCTTTCTAACTCTAGATTGGCTGTGTTCTTTTTGGAAAAGGTGTCCTTTGTGTCAGTCTTGACCTCTGGTCTCCCAGGAATAACTGTTTTGTGATTCGTAAAGCTTCAGCTGTTAGGTCAGAATCACTGGCAATCTTGTTAAAATACAGTGTGGGGACTTTACTAGTGGTCCAGTGGTTGAGAATCTGCCTGCCACTGCCGGGGCATGGGTTGGACTCCTGGTCCAGGACAATCCCACGTGCCTGGGAGCAACTAAGTGCGTGTGCCACAATTGCCGCCCTGCGCTCTAGAGCCCAGGCTTCACAACAAGAGAAGCCACTGCAATGAGAAGCCCTCCCACTTTAACTAGAGAAAGCCCGCGCACAGCAACAAAGACCCAGTGCAGTCAAAAAAATAAGTAAGTTAAAAAAACAAAAAACACAGTATGGACCCCACCCCCAGCATTTGGCTCAGTGTTTCTGAGGGGAGCCTGAGGGTCTGCTTTTCCAACAATGCTCCTAGTCCAGGGACCACACTTTGGAGATTGCTCTTTCTAGGACTGTCACCCGTCTGGGGCAGTTGGGGAGGAAAATACCACCTTATTCTCCCTTCGGCCCTCTCTAGCCCCTTTTGCACCCTGTATGGAATCTGCATAGCTCTGGCATGTTAATGTGTTTTGCTCCTGAAAATTGTACCCTGCATTGAATGGAAAATCAGTTTTCCTTAGCATCACATATGGCTCCATTTTTCCTGCATTGTTTCAACAAATAGATCATCTTATTTTATAGCCACACACAAGGATCTTCCCTGTAGCTCAGATGATAAAGAATCTGCCTGCAGTGCAGGATACCTGGGTTCGATCCCTGGGTTGGGAAGATCCTCTGGAGAAGGGAATGACAATCCACTCCAGTATTCTTGCTTAGAGAATTCCATGGACAGAGGAGCCTGGTGGGCTACAGTCTGTGGGGTTGCAGAGACTCAGACAGGACTGTGCAACCACCACCGCTACTACTAGCCATACTGAATTTAAGTGCTTCTGGTTTGTATGACAGCAGCATCCATAGACTCTGGCAGCAGCTTCTTACAGCACAGGTGTCTCCCAAAAGTGAAAGTCTCTTGAGAAATGGGTCAAGAGAGTGGGCAGAGCCAAAGTGGCCTTGGTGAGAGGTCTGTGCCTGGTCAGGGGGAGTTCACTTGTCTCATTTGCCTCCTAGATGGTGTTCTACATCGAAGCCTGCGAGTCTGGGTCCATGATGGACCACCTGCCACCCAACATCAATGGTAGGTGGTGGGCACGCTGACCTCTGAGCTGGGCTGGGTGAGCACCATGCTCTGCAGTGAAAATGGACATTTGCTGATTCTGCCTATGGGAAGAACCAAGTGTCTTACAGAAGCAGGGGCCTGGGGCATCCTGGTGCCCAGAAGTAGGGGGATACCTGTGGGCAGCTCTGGGCTTCTACTCCTGGAGGATTAGTGGTCAGGGGGTGACGTGATATTGCTCTGTGGTGCTCTGCCGGGTTCTAGTAGGGCTACCTAAGTCCAAAATTATAGTCTCTGGACTGGCCTCTGTCCTTTGCACTGTGTTGTTTGCTGGCTATGTAATCTTGGACAGATGACTTATCCTCTTTTACTCTCAGTTATCCCCATCTGTAAAATGGGGGTAAAGATAGTGTCTATTGGGAGAGTTACACTTTTTTTTTTTTTTTTGGAGAGTTACATTTTAAGTGATGACATTTATTCAGCATAGCTCTGAGTCCATGGTAGCTAGTTAGTAAGTGGTAGCTCATAGATTCAGTCAACCTAAATGTTTCTCTAATATTAGTAAGTGTTCTTTTTCTCTGGAAATGAAACGAGGTCCATATCCTTCAAGATTCAGCTATTCTGATCTTATAGCACTTTTCCAAAGCAGCTTGATGTCCCATTAAGCATGGCTGGTTGCTCATTATAGCAAGTGTCTATCATTTGGCTTCTCTTTCTTCCACCTTTCATTTTAGACGAGTTACTGTAACTGAGTGAACAGGGCTGGATGTAGGGAGGTCTCCCTATCCTCCCTGAGCTGATCACAGGGGACGTGCTTTGATTGCACCAGGAAAGGAGGAGGAACCCAAGCTTCCAGGGGAATCCTCAGACCGCTGAGGATAAAACATGACTGAAAGATGTCTTTAATTCCTTGCAGTTTATGCAACTACGGCTGCCAACCCCAGGGAGTCGTCCTACGCCTGTTACTATGATGAGGAGCGGCAGACGTACCTGGGGGACTGGTACAGCGTCAACTGGATGGAAGATTCAGATGTGGTGAGCCGTCAGGGGGCCAGCTGCTCAGTGGAGGCTTAGCTGTCAGCTGCAATGGTCAGAGGGCTTGAAACGTTTTCATTTTTGCAGGAGGATTTGACCAAAGAGACCCTCCACAAGCAGTACCAGCTGGTGAAATCCCACACCAACACCAGCCACGTCATGCAGTATGGGAACAAGGTGAGTAGGGGCCTCGCAGGCCTGACGACACCCCAGTCTTAGGCTGACTCACCGGGAACATTCATCCCCTGGCAAAGAGAACCGGGATCTAGGCGGGTGAGGAATGGTTGAGGCAGGACTGGCTCTGTCTCTCACGGCCACTGTCCTGGAGAGTCTGCCCAGGCTTTGGAATCAGACTCAGGTTCAAACTCACAAAGTTCTGTGGCTTTGGGCCACCAACTGTTCTCTCCGGGTCTCTGTCTCCTCCTTGGTCAGAGCCCTAGCGCGCAAGTTGATTGGGCGCCAAAAGTTGGCGGCACATCCCCAACACTAAGCACAGACCTAGCGCCTGGTGAAAGGTTAGTGAATAAGCTCATCCTGCGAGTGTTGTGGCTCTGCCCCCTGGAACCCCACACCCTGGATGTGTCCAGCCTTCCCGCACTTGCAGGATGTTATCTTGACCCGTAGTCTCTAAATTAGAAACGTTTATCCCCTCCAGCTATGAAAGGACCTAAGTGGTCAGATAGGTAAGTCCATCAGGGCTGTCCTGACAGAGGTCACATTAGGTGGCTGCTGAAGGCTTGGGCCTCAAGTACCGCTTGTGGGGCCAGCCCTTGGGATGTGCAGAGGAGGGAGTGGGAGTTGGGGGTGCTTCCAGTAGTCTGTATGACCAGTTGCCCTACTCCAGTGCCCTGCCACCATCTGAGAGCTCACCAGCGGAATTCCTTCCACATAAGCATTGACCTTCTAGAAGAACTGGTGAGCCAGTCAGTCCAGCTATTACCTTTAGCACTTCTTGGGCAGCATGTGGATGGGAGGGCCCTGGAGCCAGTCACAAGCCATGAGACATGCACTCAGGAGGCTGTGGGCCTGGTCAGGCTTTTGAGAGGTGGGTAGTGGAGGGGAGGAGTGGAGAGAAGCCAGGGAAGGGTGGCTCGGGGGAGGCAGGGTCAGAGATGGCACCACCCTGGCTTCGTTGGGGGATTGGAGGGAGGGGAAGGTGCCAGCAGCAGGTCTTCTGCCCTGGGCTTTCTGCTCTCTGTCGTTTCCTTAGCATTGGCCATGTCTGCTCTTGGTTGAGGAGGTATGAGGATTTTGATTTTGGGGGTGTGCCACTTGGCATGCAGGATCTTTGTTCCCTGACCAGGGATTGAACCCATTCCCCCTGCATTGGGAGTGTGAAGTCTTAACCATTAGACCACCATGGACGTCCCCTGAAGGATCTTTTCTAAGCATTATATTTCTATACATGTATGCCTGTGTTGGGTGGCGCTAGTGGTAAAGAACCCGCCTGCCGTTGCAGCAGACAAAAGAGACAGGTTGGATCCCTGAGTTGGGAAGATCCCCTGGGGAAGGGCATGGCAACCCACTCCAGTATCCTTGCCTGGAGAATCCCACTGACAGAGGAGCCTGGCAGGCTATAGTCCAGGGGCTTGCAAAGAGTCAGATACAACTGAAACATCTTAGCATGCACACATGTATTTTATTTTTTGTTTTAGAACTGTTTCTAAATTAGTGTGTTGGTAATTAGTGATTAGTGTTGCTTGGTTTAGGAACATGATCACTTGCAGCATTTCTTTTCCTCTTAATTGGGATCCAGTCTGCAGTGACCTCTGTGGGCAGACAGAGCCAGGCAGTCGGGCCCACTTGTTAGACCCTGATGCCAAGTCTGCCCCCCACTCTGTGGCTTTAGCACTCTCACCTCAGTGGACTCAGACCTCAGCTCTAACCTGCCAGATGCTCTGCATCATCCTTCCTTCCTTCTGTCACTAGGGGCAGGCAGGTAAGCATGGGGGTGGTGGTGACACCACCCAGCGTCACCTGTGGCGGAAATGACTCTGGTCCAAGCTGGGCGGGACTGGGGCAGTTCTGCTGCAAAGGGTGCCAGGCATCTTCGAAATTCATCATCGGTGGATTTCAGGTGCTTAAATGCATCACCTCGCCCACTGCTGAGGACTGAACTCGTGCTTTCAGGCTGTGACTGTGACCCTCCCATGGTCCCGAAACCTTGTTGGGCGAACTGTGGACTCCAGGACCCGGGGTACGTTTGGCACCTCTGCTCCTCCCACTCAAACCGACTCTCTCTCCCTCCCCAGTCCATCTCTGCCATGAAGCTGATGCAGTTTCAGGGTGTGAAACACAAAGCCAGCTCTCCCATCTCGCTGCCCCCCGTCAGTAGCCTGGATCTCACTCCAAGCCCCGAGGTGCCGCTCACCATCATGAAAAGGAAGCTGCTGAGCACCAACGATCTGCAGGAGTCCAGGCGTCTTGTCCAGAAGATCGACAGGCATCTGGAGGTGAGTGGTGGCGAAGTTGCAGGCCCCAGCCTCACCGCAGAGCGTGCATGAGCCCCGTCTCTGCCTCCTGACCGTAGTTCCATGTTGGTGGGAACCAGGTGATGGAGCTCTGGGGTCACCCTCCTACTACCACATGGGAATATATGGGAAACATACTTGCTGTGAAATGGACACAAATGGGCAGGAGAGTGGCCAGCTTTATTCTTCCTTGATAAACTGGCCTTGACCTCTTTGAAGCAGGAAGCAAAAGGACGGGACCTATCTCCTGCCAAGAAGCCAAGGCACATGGATGTTTCTTTATTTACCCCTAGTTGCTTAGGGGTAAATTTTTACTTTGCTGCTTGGTGAGTTAGTGGCTAATCATATTAAAAAAAAAAGTCCAGTCCACAAAAAATTTCTGCTGGCTTAGGAAATCATAGTCACTGCCCCAAATTCTTCCTAAAATGCTTGAGCAACCTTTTATGATAACTGGGTTTGTTTTCAATAGCTCGTCAGTTTGTCTGGAACTGGTTGAATTTCTTTTCAAATTTGAGCTGTGTGAGTAGAACCACCAGGCGTGTACTCTCGAGACGCCTGGCAGAGACTGGCTGGCCTTCCAACAAAGCCAGCTGTGCTGACTCTGCCCACCTTGCCCATTACCCCACTTTCCCCTCCCCTACCCCACCCCCACCCCACAATCAGCACAGCCCAGAGACTGATGTGCTGGGACACGGCCTGAATTTTCTAAGAATGAAAAAAAANAAACTGTCTTAAATGATGCATATATCTCCCGATTCTGACAGTTAGCTACCCCAGGATGGTTTCTTCTGTTGTTGTTATCACAGTGTAATACAACAGTTCTCGTATTTTTTCCTCTTAGACCTCTTTACACTCTTAAAAGTATTGATCCCAAAGAGCTTTTGTTTATGTGGGTTATATCAGTATTTACTGCTTTAGAAATGAATACTGAGATTTGTAAAATATTAACTCATTTAGAAATAATAATAAACCCATTGTGTCTTAATATACTTTTTATAAAAAAGAATTATTTTCTAAGATCAAAAGAATATGAGTGAGAAGAGTGGCATCACAACATGTTTTTGCAAATCTGTTTTGTGTCCAGCATAAGAGAAGACAGCTTGGTCCCCGTTCCCGTGTCTGCATTCACTCTGTTGGGCGGGAGGGTCAGGGGACTCGATTGTATATTTTGGTTGATGTGGAAGCAGCCGCCCCTTGGTGATGCTGGTTTTCATTATCCGGGAAGAAAATGATGCCCTCCCCCTTTGTGTCATTCTGTCTAAGCATCTGCTGGTTTCTAGAACAGACAGAGGTGCCTGTGAACACACAGCACCATTTATTGGACCACAGTCTACTTTGGGACACAATTTCTATGCAAGCCCCCCACCACTACCCCCACCGCCTCAGTCTGGGCCATACCTGCCCTTCAGGTATTTAGATTTAAATGCTCCCGCATTCTAGAAGATCTCTAAGAGGCAAGGTATTTCTGGAGGTTTCTAGCTGTAAAGAAGCCTTGCGTGCACAATCTTTGCTGCAGAAAGCATCTGTTGGCACCTCTGAACATAGTGGAGTGGGGGCAGTGTGAAAGAAGCATCTAACCAGCCCAGGGTTCTAAGAGAGACTGTGTTAAGTAAAAAAAACAAAAATGTCATGTCACAGGCCATGAGCATCATTGACAATTCAGTGCGGAAGATCATTACCTTGGTCTCGGGCTCCACTGTCGAGGTGGACAGGCTCCTGTCCCAGAGAGCCCCGCTCACAGAGCACGAATGCTACCAGACGGCCGTGTCGCACTTCCGCTCACACTGCTTCAACTGGCACAACCCCATGGTAAGCCCAGACCCCGGGGCCGCCGGCCTCTGCTCCAGGTTTGCATGGCCAACTAGCTTGGCCTTCCTCTGCACCTTCAACTCCAAACCCGAGTTAGTATGATCCACGGGTATCACACCAGGTGCATTGCCTTGTAGAAGGTTCCATCTTGTAGAAGGAAACAGCAGCAGACCCGTTCTGTGGCCTTTGGTGGGATGTGAGAGGGGCATGGTCGTCCAAATTCACTGACCACCCCCCAGTCTTGGTCCCAGACACTCTTAACTGTCCCAGTGGCTGGGAGAGTTTACCAGTTATAGATGATTCATCTCGCATTTCTGTTGGCCTTCGAAGGGGACTTCCTTGTCTCCATGCAGTGCTTTCCTTGCCAAACTCCACCCTTACCCCTGCCCCTCACACCAGCCACACAGATTTTCTCCCTTTTGGGTTTGTTCTGACCTCTTCCCAAGATTTGTTGCTGAAGTCAGGCCCTAGTGCTTGGAGAAGAAAGTACCTGGTTTCTGCAGATTGTAGAATGTCAGGGTTGGAAGGTACCTAAAAACCCCTCCGCTTTGCTCAGCACTTAGGTGATGCTTGGATCCTTCAAGGAAGGGGTTATTCGCAAATGGTGACCCAAGGCCCGTTCCTGCCCACAGACTGTTGAGTTTTTTTTTCCTCCACAGCCTGTTTTTATAAATAAAGTTTTACTGAAATGCAGCCATAGCTGTGTGTTGTATAAATAAAGTTTTAAACTAAAGCACAGCCACAGTTGTACTCAGTCATAGAGGATCTCTGGCTGCTTTCGTGGTGCGGCCGAGTTGAATAGTTCAGACAGCCCACAAAGCCTCAAATATTTACTGTCCAGCCCATGACAGAAAAGTTTGCCAAATCCTGTTTTAGGCTTGTGCTCTTTGATACAGTCGTCTCTAGCCTCACTGTGGGTGGCTACTTAAACATGAACATACATTCAGTAAAATGAAACAAAATTTAAAACTCGGTGCCTTAGCCACAGTACCCACATTTCAAGTGTTCAGGAGCCACATGTGGTTAGTGGCTACTGAACTGAGAATGTTACAGAATATTTTCATCATTGCAGAAAGTTCTGTCTGGGCTGTGATATGCAGACCATGGTCACCCTCAGATACTTCTGACTCTTTGCGACCCCATGGACTGTAGTCCGCCAGGCTCCTCTGTCCGTGGGATTCTCCAGGCAAGAATACCAGAGTGGGTTGCCATTCCCTTCTCCAGGGGATCTTCCCCACCCAGGGATTGAACCAGCATCTCCCGAGTTACCTGCATTGGCAAGCAGATTTTTTTTCCAGGTTGAGCCACCTGGAAATATTATACTTGGGAGATGGTTCTCCATTATTAAGAGAATCTCAGTTTTATTTTTCATTTATTTAACAAAGCAGTCTCTTTATTTAATAACTTTAAATTTTCCATTAAAAAAAAATACTTTATCATCGGATGTTACTTCTTTGCCCTTTGGAATCACAGAAAGCAAATCTCCTCTTTCTTTCTTCCTCTTGTGAGGTCGCAGATTCCCTTGAAGTGCTTTCCAAGTTATTTCGGTCTTAGCTGCCATCTGGTTTGGCATTCACTTACCATATGTCTCCCTCGTCAGTTGTTCTAGACCAAAAGCCAGGCTGCCGGACGAGGTCTGAGCTGACAAAGGGGAGCAGGGAGTTTCTCATCCAGGAGTCCTTACCTGGACTTGAAGGAGCGATAGGATTGCTATAGAGTGCTGCAAATCTCCTGTGTGCGCATTTTTCCTGGGAAATGGTCTATAAATCACACCAGATTATCCAAAGTTGGGGAGGGGGATCCCTGACTCAGTAAAGGTCAAGAACCACTGGCCTAATTTTTTTTTTTTGTTTTGGCTTTACACCAGATGGCTCATGGGATCTTAGCTCCCCTACCAGGGATCAAACCCTGGGCCCTCACCAGTGAAAGCACAGAATCCTAACCCCTGGACATCTAGGGAAGTCCCAAGAATCACTGGTCTAGATGCTGTATGTATTCCCAAGTTAGGAGTTGATCGTGTTATAAAGTGATGATGTCTGATCGTGTCTTTTTGGTTTGTTTTCCTCTAGTACGAGTATGCTTTGAGACGTCTGTACGTGCTGGTCAACCTTTGTGAAAACCCTTATCCAATTGACAGGTAAGCCAGCACCTGGCATTTAAAGGGTCAGTGGGGGTAGGAAGGTGAGGAGGTGGGGTCCTTCTGAAAGTGGAGGGGTGTATGCAGCCCTGCTGTCCCCTTCTCCACGTGGGTGGTTTGCTTCTGCTTCTCACTGTGGGGGAATTCAAGACAGATGCATCCCCAGGGGTGCTGGATTGCGTGGGTCTGTCATACACGACTCCCTGTCCCCTGGTGGGTTCTCTCTGTCTTCATTTTTTCCGAGTTGAACGACTTCCGGCTCACCACCTCCTTCTTCTGGTTTTTTACAGAATAAAATTGTCCATGAACGAGGTGTGCCAAGGCTACTACTGAAACAGTGCCTCCTTGAAGCTTTACCAAATGTGATCACCGTCCCTGAGAATGTGTGCTAATCAGAGACTGGAGAGCTGGAGCCTGAGGGAGGCTCCGCTCCCCCAGCCCCAGCGGCTGCGTCCTCCCAGGGATGCCATCAGGCCACCGGAGCCACGCTCCAGGCCTCTCCCAGGATGGCTTGCTCCCCTTTACCTACTTCCCCCAGCACCCACAGGTCCTGTGTGATCCTCTGAAAAGCCCAGAGATTTGGGAAGCTCTGTGTTGAGACGGGTGTATTTGCTTTTTAAGAGGGTGTTTTGCCCATGACGTTTAAGGAGTGAGAAGTTCACTGGGACTTCTGTAGCCAGTGAAAGAGTCTTTGTTCTGTGGAATCTGACGTCAGAATCTCTTAAGTCTTCATATGATTTTCTGGAAGAGGGACGTAAATTTCCCCAAATGGAAAACTATTTTTAGAAAATAGCATGATTTTGGATTGCTTTTATATTTATTTGGCAGTAATGGACAAGTCTAAAAAATAAAGATTTATCTCTGAACCTGAGTATTAGTTTCAGGTCCCTGACATTTTAGTTTATGTTCCTGGCCCCTCCTGGTGGAGCCCTCCCCCTGTCTCTCTGTCTCCTATCCCCTTCCCCGTCCCACTGGTTGGCTCTTCCTGCCAGCTCCCCTCTCCCCCAGCTTCCTGTACTTTTCAGCCTCCTGTGCCTTTGTTCTTTGCCGTGCCTTGTGCCCTGGAGTGCCTGCCCCTCCGTCTGGCCCATCCTCAAGGTGTATCTGAAAGTGCCCTGTCTTCCTCAACTTCCTGCTCTCCTCTGTCTGTTGGCATTTGCATTTCCCTTGGATCTTTTCCAGCACATGTTGGGGTCTGCCGTATATACCACACATGGGATCTGGGAGGTGCAGAGGGTGCCTGTGTTACCCTCGTTTCTCTTGGTGTCCCACAAGGGGTGATACCCACCCTAGCTTTGTGAAAGACATTTAAAAGGAGCACTAACTCTCCCCAGGCAGTAGAATATTATGCAGCAACAAAAAGGGATGAAGCTCTGATACAGCTCCAGCATTTAGCCCAGGGAAAGCAGCCAGTTACCTAAGACCCCTGTATTACATGATTCCATTTGTATTTAAGGTCCAAAATAAACAAGTCTATTGAAACAGAAAGTAGATGCATGATGCTGGGAACTGGGGAGGGGAAATGTGGAAATAGTCAATGCAAATAGGGGTGTGGAATATCGGTGGGGGGGGGCGATAAAAAATGTTTGGAAGCTGATCGTGATAGTCATTGGTTATGCAACTCTGAATGTACTAAAACCCAGGGACTTGTACACAACAAATGGAATGACATGGTTTGCTAATTATGTTTCAGTAACATTTTTAAAACTAAGCCATATAGCTAGATGGGCTGTTTTAAATAGAAAACAAAGAGAAAAGGAACACTAAAATAGGGCACTTGTGACCACCTGTGTGCATGTAGTGTCTTCTTTAGCAGTGACAGATGCCTTTAAAGTTTGGAGGTAGAAACTGAAGGCAGAGATATTGTCAAACAGGGTTAATTCCAGGGTGATGCTTCTGTTTCTAATGGGCCCATTTTTAATCAGGTTATCCTTTCTCTGAGAGGCTGTCTTAATACAGTCAATCGCGTGACCAGGATAAAGAACTTTTACTGTCCTACGAATCTAGGGGAGCTTGAGGGTTTCAACAAGTACAAGAAGCATATGATGTTTAAATGTTTATCACTAAAGCTCAAGAATGGGCAACCCTGAGGGCTGACTGATGTTCAAAAAGTAGAATTTTTAAAAGGAGTCTCTTAAAAGAAACACCTCAAGATTCAGGTAGGAAAAACTCCATTCTTCTCTTTTCTAGAACCGTTGCCTACGCTTGTAACCCTGCTTCCCTCTCTTTCTTTGTCCTCCCTGTAGAACAAAAATATATTTAACTATTTAACAAGTGCAGAAACTTGAATGTTCATGGCGCTAGAGGTTAAAAGAGGCTTGTTCATTTTCTCAACTAAATGACAGTTTCCTAGGTCACTGCCTTGACTTTTTTTTTCCTCCTCCTGTGGTTCTTTGGTCCCCAGCAGAAGCAACTCTCCTTCCCTCAGGTTAAGCCGTTTGCTATTGGATTTCTGAGAAAGGTGTCCTTTCCTTGTGTGGCACAGCCAGGACCAGCATTTTGTTCCCCTAGTTATATCCAAAACATGCTCTATCATAAGAGGTACAGAAACTTTCAAAGCAAAACATGGCCACTCCCCGTCCCCCCACCCGCAATCCCAAATAACAGTTTGTATTCATTATTAGAATCCCCTTTCTACATATTTACAAACCTATATACAAAGGAAAATCCCATGGACAGAGGAATGTGGTAGGCTACAGTCCACGGTCACAAAGAGTCAGACACGACTGAGTGACTTTGCTTTCACTTTCATATAAAGGATACTTTACGTTTGCACTATAAAATAAAAGCAGATCCAGAAAACAAGTACAATGCTTAATGAATGATAAGATGAAGTAGCCTTGTAATTACAATCCAAGTCAAGAAATAGAACTTTACCAGATGCATGAGTCATGATTCTCCTGAAAAATGGAAGCAATGGATATGTAATAGAGACATTTACCTGAAGGAATCAGTGGCTGTGGAGGCTTGGTAAACAGAAAATTACAACCTGGAGACCCAGAGAAGGAATTGCAGTCCAGGCCAAAGGCCCCCTGCTGGCAGGATCTCTTCTTGCTCAGGGAAGGTCTCTGCACTCCTAGGACCGTCACCTGTTTGGACGGGACCCACCCACATTACTATGGACTTCCCTCATAGCTTAGTTGGTAAAGAATATGCCTGCAATGCAGGAGACCCACATTCGATTTCCTGGGTTGAAAGATCCCACGGAGAAGGAAATGGCAACCCACTCCAGTATTCTTGCCTGGAGAATCCCGTGGACAGAAGAGCCTGGCAGGCTACAGTCCATGCGGTCACAAGAGTAGGACCTGATTTAGCGACTAAATCACCACCACCACTCATGTTATAGAGGGTCAACCATCGCACTGGCCACCCTGGAAAACCCTGCTTGTACTCCATCCCAGTCATAGCTTTTCCCTCCCAAAGTAACCACTCTCCTTGTGTTCTTTGTGGTTTTAGGACAAGTGTGCATCCCTAGACACTTTTATAGTTTTTATTCTACAGATTCACTCATCTTCCCCCGCCCCCCCCCTCCCCC
>SJYQ01095466.1:0-20149 GCA_006410935.1 Redunca redunca
GGGGAGCTGGGCGTCGCCAGGCCTTCCTGCTCCAGGGACTGCCTTATTCGGGGTTTTGTTTAAGCTGTTGTGAAAACACTATCTGGGTGTGTTCTTTAATGGTCAGAGGTGGCGCGGGGCCCTTGGGATTGACAGTAGTGTAGCCTGTGTCTGAGACAGCTGACCCACCTTTAGGGTCTTAACGATGCAGTTGTTTTCTGTTTCATTAATGTTTCCCTGTGAGAGACATACTCAAAAATGCCATTTTGCATGCCACTTTAGGGACTTCCTGGACCTTTTCAGCCCATCAAGGCCCAGGTTAAGCTTCCTGATAAAGGGGAGATGGGACGCGAGCAGCCCCCACAGCTTCTGAGGTCCAGAGAGCCCCAGCTTTCCAGGTTTGCCTGGGGGCACGGGGTGCCCGGGTCACTCTTGTCCCAGGGTGTTCGTGGCTTCCCGTCCTGAGAGGTGCACGTGGTCTCATCTGTCAGCCGCTGACACGCTCAGAATGGCCGTCCTTGCCCCCAGCTTGGGTCCTGCGCTGGAAAGCCTGCCCACACTCTGGGGTGGATCGCCGCAGCCTCGCTTCGTCTGCCCTGTTTCTGCCTCGTGGCCAGCTTTCTCGGGCTCCAGTGTCGGGGCGCGTCCCCGCTGAGCGCTCCGAGCTGGGTCAGGGCACCGGGGCGCGCACCTGCCTTCCAGCTGCAGCTCTGGCGGCCTCGGGGCGCAGCACTGGCGGCCTTGGGGCGCACGTAGGGCAGAAAGGAGTCAGTTGCCGTTGGTTATCTGGCCACCTTTCCGTGGTCAGACTGGAAAGTGAACCTTTCTCTGTGGCATCACCGTGGACTGTGTGTGTGTGGAGGACTTTGCTGTGATTTTCGGAGAAGTTAGGCACTGAGGCACCTGATCTGGCCGGGTGGTTAAGAAACCGGGCCCTGTCTCTGCCCTGCCCCCGTCCCTGTCCCAGCCCCTGACCCTGAGCTGGCCCCGGCCTTAGCTTCGTCACATCTGTTCCCCCTCTGGCTCCATCTCCCAACAGCCAGTCTCATTCTTTTGGAATCCCAGCTCAGGACAGGGGAGTTAGCCCGTGAGTAGGCAAGCCTGAGCTGCAGTGTGGGTGACGGGTCTGCTTGGCGAGGCAAGCAGATCCAGCAGCGCAGGATCTCAGGAAGGTGGGCCCCCGGAGGCTGCTGGGGGGGCAGGTGGGGGTGGTGGGCACCGGAAGCAGGCGTGCCCTCCTGGGCATTGGCAGCCCGGCCAGAAGCCGGTGAAGTCAGCGGGCGAGACCTGAATGTGCATATGAGTGCGCGTGTAGCGTGGGTGTGTTTTGAAGCAGGATGCATGCTTTACCTGACTTCTTAGGTAAAACAGAAGCTGTTACCTGAAGCTCCCGCCTGGGGTGGGCTGGCTTCTCCTGGCCTCCCATTGCCAGGGGCTCAGCGAAGCAGCCAGGGAGACCCTCTGCCCATGGCCCTCTGTGCCCGAGGCCCTGTGGGCCCGCGCATGCGGAGTGCCCTGTGGCGGTGGGGCTGTCCAGTCCCTGGGGGGCCGTCTCGGTCACCGCCGGGTGGCCCTGCAGCTCTGGGGTCAGAGAGGCTGGGAGCAGAGAGGATTCCTCTTGTAGGGCCTCAGGTGTCTCACTGAAGCGTCTCCAGCATCATCAATACTGGGCTTCCGGTGGCCCAGTCAGTAAAGCATCCACCTGCAGTGCAGGGGCCTGGGCTCAGTCCCCGGGTCAGGAAGAGCCCCCTGGGGAAGGGACTGGCAGCCCGCTCCAGGGCTCCTGCCTGGAGAGTCCCGTGCACGGAAGAGCCTGGTGGGCTGGCGTCCATGGGGCCACAAGGAGTCAGGCATGGCTGAGCAGCCAACATTAAAGGAACAAAACTGGGGGAAGAGATCAACAACATAAACAAGCAGTCACCGTAACTGGGAAAACACTAATGATTTAATTTGCATACATGGCCGAATCATTTTTTTATGACTGCCTCGATAATAAAAGACAGGCTGACGATCACATTGAAGCAAATAAAGAAATCCATTAATTCTCCTATTCATTTTCTAAAAAAAAAAAAAGGTACTCCCGGCTCTCACAGTGACAGTTTAATGATTAGGGTGCCTAATTTTAATCCGTTACGTGGGTGCATGCCCCGCCGAGCTTGGGAACCCAGCTCCCATTGGTGTGGTTGCGTGCGGTGAAGAGTACAGAGATCCGGGGGACCTCGGGTGAGATCAGAGCCGGGCAGCCCTCTGTCCCCTCCCCGCCCTGCGGGAGTGCCGGCCTCGGTGGGCAGAGCCCATGTGCACGATGCCCTGGGTGGTGGCCTCAGGGAGGCGGTTTCTCGCCCTGAGATGATTTGGAGGTCGCCAGAGCCAAGGTTGAGAAGCCTTCCTGTCCAGTTCAGAATATACCGTTTCCTTAAGTGTGAAGGCAAATGGCACTGCGTTTGGTTCAAGGTGGATTTGGTTCTACTGCACAGTCATGTAACTTGAAAGAGTAATCCTGAAACCACTTGGGGACAAGTTACATATGTCATTTACCAGGTTGGGGTGAGGACCTGAGGTCAGCTTGCAGTTACATTTTTTTGCATGGGAATAAAATGCACCTTTATTGTCTCCTTTTCATTTCTTTTGAATTTGAAAAATGGGTTTCAATTCCCCAGACCTTACATTTTCCTAGCTAAAGCGTGTTTTGCATGCAGATGTAGTTAGATAACAAAGAGGCATGTTTGTGTTGTAGTGACTACATTAAAAAAAAAATATCGCTGAATTGTAAATTGTATTTTTAGAACACGCTAAACCGAAGTGCGAGGGTCATTTGTCTCCCACTGCAGCTCAGCTGGCTTCGTTTCCGTTGTAATGACTGAGAACGACCATTCAGGGCGGCCGCGCCCCTGCTCTTAATTCTGAGGGCCTGCTGCTTCCATCACGAGTGCGCGTGTTTGTCACCCGCTCGGGGGCAGCTCAGCTGCCACAAGTGTTTTTTACGACGTGTTTGCTGGGTGAGGGTGTTTCACTCGTGCTTGGTCCTTTTGTCTAGTTACCGGGACACGGCTGTTTGTTCACTGTGTCACATCCTGGAGGTTATGCTGCAGAGGGGCCTCTGATGAGTAGTAAGTATCACTGTGTGCTGAGAAGGTCGGATTTAGCGCGTTTCCTTAGTTTCTGAAACGGGATTGCATGGCTAGGTGGAGAATGACGCTCAGCAGGCATCCGTGAAGTTGGGGACCAAGAAGGGGAAGAGTCCACGTTGTAAAGAAGCTGGGCAGTGCACGGCGTGTGTGTGTCTCTGAGGAGAGAAGGGAGCAGGGCACAGCCGTTAACAGCAGGAGACAAGGACAGAGAGCAGCCCCCGAGGCCCGAGACGCCGGAAGGGCCGGTCCCCGGAGCCCCTGGGCCTCGCTACGCTTGCGGCAGTGCGTGTATATAGAGGGTCTCACTGTAATGGGCTCACATCTAAGTGACACACCCACCGGAACTTGGACGGTAGAAGGCCAGAGAGTGGGCGGCGCCCCAGTTCCTGGAGACGCCCACCCCTTCTTGAAGACAGAATATTCCTCCCACTTGTCATCCTGTGATGTCACCCAGCCCATAAACCCCAAGCCCCCTGCACTAGGGGCCCTCTCTCACGTTCCAAGATGACCCCGTGCCCTCGGGCTGCCTCTGGACCTGAGAAGGTCTGCGCTGTCTGTGTAGCGTGCATCTCTGTAAACAAGCCTCTCCTCACTCTTGAGTTCTTCCCTGCATGGGCCAAGGACCCTCACTTGGCAGCCCGTCCCAGGAACTCTCTCAGTACCTGGGACACGACCATCCTCTTGTGCCCCATTTCCCCCCTGCAGTGTCTTTTCTGGCGACCATGAAGGGACCCCAGAGGGCACAATCCCGATCCCCTGGTGGGCCAGGGCTCCCCGCAGCGCAGGGCGGCTGGGGCCCGTCCTGAGCTGTGCCATCTGTTTGACTCAGGGTCTAGCTCTCCCTCCCTCCGTCTCGGAAGGGTTCCGGCCCTGGGACTCGGGTTGCCTTTCTTCCACTGACGGCTGTTCCTTTCCTTGACTAATCCAAGGGGCCTCCTCAGGCTCACCAAACAGGCAGGTTTTTGGGTGCCCACAAGGACCCCACTGTTGCTTTTCCCAGTTTTGCTTGCTTAATTACTTTTTCTGCTGAATTCCAGGATTCAGGGTTTTTACAGATCAGTCCAGTTTTCCCATCTCCCGAATTGCCATTGAACTTTTCCCCATGGCACTCCCTTGAGGGGGTACACCCACGAAGGCCCCTGCAGCGCACTCCCTTAGATTCTCTGGATGTTAGGGAGAGCACCGGGCCAAATGGCCGCTATCTGCCCAGGGTCCATCAGGCGCTTGTCTCGTGGTGTCTTAACCAAAATGGGGAAGACCCATACATCCGAATGTTCACAAGCCTATCCCACAGTCCAGGTCTAAAGCCCTCCTGCTGGGTGTGCCTGGCCTACACCCCCTTAAAGGTTCCTTCTTTCCCAGCAGGAGCCTGGTGCTTTAGACAATCCCTTTATGAGACCACCTCCCTGAGGTCCACCACTGGGAACTGAATGCCAGCCACAGTTCTGAGAGGCTGACAGTCTGCTGAACCGTCTACCCATAACGTCACAGCCGGGGAGCTGGAGATCCCAGACCCCTGCGAATCAGCTCATGGGCTCGGCCTTTGGAGCATTCAGCGATAGAGATAAGGTGAGAAGCAGGACGATTCAGGGACGACGGCAAAAGTCACCGTTGCTGGTGGCAGCCCTAAGCCTGCGCCACCCCAGGCTTACCGTCCCCACGGAAGCCCGTGGTGGGGACAGGGTCTGGGAAGCCTGGGTCAGAGCCACTTTCTTTCCAAGAAGGGGTCGATCTATTTTAAGTGCGGCCGGGAGGACCACTAGAAAGACGAATGCCCCCGTGTGGGAGAAGTCCATCAGGACCCTGCCCAGCACACAAGTGACAGGGTGATGACAAAAACTCAGCCTCCGTGTACCAGAGCCGGCCTGAGTTTTGGAGACAGTGTTTTGGATGAAATAGAAAAGAATAGCTTTATTGCTTTGCCAGGCAGAGGGGACAGCGGGCTCCTGCCCTGAAAAGCTGTGTGTCCCAACCCAGGAGGATTTGGTGAGTTTCTAGCAGCAGCCAAGGGCAGGGCTGCTGGGAAAGGTAAGGATGAGTGTAGGGCCTGCACCCCTTTCATCTGGCCTCGGGGGCCCTGATGAGCTGCTCAGGGATATCAAACTGTGATTGTTTTCTCTGGAAGGAAGAATACTAATGTCTTCCATTTGTTGGGGTTTTTAGTTCTGTAAAAAGCTCAAACACACTGTTAGGTGTATTCTGTGAGGCAGAATCAGGACCCCGCCCCAGGCTGCACTGGTTCTTGGCTGTCCCTCCCTTGTCTCTGCCTCCTCTCCTGTCCCTGATGAGCAGCTGTTTGAATCTGCCCTTTGGAACTTGGGGAAGGTCAGAGACGAGTCTGTTCCCTACAAACGAGAGACGGGGGACATGGGAACTCCACAGGGTTCTGCTTGGTTTCTGGGCCCACTGGAAGCAGGGCATTCCCCAGTCCCAAGGGGGACTCAGGGCTCCCAAGCCAGTGATGGCCGAGAGGATCAGAGACTGACGGGCCTAGGACCTTCCCTGGCTCCCAAACGACACCTGGTCGTTTCTCCAGCGGAGCCTTGGGTGACCCTCGACAGACAGGTGGGACAGTTATTTCCTTACTAGATACATGGTTGCCCGCTCCTTGCTGGCTGGAATCCTGGGGCCCTTGTTCCCCCGGTCTTGTATAATAATGGAAATGGAGGGAAAACCCCAAGCCAAGTGATTGACCCTGCCCTGCCCCCACCCTCCACCCCCAGCTCCTTTTGGGAGATTTTACCAAGGAAAATAGTAGCCCTTGGTCAGGGGAGCCTCCTGGTCCTAAGCCAGAGGAGGTCTCCATTCTGCCCCATCTACGTTTTTAAACTGTTTCACAGAGCTGGAACTAAAGGTCACTTTCTTCTGCTTTCCCCCTGCACCCAGACTCCCAGAATCTCTTTGCCTTTGAGTGGACGAATCCAGACAGTCATGAACAGCAGGAATGCCCACACACTGTGCTTATAAAGTTGAGGTTGAGATGGAAATGGAATGGGCAAAAAAGTTTGGTTAAAACTGTCAGGCTACCTTTAGAGACAGGACCATCTGAGGCTGTAGGCAAGCCTCTTAGATCAAAGGCCACACTTCTTAAACCCAGAGAGGATCCTCGGAAGTGTTTATGAATAGATTACTGAAGTGGGAGGCCACTGTCTCACAAAACTGACCAGAGCTGAGATTCAGAGCCTGGTAGGAGTTTTGGGGGAGGCCTTCTCCCTGAGCTAAATGATGGTCACTGAGACTTGCCGACACAGCTGCATGGCCGCGTCTGTCCTTTGATAATCACTGAGGTGAACCACCCAGTTTCCTTCGAGGAAACAAAAACGGTCCTTGCTTTAAAAATCCAGGCTTTACCAGACAGATGGGTGGCTCCCGAAATAATCCAAAGCCCACCAGTTCTTTTACCACTCCTAAGACCTCCCCTATTTATTTTCAGAAACTAGTAAGTACTAAAAAATAATAATAATTTCTGGCTTTAGAGGAGGAGGTGATCCAAGGAGGAGCTAGCATTTCTCCTACGCCTTTGAGAGGCCAACACTCGACCCACTTTCCTCCAGGACCCGTTACTCCCCTAGCCTTTCAAAGCTCATATGTCGGGAAGGGGGCAGGTGACGTGGAACTTGACTTGTTCAGGAAGAACAGGAACCTTAAGTATCTTTCCCATAAATAGTAGTAAAAAGAGTTTAGTCATCTAGACAGGTGAGCATGATTTGTTTCATCTGCCTGAAGTCCAGTTTGAATCCAGCTGCTTGTAACTGATAGACTTTACATTGTTGTACCTTAATCACGACAAAACGTGATCACTGGAGGAGGAAAGGCGAACCGTCCCAGTATACTTGCCGTGAGAACCTCATGAACTGTATAAAAGGCCAAAAAGCCATGACCCCAAGAGACGAGTCCCCCAGGCCTGAAGGCGTCCAGTGTGGCACGGGGGAGGAGCAGGGGAGCATTGCCAGGAGCCCAGAGCGCATGAAGCAGCTGGGCCGAAGCAGACACGATGCTCAGCTGTGGTGTGTCTGGCAATAAGAGTAAACCCCGATGCTGCAAAGAACAGTATTGTTTAGGAACCTGGAATGTTAGGTCCACGAATCAAGGTAAACTGGACCTGGTCAAGCAGACGATTAGAATAAACGTTGACATCCTGGGAATCAGTGAACCAAAATGGACTGGAATGGGCGAGTTTAGTTCAAATGACCATTGTATCTACCACTGTGGGCAAGAATACCATAGAAGAAACGGAGTAACTCTCATAATCAACCAAAGAGTCCAGAATACAGTACTTGAGTGCAACCTCAAAAAGGACAGAATGAGCTCTCTTCATTTCCAAGGCAAGCCATTCAACATCACAGTAATCCAAGTCTATGCCCCGACCACCAGTGCTGAAGAAGCTGAAGTTGGTCAGTTCTATGAAGACCTTGAAGACCTCCTAGAACTAACACATAAAAAAGGTGTTTTATTCATCACTGGAGATTGGAATGCAAAAGTAGGAAGTCAGGATTATACCTGGAGTAACAGGCAAGTTTGGCCTTGGAGAACAAAGGGAAGCGGGGCCAAGGCTAACTGAATTCTGCCAAGAGAATGCACTGGTCATAGCAGAGACCCCTTTTCAACAACACGAGAGACGCTTTACACAGGGACATCACCAAAAGGCTAGTACTGAAACCAAGTTGATTGCGTTCTTTGTAGCCAGGATAGAGAAAGCAAAAACAAGACCTGGAGCTGACTTGCGGCTCAGATCACCAGCTTCTCATAGCAAAATTCAGGCTTAAACTAAAGAAAACCAGGAAAAACACTTGCCCAGCCAGGTATGACTTCAATCAGATCCCGTATGAATTTGCAGGAGAGGAAACAAGTGGACTCAAGGGGCTAGATCTAGTTAACAGTTGGCTGAAGAATGACGGGCAGAGCTCTGTCATACTGTGCAGAAGGCCACGAACAAGACCGTCCCAAAGAGGAGAAAAGCAAGAAAGCAAAGTGCTTGTCTGAGGAGGCTTTACAAATAGCAGAAGAGTGAAGAGAAGCGAAAAGCAAGGGAGAGAAGGAAAACAACATCCAACTAAATACTGAGTTCCAAAGAATATCTAGGAGAGAGGGGCAGGAAGGCCTTCAATGAACGGTGCTTAATAACATAGGAAAGCAACAAAAGGGGAAAGACTGGAGATCTCTTCAGTGAAATTCGAAATACCAAGGGAGCGTTCCGCCCAAAGATGGGCACAGTAAAGCATAAACATGGTAGAGACCTAGTAGCTGCTGAAGAGATCAAGAAGAAATGGAAAGAATACATGGAGGAGCTGTATGAAGAAGACCCTAATAAACCGGATTGCTAGGACGGTGTGGTTAGTCACCCAGGCCGGACATCCTGGAGTGCGCAGCCAAGTGGTCCTTAAGGAGCAGTGCTATTGATAAAGCCAGTGGATGTGATGAAATTCCAGCAGAACCATTCAGATCCCTGAAGGGTGATGCCGTCAAGGTTTTGCATTCAGTATGTCAGCAAGTCTGGAAGCCCAGCAGCGGCCACAGTACTGGAGAAGGTCAGTCCTCCTCGCGATTCCCACGAAGGGTAGTGCCGGAGAGTGTGCTGGCCATCGGACAGTTGCACTCATCTCCCAGGCTGGTAAGGCCACGCTTGAAACCTTGCATGCTAGGCTTCAGCATTACGTGAGCCAGGAGCTTGCAGATGTCCAAGCTGGGTTTAGAAAAGGAAGAGAAACTAGAGATCAAGTTGCCAACTTTTGCTGATTATAGAGACAGCAAGGGAACTTCAGACAAACATCTATCTCTGTTGCATCCACCACAGTAAAGCCTTTGTGTGGGTGATGACAAACTCCGGAAAGCTCTTAGAGAGGGGAATACCAGACCATCTCACCTGTCTCCTGAGAAACCTGTATGCAGGTCAAGAAGCAACTGTTAGGACCCTGTACGGAACAACTGACTGGTTCAAGATAGAGAAAGGAGTCTGACCGGGCTGTCTGCTGTCAACCCGTTTGTTTAACCTATATGCTGAGCACATCATGAGCAATGCTGGGCTGGATGAGTTACAAGCTGGAACCAAGAGAGGTGGGAGAAACATCAACAACCTCAGATATGCTGGTGATACCATGGTAATGTCAGAAAGCGAAGGGGAACTAAAGAGCCTCTGGATGAGGGTGAAGGAGGAGAGTGAGAGCCAGCTTAAGACTAAATATTGAAAAAACTAAGATCGTGGCATCCGGCCCCATTACTTCATGGCAAACAGAAGGGGAAAAGGTGGAAGTAGTGACAGGTTTCCTCTTCTTGGGCTCCAGAATCACTGTGGATGGTGACTGCAGCCATGAAACTAGAAGATGATTGGTTCTTGGCAGGAGAGCAATGAGAAACCTAGACAGTGTTGAAAAGCAGAGACGTTACTCTGCTGACAAAGGTCCGTATAGTCAAGGCTGTGGTCCTCCCCGTGGTCACGAATGGTTGTGAGAGCTGGACTGTAAAGAAAGCTGAGCGCCGAAGAATGATGCCTTCGGACTGTGGTGCTGGAGAAGATTCCTGAAAGTCCCTTGGATGGCAAGGGGATCAACCCTGACTGTTCACTGGAAAGACTGATGCTGAAGCTCCAGGATTTTGGTCATCTGATGAGAACAGACAACTCAATGGAAAAGTCCCTGATGCTGGAAAGGATTAAGGGCAGAAGGAGAAGAGGGGGCCAGGGGATGAGATGGCTGGCTGGCTGGCATCACTGATGCAGTGAACATGGGCTTAGGCAAACTCCGGGAAGTGCTGAGGGACAGGGAGGCTTGGCCTGCTGCAGTCCACGGGGCCGCTGAGAGTCAGGCACGACTGGGTGACTGAATCCACAGCAACCACCTGAATTGTGGCTGAAGATTTGGAATGGGAACTATGAGGTCTCTATGTTTTGTGTGTTTATACGAATGTATATGTGTGTTGTCCATGTGTGGTACTGCCAAAACTAATTCATAAAAGGGCTCCAGTTAATTGGAATAAAGAAACTAAGAGCTTATAGAAATACTCAGAAATTTAAAAAAAAATCTGGCCAGAATGCATTTCAGGTTCACACAGCCTGGGAAGTTCTCAGAACTGAATTGATATCTGGTACTGAAGGTAGCTTAAGCTTGTGGTTTGATTCATATAGACATGTCTTTATGAGTCATCAGTGTTAAGAAGAATACTTCTGTTGTGCCTAGGTTTGCAAAAAGTGAAAGTGTTGGCTGCTCAGTTGTGTCCAACTGTTTGCAACCCCTGGGCTTCTCTGTCCATGGAATTCTCCAGGCAAGAGTACCTAGGTTTATTAGAGGTGTAGCAAGACCTTCTTATATCTGTTGCAAATTTGTCAGCAAGGAAAGTAAGTAACGAGTAAGTAAAAACAAAAAACATTTAAAGAAAGTAAATGTAAGTGAGATAAGAACGTTTAGGTAAACTCTGTAGAAATAACTGTTTTGGGACTATCTAAAATAGTCTCTCTATATTTTGGTAACTTAAAACTTGACTAAATTAAGTGGTGAGAACTCACTGACTATCTGGGCCATTTCAGATAGGATATGTGTTAAGAGTATTAGTTGCTGGGTGGGTGGGGGGGNGAACCATTTCAGTGCATCAGGAAAGTAAGGTGTGAGTTTCAGTGAGAGATGAGGAATGGAACGCATTTGTTAAAGGGAAAGAAATTGCAGTCTGTTGTCCTGGAGCTGGTTGCTTCAGAATGGGAGAAAATTAGGGACAAACAACATGGATACAAATAGTTGTAGAAGGTTCATGGAAGAGAGACCCTGAGATATTAAATTAACTAGTGTTATTTAATATGTTAAATTACATGGGAAGCATTGTCAAAGGGGTGATAAGCCTCTGATTATACCCTGGGTCAATGTTATTCATAGTGATAGACTTTTGTAGAATTTATGTGAAGTGTCCATAAGGTTAAGAGTCGCAGTTCTTGCCAAGTTTCTGTATCAGTCACAGTGTCGGTCGTCAGACATTTAACCTGGCTTCTAGGTCTCTCGTCACTTATAGACCTGTACTGTTGGGCTCTGATGCTGCTGCAGAGGGGCCTCGTGAAGACCCCTAGGAAGGCTCTGGAAGCAGTTAGGAGAGTTCCACACCGAGATGACGTCTTCGAGGACTCCAGCCCATACTGCCGCCCAGACTTAAAAGCCAGATGCCCTCTTGCCCCTGGGGCCCCCAGAGGAGGCACTCAGAGAGTTTTTACTCCCTGACAGGCAGGGTCACACCCCTACTCAGCCCCTGGAGAAGCAGCGGCAAAGACGGACCCTTGTCCCTCTGCTTTTCATGATTGTGGGACTCAGCCGCAGAGGCAGAAATGAGGCTGGAAGGAAGGGGGCAGGAAACGAGCTTCACAAAAGGACACAGCCGCTAAGAGCAGCAGGATGCAACAGCCAGTTCCAGCCAACTCGGCCCGGGGTTGCAGGAGGTTGGGTTTCCAGTAGACCCGGACCTCGTTACCTGTTCACTGTGATAGCTTAGTATCTGAATGAGGCGCCTCTTGGCGCAGCTGCTCTGGAAGGCCAGAGAGCGGGTGGCGCCCCGGTTCCAGGCAGTCTCTACCCCTTCTTCAAGACAGTTGGAATCTCCCTCCCTCTTGTCATCCCGTGAGATTGCCCAGCCCGTGAACCTGAATCACCCCGCACTCTGTCCCTTTCTAAGATGACCCAGTGCCCTGGGGCCACCTCTCGCCTGCTGGGATGGCTCACACTCTGCTTATGGAGCGTTCAGTCCAGTTCAGTCACTCAGTCGTGTCCGACTCTTTGCGACCCCATGAATCGCAGCACTCCAGGCCTCCCTGTCCATCACCAACTCCCGGAGTTCACTCAGACGCACGTCCATCGAGTCCGTGATGCCATCCAGCCGTGCTTCTCCCTAAATGGACCTGCTTGCCCTTTGCTGCCTTGCTCTTGCTTTCTTTCCTGGGGGCTCATCCCAGGGGCTCGTTTGACCCTGGTCTGGGAACGACCACCCTCTTGCAGCCCCGTTTTTTCCCTGCACCACTTCCAGCTTTTTATTTTTTAAATTATTAATTGTGGTACTTGGCATTTAACATAAAATTTAGCATCCTAACCATTTCTAAATGTATATGGGCCACTGGTGTTAGGTGAATTCACAGGGTTAGACAGAAGTTCCCTAGAACCTTATCTTGCAGAATTGCAACTCTGTACCTGTTAAACATCAGTTTTAGATTTTTAAAAAGAACCTTTTGAAAAGGTTCTTATTCTAACATTTGCCAGCTCTAAAGGGAAGGATGGTGAGAGACGAATGTATATACAATAATGTATATGGAACTATATGAAGTATAAGATGTGCAATGAATGTATACCGCTTGACACATTCTATATGAGGCTAATATTAAGTGTACACTGAATGCGGACGTGTGTATATGTGCACGTGCACAGGAGCCTTGTCAAACCTCCTTTACGAGGAGCCTTTGGGGCCTGTCTCTGTGAGCGTTGCCTAGCGCACCCCCTTATGGCTGTGGTCCGTCTTCTCGGGCCTGATCCTGTCATCCTCTCCCCTCAGTGGCCCAGCTGCCAGCAGCAGCCAGGCCGGTGCCGGGTCCAGGGCCCCACGTCCCGCCCTGCCTCTTCACCCCGACTGCCCAGAGAAGCAGGCGCGCCCCTGGCCGGGGCTGAAGTCCTGGGTCTGGGCCCTGCCCCGCACCCCCACGCCCGCTGCCGCACGGCCAGGCCCGTCCGCACCTTGGTTCAGGACAGACTCCTGACAACACCGCTGCGGAGGCTCCTGGGGTCCCGGGGAGGCGGTGGCCGAGAGGCCCCGCAGCTGCCGGGCACCCCGAGGAAGGGTGGCACCCAGCCGGGGTTCAGCCGGGCGCTTGGTGGGCCTCGAGGTCCCTGAGCTTTCTCCCATGGGTGCAGAGTGGAGGGGTGTTGGTGGCTGGGACTGGAGTTCGGGGCCTGCGGGGAGGCCTGGAGGTGAGCGGGGCCCTGCGGACACGTGGCATCTGAGTTCCCGGCCCAGTGGTCGCCAACAGGGCAGATGTCACGGTGCTTTCTCCTCTCACAGACGCAGCCTGCTTGTCTGCCGGCGCTCCAGCGAGGCCGCAGGGCTGCAGGAGGCCCCTGTGGCCGGGCCGGCCCCCGGCCCCCAGCACTGACCTCCCCACCCGCACCCCCAGCACTTGTGCGGCCCCTTCCCTCCAGCGGGGTGGCTCCCCTTTCTTCCCGAGGCCCAGCCTTCCTCTGGGCTTGCCTCTCCCCTCTGCTCAGCCCTTCCCAGGGGACACTTGCCCCCTGGGGGCCCCTGTCCCGATGACGATGCTTCCTCCGCAGGGTGCTGTCCATCCCTAGGCCCTCGGGGCCTGCTCCGAGCTGCCCTCCCACCCTGCTGCCCTGGGTCCCACGCCACACCTTCTCTTAATCTGCCAAGTGAGTGGCCAGAGCAAACGTGGGGTCGTTTTCCTTCAGAATGAAAGAGGGAAAAGGATGGTTCCTGGGACACTGGACAGATGTTGGAAGTCTGCAGAGAGGCCTGTCTGTTTCCTGTTTGTTTCTGAAAGGCAGTTTTACCCAAGGAGGCCGAGGAGAGGGTTGGCCACAGGTGAGCCTTNACTAGGCTCCTCCGTGCATGGAGTTTGCCAGGCAAGAGTGCTGGAGTGGGGTGCCATCGCCTCCTTCGTGGAGTGTCTTTGCCTGGGGCTTATTCTTGGTTGTGGTTCATGATTTTACAGCAGCCCAGGGCTGCTTTGCCCTCTGCTGGGTCTTCACTCTGCTTCACTGTGTAGCTGACGAAGTTCTGTGCGTGTAACCTGTGTGCACTGTGAAGTGATTCCCATGATCAGGTTGACTAACACACGCATCCCCTGATGCTCACCTTCTCACCGGGTCGCCTTCTTCCCGCATGGGGGCCGCTCACAGTTAATCTCAGCGCACTGCCGGTGCGCAGCGCGTGTGACTGACCAGGGCCGCCACCGGCACGTGGGACCTGCGCCCATCCTTCTGGGACTGAGGGTGTCGCCCCCCAGCCCCTCCCTGCCGCTGATGTTGGCGCCTCGCCGTCCCGGTCTCCGTTGCCTGCACAGGCTCTCTGGGCGGGCGGGGCTGCGTGGTGCGGCTCTCTTGCAGCGGCGTCCAGGCCCTGGAGCACAGGCGCGGCAGCCGCGGCACACGGGCTCAGCTGCTCTGTGGCATGTGGAGTCTTTCTGGAGCAGGGACCAAAGCCGTGTCCCCTGCCTTGGCAGGTGGACTCTGAGGACCACACCATCAGAGAAGTCCTTCCCTGCTCTTTTCTTAACTAACCGTCACTCAGGTCTGGCTACTAAGGCCGTATCTGGGGACACACGGAGCTGAGAAGCATCAGGATCTGAGGCAAGTGAGGTCATCAGGAGGGCCCTGGACTGGACCTGTCTGCTCTCTGTCGGGTCCGTGACTGATGGACGTTAATCACCTCTGGCTGGCCACCGAGCACAGTGGCCAGGAGGTCACAGATCTGGGCCTGGCCGGGGAAGCCCATGTCACTTACTGTGACAGATACACACCTTAGGGCCAGCATCTCCTGGCTGTCACAGCGACAGCCCTGTCGAGAAGGTTCGCCGAGGGGCCCGTGACCAGCCGTGCCCTGTTTGGGGCAGACGGGGAATTCGGAGCTCAGGAGCCAGTGCGGCAGGCAGCTGGCCCCTGTTGCTGATGGGAAGCGTGAGCTGCCCAGCTCCCACTCACGTTCTCAGGCTCGCATGTGAAGTGCTTCCCCCTGAAGCTGCAGGAGCTTCTCTTCACACTGCTGTTCTGACATTTTATAACGTGGGACTTAGATTTATCCTGGTTGGCACACAGGGAACTCCTTCTTGTAAGGGCTTATTGTGGGTTCATTTGGACGGGAGTTTCCTTTTCCTTCCCTCATCTCCATCATCATTCACCACCATCCCCACCATTATCTCATTATCACCATCAGCAGCATCAGCAGCACCACCATCATCATCACCAGCCATCCCCACCACCACCACCACTGTCAGCACCACCACCATCCCCACCATTCTCTCATTTTCATCTCACCACCAGCATCACCATCACCAGCAGCAGCATTCACACCACCACCACCGTCATCACTGTTGTCATTTCCTCGCTCTCCTCCGTCTCTGCTGCCCGCTGGTGGAGTTCCTGTGGATCCATCCAGGGCACCAGCTTTGTCCTGAGGTTGACTCGGCTGGGAACCCCCCACCCCACCCTGTTCCTCTGTGGGTTTCTTAGCTTGGTGCTTGCTTGCTTGCTTGAAGTCTCAGCATTCTCCTTGTGGCCGGCCACCCCTGCTGGCATTTTCAGGGCTGTATTTTGCCCTTGGTGTCTGCATTCTCTGTGTCACCTGTCACAGGGGCTCCAATTACCTTGGTGTCTTCTGGGGTCAGTTTTTCTATTTATCTTGGTCTTATTTTTTTCTTGTTGGCAAAGTAATGTCTCTGCCTTTTAATATGTATCTGCTGCTGCTAAGTCACTTCAGTCGTGTCCGACTCTGTGTGACCCCACAGACAGCAGCCCACCAGGCTCCCCCGTCCCTGGGATTCTCCAGGCAAGAACACTGGAGTGGGTTGCCATTTCCTTCTCCAATGCATGAAAGTGCAAAGTGAAAGTCGCTCAGTCGTGTCCGACCCTCTAGGTTGGTCATAACTTTCCTTCCAAAGAGTAAGTGTCTTTTAATTTCATGGCTGCAATCACCACCTGCAGTGATTTTGGAGCCCAAAAAAATAGTCTGACACTGTTTCCAGTGGTCATGTGTGGATGTGAGAGTTGGACTGTGAAGAAGGCTGAGTGCCGAAGAATTGATGCTTTTGAAGTGTGGTGTTGGAGAAGACTCCTGAGAGTCCCTTGCACTGCAAGGAGATCCAACCAGTCCATTCTGAAGGATATCAGTCCAGGGATTTCTTTGGAAGGAATGATGCTAAAGCTGAAACTCCAATACTTTGGCCACCTCATGCAAAGAGTTGACTCATTGGAAAAGACTCTGGTGCTGGGAGTGATTGGGGGCAGGAGGAGAAGGGGACGACCGAGGATGAGATGGCTGGATGGCATCACGGACTCTATGGATGTGAGTTTGGGTGAACTCCGGGAGTTGGTGATGGACAGGGAGGCCTGGCGTGCTGCGATTCATGGGGTCGCAAAGAGTCGGACACGACTGAGCAACTGAACTGAACTATTATTTTTTAATTTCAACTTTTCCTTAAATGGCCAGTGAATTGCCCGTTCATCTTTAAAGAAGGTGAAGGGAAGGTCAATCCCAGCAGGATTCGGGGTGTCAATATAAAAAGCAGAGCCGCAGGAATCTGCAGAGACAGTCACCCCTCGTGGGCCCAGGGTCCCCAGAAGCTTCAGAGGACACCTCTGACAGTTTAAAATTTAGGACTTTTGATCGGATAAAGATTCCATCAACAAAGTGCCGGAGTCAATGAGAGATTTGGGAAAAACGTGTGTAACATTTGACAGCTAAAGAAGAATGTTTCTGTTCTCCAGAGGCTTCTTAGAGACTGGAGAGACAGGCAAGTTTAGGAACCAAACATGGGGCTTCCCTGCTGGCTCACTGGCAAAGAATCCACCCACCTGTGCAGCAGGCACGGGCTCGAGTCCTGGTCTGGGAAGATCCCGCAGGCTGTGGAGCAGCCAAGCCCGTGCACCACATCTCCTGAGTCTGCACTCCAGGGCCCAGGAGCTGTGACGACTGAAGCCTGGGCGTGGCCGAGAGCCCGCGCTCTGCCGCTGGAGAAACAGCTGAGCAGCAGCGAAGACCCAGCACAGCCAAGAGCAAATACAGAAAATTATATAGAATTAAAAAAACAAGTGAGC
The DNA here is from genome assembly GCA_006410935.1 of Redunca redunca. NCBI lineage: Eukaryota > Metazoa > Chordata > Mammalia > Artiodactyla > Bovidae > Redunca > Redunca redunca. The sequence goes on from SJYQ01095466.1 coordinate 16,889, forward strand.
GCAGACTGGGCAGCACAAGAGAACACATCCCAGGGAAGAGATGCGCAGACGCCCCGTCGGCAGCCTGAGGACGTGCAGGTACCGGTGGCCGGGACTCTGCGTTTCCGCCGAAGAAGAGACGTGACGTCTGCTGCAGGCGGGACTGCGGGGCAACAGTGACCTCGGGTGGGGCTGGAGCAGGCGTGAGCAGTGGCCCGGCTCTGAAAGACGTCCCGCGGCTGCGTCCTGAGACGGGAGACACGTGGTCCCCGACTCAGCGTCCTCCCCCAGGAAGCCCGGGCACCCGCAGGTAAGGATGTGTGTACTGAGCCGTCCGGCAGTGACACCCGCGGAAGGAAGCCTGCGCCCCTGAGTAGGGCAGTGATGGGCCGGATTTTGGTATACCCACACGATGGATGGGACGTCCCAAGACGTACTGCTGAGGGAGAGAGGCAAGACACTGAGGAGTCCGTTGATAAAATCTCACTTGTGTGAGGCAGAGTGTGAACACCTGGGGTTCCTGTGTGCCTCTGTGTGCAAATCTGTGCGTGAGAGGAAACGGAGAGCAGAATGGACCGTACCCACACAGAGGCAGCCTGCTGTGGCTGGTGGTGGAGAGGGGAGGAAAAAGAAGGGAAGAAGACAAGGACCCCAAAGACGGAGCGGTGCGGGTGCCCTCCGCTTACGTGCACCGAATGCGTGCGTTTACGTGTAAACGATGAGGAGGGGAGACGCAGCGTAGCTCCTGGCAGACAGGGCAGGCCCTGAGGTCGCAGAGTGATGGTGGGCTGAGAGGGGAGCCCGCTGGGCAGTTTGCGGGCCCGTCTGCTGGTGGGGGCCGTGGCCGGGACGGTGGAAGTCCTTGCACCTCCCCGCTGCATCGATGTGCTTGGTAAACGGAAGGACAGGGGGAAGAGTGGCTTCCTGGGGGATGAGGGGCCCTGGGGGTGGGAGTAGACCCTTGAGTCCCTGCTCGTTCCCAGCCTCTAGGATCTGTTCTCAGGCCTTTAGTGGAACACTGGGGACATCGAACCGCCGGTACCTCCCCACCCCCGGGGATTCTTCACGGTCCTCGGTTTGCACTGGTTTTCTCCCTTGACCCCCAGTTAGTGAGACCAGGCGGGGAACCACACGGGGGCTTAGCACCCCATCTTGATGCGGAATGCCCTGGGCGCTCCGGCCATTGGAGTGTCCAGCCTGCACCCGCCTGCCCTCCTGCCCATCTGACTTCTCCGCTCACAAGTCAGATCTCCAGCCCCTGCCTGCCTGCTGGAACCTTTTCCTCTACAATTATTTTATTCAGCAGCTCAGGAAACACGTGTTGTTTTATCTGGACGCTTTATCTATTTGGACTGTAATTAATCTAAAGTTTGTCTCTGTGGCTAATTATCAATCAGCAGACATGGCCGTGTGGGAAAGCGATCCAGGGTGCTGGGAGGCTGCTTACTTCGGGAGAGAGGGTAGATGCTGTCACGCTGCGGACGGCATGTGCACGCGCGTGTGCGAAAGATGACACAGTGCCCGTCCCCTTTCTCCTCTCAGGGTTAGCCCTTCGGGCGGAGGGAGTCAGGGCTGATGGAATCCTAGCCCTCTGCTCACCACAGAGCCTAATTTCACAGAGTTAGTGAACTTCCTGTTTGAACACAGAAATAAAGTCTTATTGCTTTCAAGTATAGAGCCTGCTGGGCTTTTCCAGGTGGTGCTGGTGTTAAAGAACCTGCCTGCCAATGCAGGAGGCATAAGATGGGCGGGTTTGGTGCCTGGGTCGGAAAGATCCCCTGCAGAAGAGCATGACAGCCCACTCCAGTGTTCTTGCGTGGAGAATCCCATGGACAGAGGAGCCCAGCGGGCCACTGTCCATATGGTTTCAGAGTCGGACATGACCACAGCAGCGCTGCACACGCAGAGCCTGCTGCACAGCTAAAATGCAAAACGGGCCCAGCAGACTGTGGGGAAAGCGTCTCGTCTTCGATGCTGTGACCATCCGTCATCAGATGTCACTCTTACAAAACATAGTTGCTCAACCTTACGGCCCATATCTCATGAAGGGTGTCTGGTGAACAAAATGATGCTTATTTAAGAAGCTGGCTATGGATAAATAGGGCTCAGAAAAATCGTACAGTCAACAGTCTGTTTTTTGACTGAAACTTATTTAAACTTATTAATCTTAATTCAAATTAAATTTACTATTTAATTGAAAAATATTTGAATTAAAATTATTCCACTATACGTTTTTCTGCTGACAGCCCGGCTTGGGGCCTCCTGGGACTTGCCTCGGTTTGAGTCCCCCACGCCCCCTGTCGCCCACATTTGCGTTACAGACTTGCACTCAACGCGTCCTGTGCGGTCTCTGTGAGCTTTCGCTGTTTGCAGACGAGGTGATCTGGTAAATGTTTCCCGAGTGCACGGTGGTTGTGAGAGTGCAGTAGCAGGAGCCTGCTGTGTCGTGGGAGCACGGCAGCCCAGAGAGCCAGTGTTCTGCCGAAACAGCGCAGGTGGAGTGGACCCGCCCAGCAGGCATGATTCTGAGTCTTTCTTCCCTGCAAGACGACCTCTGAATACTTGATTCCCTGTCTCTGTTTAGCAGCCCAGAGCGTTCAGCTGGGTGAATTCCTGCCGGTTCATGGAGCTTTCACTGGGATCAGGAAACATAACGCTTCTGCACGCCCCTTGGCTCTTCCTTCCACACCAAAGGGTCTCTTGTGTCGGCTTCTCACAGCACGGGTTACTTGCCTGCTTTGGCACCTCACACCGGGGGCCCCGCACTGCGCTCCTGAGTGTCTGCTCTCCCCCAGCCGCAGGGCGCGGCTGTGTGCTGCTCCTCCGCGCACGCTGGGTGGTCTTGCTGCTGGACCACGCTCTCCGCAGGGCTGGATTCCGACTCACAGTTATTTACTCTACTGCTGATGGACAAGTGGCAGGTTTCCAGTTTTCACCGACCGCGGACGGTGCTCCTGTGTCGCCAGGTCATGGCTGCGGGGTGCCCCGTGAGCCTCTGCGGGTGACTGCTGATGGACAAGTGGCAGGTTTCCAGTTTTCACCGACCGCGGACGGTGCTCCTGTGTCGCCAGGTCATGGCTGCGGGGTGCCCCGTGAGCCTCTGCGGGTGTGTCTGGGTGGTATCACTTGTGCATGGCTCTGGGAGCCTGCGTGAGCCTCTGCGGGTGTGTCTGCGTGGTATATCCGTGCATGGCTCCGGGAGCCCGCGTGAGCCTCTGCGGGTGTGTCTGGGTGGTATATCTGTGCATGGCTCCGGGAGCCCGCGTGAGCCTCTGCGGGTGT
>SJYQ01095466.1:20285-56496 GCA_006410935.1 Redunca redunca
GCCTCTGTGGGTGTGTCCGGGTGGTATCCTCCGTGCATGGCTCCGGGAGCCCACGTGAGCCTCTGTGGGTGTGTCTGGGTGGTATGCTCCGTGCGTGGCTCCGGGGAGCCCTGTGAGCCTCTGTGGGTGTGTCTGGGTGGTATCCTCCGTGCATGGCTTCGGGAGCCCGCGTGTGCCTCTGCGTGTGTGTCTGGGTGGTATCACTAGTGCCTGGCTCCGGGGAGCCCGCGTGAGCCTCTGCGGGTGTGTCTCAGTGCTACATCCATGCATGGCTCCGGGAGCCCCGTGTGCCTCTGCGGGTGTGTCTGGGTGGTATCACTTGTGCATGGCTCCGGGGAGCCCGCGTGAGCCTCTGCGGGTGTCTCTGGGTGGTATATCCGTGCGTGGCTCCGGGAGCCCACGTGAGCCTCTGTGGGTGTGTCTGGCTGGTATCCTCCGTGCATGGCTCTGGGAGCCTGCGTGAGCCTCTGCGGGTGTGTCTGGGTGGTATCCTCCGTGCGTGGCTCCGGGAAACCCACGTGAGCCTCTGCGGGTGTGTCTGGGTGGTATCCTCCGTGCGTGGCTCCGGGGAGCCCGCCTGAGCCTCTGCGGGTGTGTCTGGGTTGTATCCTCCATGTGTGGCTCCGGGGAGCCCGCGTGTGCCTCTGTGGGCGTGTCTGGGTGGTATCCTCCGTGCATGGCTCCGGGGAGCCCGCGTGAGCCTCTCCGGGCGCGTCTGGGTGGTATGTCCGTGCATGGCTCCGGGGAGCCCGCGTGGGCCTCTGCGGTTGTATTGCGTGGTATCCTCCGTACGTGGCTCCGGGAGCCCCGTGAGCCTCACAGGCCGTTTTGAGCACGCCTTTCCCATAGCTGTCTTCTGCCGCCCACTCTGAGGGCAGCACCTGAGAGGTCTGGTCGTCCATCCTTGCTGGTGCCAGGTTCTGCTCTGCTTTTGTGTTTTAGACTTTTATTGGGTCCTGTTTTGGGCTTGCTTTGCGTTTCCTTAGCGTTTCAGTTGCTGAGAACCTCTTCCTGTGATGACTGACCGTTTGACGTCTTCTTTTGTAAAAATGCCTGTTCATAGTTTTTGCCCATTTTCTATTTGGGTTGCTTGCCTTTTCTTTATGCTTAGTGAATTACTCATTCTGGATTCTGATCCTTTGTTGGATGTACTGGGCAGATTATCTCCTGCTCTCTGGGCTACCTTTTTGCTCTTCTGCTGGATCTCTCGACAGACTGAACTTCTTCGTTTTGATGCAGTATAATATGTCATTTTCTCTCCTCCATGGTTAATGCCTCACCCGTCTAAATTGTTACACAGGTCTGAGGAGCCTCCGTCTGCGCACAGACCTCTTCCTTATGCTTCTGTCTCCTTGGGGAGGCTCTCTCGTCTTGCCTTTAACATTTAGGTCTGTGGTCCATCTCACACTGAATTGCTTGTTGATGTGCTGTCCAGGTCATAGTTCATTTCTGTTTCCATGAAGATCCTAGTAACTCAAGCAGTGTTTATTGAAAAGACCCACCTGTTTCCTTGTGGGTCTGGAATGCAGCCTTTGCTGTAACCATATCACTGTGTGTGTGCTGGGCTCAGTCTAGAGTATTCTGCTCCTTGTTCTGTTTATCTGCTCTCTCACAGTGTCTTAATCACATAGGCTTACAATGCGCGCGTTAGCCGCTCAGTCTTGTCCAAGTCTCTGCGACTATGTGGACGGTAGCCCAGCAGACTCCTCTGTGCATAGATTTCTTCAGGCAAGAGTATTGGCCGGGTCGCCACTGCCTTCTCCTATACAGGGTATATTCCTCCATTTGTTTAGACCTGTGACTTGTAATTTGTTTCATGGGCTTCCCTGTAGCTCAGATGGTAAAGAATCTGCCTGCAATGCGGAAGACCTGGGTTTGATTCCTGGGTTGGGAAGATCCTCTGGAGAAGGGAATGACACCTCATTCCAGTATACTTGCCTAGAGAATCCCACGGACAGAGGACTTTGGCTGGCTACAGTCTGTGGGGTCACAAAGGCGACTAACACTGCTACTATAATGTTTCATTGCTTAATTACAGAGTTCTTATGTATGTATCTTTTGGTAGATTTAGCCCTGGATATTTGCGATTTTAGATGTTATTTTCAGGGGTTTCTTTTTTAAGGATGGTATCTTTTTATTTTCTATATGCTTGTCGCTGGTGTGTAGAAATACAGTGGCTTTTGCACGTCAGCCTGTACACTGTCATTTGGTTAAGTTCATTCGGGAGCTTTGACGGTTATTAGTGAATTGTTTTGGGCTCTGTGTATGCAGCGTGTCGTCTGTGGGCAGCGCAGGGTCTTCCTTTCCCCTCCTGGTGCCTCTCGTTTCCCTTTCTTGCCTTGTTGCGTGGGCGGGCATTGCCAGCGTGGTGCAGAGTGGACGTGGTGTGAGGGGACGCCCTGGCCTCCCGCTCGATGCCGGGAGCGGCTCTCCACTGTCCTCGGCCCATGACTTGCGTCCTCCGTCCTGCTTTGGGGTGCTGCAGGCTGTGGCTCTGGGTTCTCTTTTGGGCTCGCTGGCAGCCTGCGGTTTCTCCACCAGCCTGGCAGGCTGAGGCCACGGTGGGGAAGAGCATGGAGTCTGGGCTGCGGCTGTTGCTCGCCCATGTGACGGGGTGCAGAGGATTGCAGAGAGTGGCGGAGCGTGTCCTCTTTGTGGTTGCTTAATAAGATTTTTTAAAGAATGTTCTCTTAAGGATTTATAGTTTCTAAGACTTTTACCCTTTGGAAGGTTTATGGCTTATTTTGTGAAATTAGGTCAACTGAAATGTCCACGGGCCGCTGCAGGAGGGAAGAAGTATAGGTGATTCTCGATTCAGAGGGTTTGGTGAAGGAAAGGTAAGCACACATAGGCAGGGGTGATGCGTTTGGTTCCATCTGTTTCGTATGGAGCAGAAATAAATGAAGAGACGTCTTCATATAAATACACGCTTAGTGTCAGAGATCACTTATTTCTGGATGATCATTCCTGTCTTTGTAAAAGTGCTAGTGACGTAGAATTACACATTCCTTGCTAGTGTTCACCTTCACAAATGTGGGCTTTAATTTATATGATAGATCAGGAAAGAATGAAATTATAAATGCAGTTGCTTTTGTGGTCATCACATGTTCAACATGTGTCTAATATTTACCAGAAATATATAATTCAGTTAGAGCTGTACAGGTCTAAATTTAAAATGTTATTCATGAATAGTTCTCACAAACGTTCAGTTCAGTTCACTTCAGTCGCTCAGTCATGTCTGACGCTTTGTGACCCCATGAATCACAGCACGCCAGGCCTCCCTGTCCCTCATCAACTTCCAGAGTTCACCCAGACTCACGTCCATCGAGTCGGTGATGCCATCCAGCCATCTCATCCTCTGTCATCCCTTCTCCTCCTGCCCCCAATCCCTCCCAGCACCAGAGTCTTTTCCATTGAGTCAACTCTTCGCATGAGGTGGCCAAAGTATTGGAGTTTTAGCTTTAGCATCATTCTTTCCAAAGAACACCCAGGACTGATCTCCTTCAGAATGGACTGGTTGGATCTCCTTGCAGTCCAAGGGACTCTCAAGAGTCTTCTCCAACATCACAGTTCAGAAGCATCAATTCTTTGGCGCTCAGCCTTCTTCACAGTCCAACTTTCACATCCATACGTGACCACTGGAAAAACCATAGCCTTGACTAGATGGACCTTTGTTGGCAAAATAATGACTCTGCTTTTGAATATGCTATCTAGGTTGGTCATAACTTTTCTTCCAAGGAGTAAGCGTCTTTTAATTTCATGGCTGCAATCACCATCTGCAGTGATTTTAGAGCCCCCCAAAATAAAGTCTGACACTGTTTCCCCATCTGTTTCCCATGAAGTGATGGGACCAGATGCCATGATCTTCATTTTCTGAATGTTGAGCTTTAAGCAACATTCTCACTCTCCCCTTTCACTTTCATCAAGAGGCTCTTTAGCTCCTCTCCACTTTCTGCCATAAGGGTGGTGTCATCTGCCTATCTGAGGTTATTGATATTTCTCCCGGCAATCTTGATTCCAGCTTGTGCTTCTTCCAGTCCAGCGTTGCTCATGATGTACTCGGCATAGAAGTTAAATAAGCAGGGTGACAATATACAGCCTTGACCTACTCCTTTTCCTATTTGGAACCAGTCTGTTGCTCCATGTCCAGTTCTAACTGTTGCTTCCTGACACACACAAAGCTTAAACTCCTCTAATGTTTGAGATCTTAACACCAGGTGTTGTCTGTGTGTGAGCGTGTGTGTGTGTATTTAGAAAAACACTAATCTACGGGTTAGTAAAGTGTCATTAGACATTTACATCAAGAGGAAAGGAACTGTTTCACACTTGAGTTTTATTTTGTGAAGAGGCTGAATCCCTAGTTGACTTTCACGCTGGGTTGTCCGCCTGAAGCGAGGCTGATGCGGCGGGGCGGGGCAGAGGAGAAGTGTGGTTGCACCGAGGGCCACAGTGTTGGCGGGCTCTCCTCTTAGACGGAATAGAGAAGGCTGCTCTCCTCGTGGGTTGGGGTGGTTTGCGTCCTTTGTTAGGAGTTAATTTAGTTTTCAGCTGTAAAACAGTTTGCTCTTAACTTGTCATTTTCTCTATGCCCTGGCATCTTCACGACAGTGAGCGGGGTCCTCATGTGACCTAGGAACCCCGAGGGTTCACAGGCGCCCCAGTCACCCACAGGGTCCTTATGTGACGCAGGGTGGTACCGCTCAGAGAGGGCGGGAGACCAGTCTAGGGCGGACCGCTCGCTGGGAGATGCGGGGCTGGACAGAGCTCAGCCCCCAGCTCCAGGCGGCTGGGCGCTGTGCGGGGACCGACGGGCGCCTGCTGGCTCTGCGGCGTCCCCCGTGAGCGCGGGAGGCAGACGCTAATCTGATGGGGGCGCCTGCAGGGGCACGCGGGGAGCTGGGGCGGCCCCAGCGGTGCTGCCTCTCGGGGGACCTGCGTCAGTCCCCCTGAGTGTAACGCTCGGGCCCCGTCTTGACCCCTCGCAGCAGCTCAGCTGGCCTCTGGGGAGTGAGCCCTCTCCCGCTGGCTTCGCTCTGAGGGCTGCCAGTCGAGGCGTCCGGCCCGGCCCAGCCAGGAGGCGTGCGTCAGGGCTGAGCCCTGAGGGCCCCCTGGGAGTCAGTCTCGCCGGCTGCTGGGGCTGCCCCTTGCGTCCTGCCTCCAGACCTCCCCCTCCTGTGTTCTCCAGATCCTTCCGGGGGGGTCTCTGTTTGCCTAGATCGTTCAGGGGCCTTTTCTGTCAGCTGTGACCCTGAAACCCTGGCGGGTCCACCGTCCTCCTCACAGGCCTGTGCTCCGGAACCCGGGCTCTGGCCTTGCTCTGCACTCTGGAGGGAAGGGCTCACTGTCCAGGCACCAGCATTGCGCCTTGCCGGTTCGAGAACTGGTTCCTCCGTCTCCTGGCTCCTCGTCCGCAGTTCCAGACTCGCTCCAGAGTCTATCCTCCAAGCCAGCTCCCGCTGCCTTTCCCCCAGGGGAGCCAGGGGCCCGGCACAAGCTGCTGAGACGGGTGTAACCAGCGCCGAGCGGGGGCTGGCGTCCCTGGGCTAGCAGGGGCCGTCGATGTCCGCGGCCGACCCCTGGCCCGGGGAGGGCCGTCTGGAGGAGGCGGCGCGTCTCCCTCCGCTGTCGCCTGGCCTGTCCTGGGCCCGGCCCCACGCCTCAGCACTGACGGTGCCCTTCTGCTGCCCCCGAAGCGGCATGCTGTCTGCAGAGGGCACTGTTTGTAAGAGACGGATCCTGACCACGCCAGATCGCGGGAGTGTCTCACGCGGTAACGGGCTTCCGCGGCCCCTGTCAGAACTGCAGCTGCCTCCGGGCATCCCAGCGCGTGTCGCAGGGCGTCTGCCGCAGGCCCCCCGTCTGGGTGCTCAGACTCGTTATCCGACTGCGTTTCCCTCGTGTAGGTCTGAAGATTCCGTAAGGCCAAAGCTTGCTTTCTTTAAGCAAGTGAAGTCACGATAAAACTCTGTAAAATTTTAAATTTAAAACATCAGTATGAACATGTGTGTGATGGTGTTTTTTTTTTTTTATATTTAAAAAGTTTGTATTTCTTACTCTTCATATGTCTAAAAAACAAACAGTTAAAACCAACCAGGATGTGGGAGAAAACAAAGTGAAATACACACACGGGCAAAGGAACCGAGTTCTAGCACAGGAATGTGAGCCCCTGCACTGAGGGGCGCAGAAGAGTGGCCCGGGTCACCGTGGGGCCTGGGGACCGTGCCCTGACCACACACTGCCAGGCTGGAGGCAGGAACTGGCCGTGAATTCTGAGTCTTGTCACGTGCGTGCCGCGTGTGTGTGGGCCAGCTGTTCTGAAAGCACTTTATACTAGAGTTGTATCCTGGAGGTGAACAAGTAAGCAGATGGATTGTAACCAGTAAGAACCAGGCTTCTCACTGTTGGAGAAATCAGTGAAATCGGGAAAGGAGGGGGCTAAACTCGGCCTGTGATGTTGGGTTGGGTCTGAGGTGTCGGTGTGAACTCATGATTTAGCCAGTGTCCACAATATGGATGTGTGAGTTTACATCCAGCGTCCCGTGTGCAGGGCGGGTCCTACGGCGGTGGCACCCAGCTCTCGCTGCCCACACGCAGTTCTCCAGAAAAGGGAGCCAGGACTCCTGGGAGAAGTGGTTGATTCCCAGGCTGTGACAGGGGTATCTCATGGAACTGGAAAGTAAGGCAGTGCTAAAAAAAGATAAAAGATGGGGGTGGGGGCTTGTCAGAGAAACACAGAAGCTCCCAGTGGCCAAAGCATGAACGACAAAATAAATAATGATGGTTGTGATGATCACGCACAGAATAAAATGAAAATCCATAATTTCATAATGATGCAAATAGATGATTAAACAGCAAGATGGGCAAGTGACAGGCCCTCCTCGAAGTGGAATTCTGATAATCGATGCGTGCAGAAGGGAGGGGAGTTAAACATCACTCTTGGGCAGATAACCAAGACAGACAGGGTTGCAGATGGGATGCGGTGGGTGTTGCAGCCACGAAGAAGCCCAGGGTACTGATTCTGGTCTTTCTCTCCTTGAGTGAGCTTTGATAGTTGGGGTCCTTTAGGGCATTTATTTATTTCATCCAAATTGTCAGATTTATTCACATAAAGTTGTTCATCATCTCCCCTTATCATCCATTTAGTGTCCATGTGGTCTGTGGTTAATTTGCTCTTATTCTGGATTTTGTTGATTGGCTTCTTTCTCCGATTTTTTCCTGATCTGTTTAGCTAGGCTCAGATGGTAAAGAATCTGCCTATAATGCAGGAGACCTGAGTTTGATTCTTGGGTCAGGAAGATCCCGTGGAGGAGGGAATGGCTGCCCATTCTGCTATTCTCGCCTGGAGAATCCCATGGATAGACGACCCTGGTGGGCTACAGTCCATGGGGTCACTAAGAGCCGGACACGACTAAGCAATTTTACTATTGCAAAGAATCAGCATTTAGTTTCATTGGTTTTTGTATTTTGTTGATTTCTGATTTTTGCTATTGTCTTTTTTTTCTGCTTATTTTGGGTCTGATTGATCCTTTCTCTAGTTTCTTACAGTGAAACCTGAAGTCATTGACTTGAGACCTTCATCTCTGACACAGGTTTTCAGTGCAATAAATGTCCCTTTCGGCACCATTCTCATTCATTTCACAGTGCTCCGTGATTCCTGTTTCACCTTTTTCTTTGACCCATGAAGTGTACTCTTAAGTTTTGGGTTTGGATATCTGGATTTTTATGTTTGCTATTTAGATGTTTGGTTTTCCAGATATCTTTCTGTTACTGATTTCTAGTTTAAGTTCATTTTAGGAAATTAAATTCATTTTATCAGAGGACAGTCTTTCTGTATCTTGACTTGAGTGCTTTTAAACTTACTGAGGCTCATTGGATGGCCCTAAAGACGGCCTGTCTTGGTCAATAGTGTGTGCATTTTAAAAGAACACGGGGCACATGCATTCTGCTGTTGTCTGCAGTGTTCTGTAAATGTCATTTTGATCAGGTTGGGTGATGGTGTTGTTCACATCTTGTACGCTTCACTAATTTTCTGTCTCTTGTTCTAACCACTACCATGAGCCGGGTGTTGAAGTTTACAACTACAGTTTTGTCCACTTCTCCTTATATGAACTTTCTCCCTTTACTATCTTTGGCTTCATGTATGAAGCTCTGGTATCAGGTGCACACGTGTTTAGGAATGTTATGTCCTTTTGGTGAGTTGACCCCTTGATCGTTATGAAACGACCTTCTTTGTCCCTGGTGATATTTTCTTAACATTTCCCTTGTCTGAGTAAATGGTAGCCATTACAGCTTTCTTTTGTATGCTGTATCTTTTGCCATCTTTGACTTTTAACCTATTTGTGTCTTTATAAATAAAACCTGTTCCTTGTAGGCAGAATAGCTGGGGCCACGCATCTTGGGGAAGATTTGTTTTACAGTGGAAGGCGTGCCCTCTCCCCCATTTTCAGTCCTCCCCACACGAGTCCTCTTTCACTCCGGAAGCGGGGTCTGGCTGTCCTGCCCACTCTGACAGCATCTGCCCTTTGAACCGGGGGTGTTTAGACTGTTGGTCACTGACGCCGTTTGGTCTGAAGCGAGCGTCTTGCTTTATGTTTTCTGTTTGTCACTTTTCTGCTCTTTTTCTCTCTCTCTGGCTTCATTTGGATTGGGCATTTTTACAATTGTGTTATATTTTCTTTATTGACTTGTTAGTTACATGCTGACTAGTTAGTTAATCATTTTTTTAAGTGGAGGTTTGGGATTTATGGCCTACATTTCAGCCTGTCATGGTTTTATCTTCAAGGGTAAACCACTCCGTGTCTCTGTAACAACATACAACAATATACCTCTCTTCCTCCCCTCCTGGTCTTTGTGTTGTTTTTGACATATGTTTTCTTAGTACACATGATATAACTTCTTAATACATTGTTATTTTTGGGTTAAACTGTTCTCTTTAAAAGAGACTCAGCATCAGAGAAGAATCGTTTATATCTGCACGTGCAGCTCTCACTTCCGAAGCTCCCCTCTCCTCTCTGGGCATCTGTGTTTCCATCTCACCTTGTTCTCCTTTCTTTTAGTGCAGGTCTCTATTTCACCTTTGTTTTCAAAGATTTTTTTTGTGGGGTGGGGTGCAGCATCCGAGGCAGGAATTGTGTATGTGTGTGTGTGAGTATGTGTGTGTGTGTGTGAGTGTGTGTGTAAGAGTGTGAGTGTGAGTGTGTAAGAGTGTGTGTGAGTGTGTATGTGTCTATGTGAGTGTGTGTAAGAGTGTGTGTGTGAAAGTGTGAGTGTGTGTGTGAGTGTGTGTGTGTCTGTGTGTGTGTGTATGTGTCTATGTGCGTGTAAGAGTGTGTGTATGAAAGTGTGAGTGTGTGAGTGAATGTGTGTGTGTGTGTGCATGAGTGTGTGAGTGAGAGAGAGTATGTGTGAGTGTGCGAGTGTGTGTGTGTGCATGTAAGTGTATGTGTGTGTGTTTTTGAGTGTGTGTGCGTGCGTGCACGTGTGCATGAGTCTCCCAGGGAAAGGGTTGCCCACTGTCTTCTGGCTGGCATTCTTCCCACTGAGAAATCTGCTGCTCTCTTATTTTTGTTTCTGTCTGTGATGTGACTTTTCCTTCCCAACTGCTTTTAGGACCTTATCTTAAAATTGGTTTTAAGTAATTTGATTATGTTCTGGCCTGGTGTAATCTTCATAGCGTGTTTGTGCTTGGAGTTGACTGAGCTTCTTGGATCAACGGGTTTATGAAAGTGAAGGTGTCCGTTGCTCAGTCACGTCTGGCTCTCTGTGGCTCTGGGGACTGTGCTCGCCAGGCCCTGTGTCCGTGGGATTTTGCAGGCAAGAGCACTGGAGCGGGTGCCGCTCCCTTCTCCAGGGGATCTCTCTGACCCAGGGATTGAACCTGGGTCTCCTTCAGTGCAGGCGGGTTCTTTACTGTTTGAGCCACCTGGGAAGCCCTGTGGGTTTATGGTTTTCGTAAATTTGGGAACTTCTAAGCCGCCGTCTTTTTAGGCGTTCTCTGTGTCCGCCCTGTGCTGCTGCGTGGAAGCTCTCGGTCGCCTGGGCAATTCACCAGGTGTGTATCTCCTCAAGGGCCCCACGCCTGATGTCAGCATTTGGAAACCACATAGATTTTGTCTTTTGTAGGTGCTTCATGTGGGAGACTAAATCTGGTCTGCATTATTCTATTTTGACTAGAAGGAGACTTTTTCCCAAGGAAGTTGTCAAAACTTTACTAGAAGCTCTTGGTTTGGAGTAAATAACGGTCGTAGCGATAGCTGGTGTCTGGACGTCTGCCGTGTGCCCGCCCTGACACGGGGCTCCTCCTGCGCCGGCGCCGCGGTGTCGCCCTCTCACACCCCCGTGATGCTCGCGGTGCGGTGTTCTCCTTCCTCCCCGTCCCCATAGGTGGGCAGCTGGGGCAGAGCGAGCTCAGGTCGCTTGCTTGAGGTCACGTCCATATTAAAGTGCTGTTTCTGAGCTTCATGTCTCGAGCCCAGCACACTGGCAGGCTTGGTCCTCCCGCTCGCCCTCTCAGCTGTTAGCTAGACTGCCCCCCGACAGTGGGCTGGAAGTTTCTGGTTAGGACTCTGATTCTTCCCAGAGACCCAGAGTGCAGAGTCTCCCTACAGGCTCGGTGAGGCTGAGGTCGGAGGACCCGGGCCACATGAGGCATCCGGAGGTCCAGCTGAGAGCAGGGAGGGAGACCCTGCCGCGCTGCCTTCCCTGGACGCGCAGAGTCTCTGTTGGTCCCTGTGCCACGTGGGCTGCTCTCCAGACCCTCTGCCCCGTGGTGTTAGGGGCGCCCAGCGGGAGCTGGCCTGTATGAGATGTGGTCTGGTTGCAGTGCAGGGGATTGTGAGATGGGGGGAACGTCAGCTTCACACAAGGCTGGCGAGGCTGGCGGGGAGCCCCTGGGGGAGGCCTGGGTGCCCTGCGTCCTGGGCATTAGGGCTGGCACTGTGCCTCCCTTCCAACAGCTGCGTTGCAGTCCTAACCCCCAGCACCTCAGAGTGTGACCCCGTATGGAGACAGGGTCCCTGCAGATGCAACACGGATGAAGTCGTGCTGAGGTCAGCTGAGCCTCTAATCCTGGGTGACTGTGTCCTTGGGAGTCGGCCAGGTAAAGGCAGACACACAAGAGATGAGGAAGGCAGGGTTTGGAGCCCTGCAGCAGCTGGCCCGGGGACCCCAAAGATGCCAGCAGTCCCCAGAGGCGGAAAGAGGCCAGGGCGGGTTTCCCTGCAGCTTTGGAGGGAGGTCGGCCTCACCAGCACCCAGACTTCAGATTCCTGGAGACTGACTCCACGGCTCCTGACCGTGAACAGTGCGTTTCTGTAGCTTTTACACCGCTCAGTCTGCGGCCCTTTGTTCCTGCAGCAGCAAGAAATGAATCCACCGGGCCTGGGAAGGTCTTTTCACGTACATCCCCCCCGGAACAGGGCATGTTTGTGTGACTCAGAGTAGCTCATGTCCTCCCTGCACCTGGTGGGGAAGGTGTCGGTGTGATGCAGACGTCGAGCTGGGTCTGACTTGGCTTTTCCTGCTTCAGCAACGCTGCTTAACTACAAGGAACAGGGTGTGGCCACTGAGGACCCTGGAAGGCGCCTTCTCGCCCCCTCCCCCGCCCCACCGCGGCTCCCGCTTCTTGCTCACGTTGGCCGTGTGCTCTTTCTCGAAACTGGTTACTGCGTGGTTTTCTCCATCTCTGTGTGTTCTGTCCCCTGTTCCGTGACCCAGAAGCTTCAGTTCTTCCTTTCAACCTCGCTCATCAAACCGTTGCCGCCTTTTATAAAACTACCTTTGCTGGACGTTGTACATGGAATTAGGAATTTTACATGTCTTTTTAAAAACTAGAGTTAGTGTTGATTTTGTAGCATCCTAGTTATTAAACTGCAGTTTTTGATAGTCTGCCCCAGCCTTGTTTTTTCTTTTTCCCCCATAAACCCTGGTATTTTTATGCACGTTTTTGGAGCATGAGTTTTTCCCAGAGTGCGTTATTGTATTATAGCAGAAGCTTCTTAATACAGGAGGAGCTTATACAGATAATAACTGTGTTGCGGCGGTTCTTCTGCGTCTCGTCCTGTCTGCGTTTGGTTTGCCCCAGCCCCTCAGCCCCAGGCCAGCTGAGAGCCTGCTGACGCTGAGCGCTTACCTCGGGGTCTGTGCGTGTCCGCTGCCAGAGGGGCGGCTCTGAGCGGCGTGCAGCCACTGTTGAGTGGACAGAGAAGGGGCAGGATCGGAGGCACACGGTCTTTGGGCGAAACTGAGATCTAGACCACAGTCATGTTCACTTGAGGACAAACAAACAGAAGTAAACCCCCACCACAGAGTCCTGAACGGTATTCCGGCATGCGGCGGAAAGGGAGCTCTCCTGAAAGGCAGAAGAGACCAGTCAGTCGTCAGAATCAGAAAGCAAGAAGTTTCAGAAGGCTTTGGCCAGAAACACGCACAGAACAGAGGTCGCGAGGAGGGACTCGGCTGAGAGAAGGCAATGCAGTGAGTCGTAAGGGAGATGCTGAAGACAAGGAGCTTAAGGTTTAGTTGAAATCTGTGTGAGAGCCGTAGGAATGAAGTGGAGATCGTGGGATTAGCAGCAGTGGCGTGGCGAATACTCGGGCAAAGGCACTTGGG
Source organism: Redunca redunca (assembly GCA_006410935.1). Lineage (NCBI taxonomy): Eukaryota > Metazoa > Chordata > Mammalia > Artiodactyla > Bovidae > Redunca > Redunca redunca. The sequence continues at coordinate 32,895 of SJYQ01095466.1, forward strand.
GTGCAGAGTAAAGCACGAGGCACCGGTGCTGAGAGACGCTGGATACGAGGGGTTTCTGGTTCCAGCAAGACGGCGTGGGGAGCTCTGAAGACGCCAAAACTGACGTGGCGAAGCGGCCACCAAAATGCGGCCAAAGAGCATCTTCCCGAGCAGAAGAGGAGCCCGTGTGCACTGCAAGGTTCACGCTTGGAGCAAGTCAGACGGAAAGAGATTCTTACCATACATCTGCTGACAACATTTTTGAATTTCAAGATCAAAGTAACAACAAAAATCCTGGCAGAATGCAGACAGAAGAAAGCATCAGAAATCAGCCCCAGGGGCTCCCTGGGAAGGAAGTGCTGCCTGGCTGGCCAGAGGGTTTCTGTGTCTGACGGCGGGACGGCAGCTAAGGCCTTGAGGGAGAAACAGTTGTGATGCAAGACTCTTATCCCCAGCCCGTTGTGACTTTGGGGTGGAGGATGCAGGGATTTGTTGTTGTTCAGTTGCTGAGTCGTGTCCAGCCGTCTGTGACCCCATGGACTGCATCATGCCAAGCTTCCTTGTCCTTCCCTATCTCCGGGGGTTTGCTCAAACTCATTTTCATTGAGTCGAGGATGCCGTCCCACCCTCTCATCCTCTGCTGCCCCCTTCTCCTTTTGCCTTCGGTCTTTCCCAGCATGAGGGTCTTTTCCAGTGAGTTGCCTTTTTGCATCAGGTGGCCAAAGAATTGGAGCTTCAGCTTTAGCATCAGTCCTTCCAGTGAAGACTCAGGACTGATTGCCTTTAGGACGGACTGGTTGGACCTCCTTGAATCTGAGATTTGGAAGAGTTTGCAAGATAGACCACCTACATCACTTTCAAGACTGCAGTGGTTCTTTCTGGCCAAGAGACGAATAAGCATTCTGTTTATTTTTAAAGTTTTCCTGAAGTGCAGGTAATTTACAATGGGTGAATTCCTGCTGTGCACCAGAGTGACTCACTTACACCTAGACATGCTCCTTCTCATACTCTTTTCCATTCCGATTTGTCATGGGGGTTGAAGGCAGTTCCCTGTGCTACGCAGCAGGGCCTCGCTGTCTCCTTCCTGTATATATCAATGATAGTTGGCGTCCGCTCACCCAGAACTCCCAGCTCATGCCTCCCTCACGCCTCCTTCCCCAGTCGGCAGCCACAAGTCTGTTCTCTTGGTGCATCTGGTTTTGTTTCGCAGATTCATTTATTTGTGTCTTGTTTTAGATTATGTAAGTGGTGTTAGATGGTACTTGTCTTGTTTCTTCGGTCCTAACTTCACTTAGTATGATAACCTATAGGGTCATCCACGTTACCCCAAGCGGCGTTAGTTTATTTTACTGTCTGTTACGGCTGAGTAATGTTCCGTTGTATATGTGTACTGTATCTTCTTCATCTGTTCAAGAGAAGAGTAAAACTCTGAATGTGAGATAAGTCATCGTGTTTCCTAAGGAAGTAACCGTGTAGAGAATAATAATCGTAAAGATGCTGGTCAGCTATGGGTGATGTGTTACTGGGTACCACCTAAGCAGACACCTTTTGGGATTTAGTTCTTTACATGATAAATAGGTTAGAGGTCTTTGGTTATAAGCAATAGGGGGGAAATCCTTGAACAGTTCAATCAAGAACAGGAATTTGTCACACTGTTAAAGGAGCCTTAGAGGAACCCTGGCCAGGGTCAGCGTGAGGATTTTCATAATTACCGTGTTCTCGGTTTATGTCTGTATTCCAGCCGTAATACACGCTCATCACAGCAATGAATTTAGAGTCCTGGGTGATGCCGTGTTGCGGAGGCAGACGCTTGGCGGTGGCGTTCGTGCCCCTGTTTCTGTGGGTTCCTCCATTAGTGACTGTGATCTGAGGAAGAGGCTGGACTTGGGAAGAGGATGGGTATCCGTCAGGTGTCACCCTCCAGGGGTCTGGGGACGGGGCCTGTGATCTGCCGGCCAGGGCTGTCAGACCCGCCCGCGGTCGGGGAGGAGGCAGGCGGCTCCCAGACAGCCTCAGAGCAGTGTTCCCAAGAGCGGAGGCTGACACCGGGGAGTTCCCAGCCATCATGCTGGCAGAGAGGGCAGGGTGCCCGGCTGTGGAGCCGGCAGTCTGTGCAGGGAAAGGTGACGGAGCTCAGCGGCAAGAACACGCGTCACGGTGCTCCCAACATCTGCCCATGTGTCACGGCGTTGGGACGGCTTTTTAGACACTTTCTGTGATGGGCGTGTTGTCCTCTTAAAATCAGAACATGGGAATGAATCGAGGAAATGGTTACCGTGAAGGTGGAGACCAGGGAAACTATTTCAGGCACAAATGAGCAAAGCTGAATTTAGACAGACTGCCGCTGTGTAAGACAGAAATTTTGCTGGGGATATCATGAGAAAGGAAGAATGTGTGTGGGGGGGATCGGGTGGGCTTCAAGTGATTTCTCTTTTAAAGTGTTTTCCATCAGCGGTTCCAAGCTTGTATTACAGATACATTATTACACATATCCACATATATATATTTACTAACAGAACCTCAAGTACAGGAAGTCCCCCATCTATGAGCCTTAGAACCATGAATCTTCAAAGATGCAAATGTGCCTTCACACGTCATGTCACATAAGTTAGTTCACGTGTCTGATGTTATCTGTAAGGCTGGGTACATAGATGAACTCGGTTGGGCTTATGAACAAAGCAGACTTATGAATGGGCTCTCGGGGGGGACTCGTTTGTACGTAAGGACGTCTGTAGTCTGTAGGACTAGAAACGGTGAGTCCACGCGAGTGTTTTAGCACTCCACTGAAGGGGCGGGGAGGCACGCGCGTGACTGAATCCTGGCTGCACCTCCTAACCGAAGCTGCCCCTTTCTCTGCCCACACAGGTTGTCTCCTAAGAGCCCCTGGAGATCCCCACCCTCCTCTGGATTTCTGGGCCCACGACGTGGTCAGCAAGACCAGGGTGCTTCGGTGGCTGTGGGCCGGCCCTGCCCGTTGCTGGACTTGTATGTGCCCCTCGGACTCCGGGCTCCTTGGAGCTCTCGTTTACGTGGAAGTTTTGAGCCATTTTGAATCTTTTGAAGGAGAAGCCGCTGCTCGCAATGAGCTCGCAAAGCCATCCAGGTAAGCTGGACCCCGGGTCCTCGTGGCAGTTGGGTCCTGGGTCTCTCTCTGTGTTCATGATCATGAGCGTGGCTGGTTTAGGTCGGCCCAAGGGCCAGGCAGCCAGCTCTCCGTCTCAGCGGCAGAAACATGAGCGGGGCCTCTCAGGGGTCGGGGTCCAGGCTTGGCCCTGACCCCCGTGCCGACGTGAGCAGCGCGCACCTCCCCAGCGCCTCAGGGAGGCGATGGGAGTAAGGCCATGTGTGGTCTGGAAAGCCGCTTCCTTCTCCCTCTGCTTTGATTCTGGGGGCCGTGGGGGTGGGCTGCCCCTGGGCTGGACACAGTTGGTGCCCCTTGGTGGTGGGTGCCCGCGGGCGGCTTCACGAGGCATGGCGCTTGCATCCTACACGCAGTGAGCCTTCACGGGCCCTGGACGTCCCCCACCTGGTGGGAAGAGGTGACTGGTCCAGGGCCACAGAGCTCGTGGCTGGGTGGGATCGGGGAGCACGTTTGTGCGGTTCTCAGGTTCCGAAGCGTGCGGGGACACGCGCGCTCAGGCTTCTCCAGCCCCGTCACTGAGTCACCCAGCTGCCCCATGGCAGGGAGCCCTGGCTCGTCCAGCCTCACTGTCCGCTGCAGCGTGGCCCCTGGGCCGCTTACACTGTTGTCCTGTCCACTCGGGCAGGCGCGGGGCGTTCTGGAGGCCCTGCCTCTGTCAGTGTGGCTGGGGTCCCCACTGGATGAGGGGGGCTTAGTCTGCTCTCCTTCCTGGGGATCAGACCCCTGCATGTCCTCTCCTGGCCTGAACAGAGTTGTCTGAAGTTCTGAGAGCAGGGTTCCCGCTTGTATCTAGAAACGAAGGCTTTATTGATTTAGATTGTTCATGTATTGATTGATACAGAGTGTAAAATACAGTTTAACAGTCTGGATCGAAGCGGGTGAATGTGCACTCCCTTCCACTCAGAGCTGGGGAGCCTGCCTTCCTCCTGTGTCTGAAGATAAGGGCATGTGTAGAAATGTTTTAATAGAGGATAATCATTCTAACTGTGGAGTTCTGTGTTTCATTTTTTGTTTCCATTTCGTACCTTATGAGCATCTCTTGATGTCAGTATGAACATAAACCTAACTCATTTTTGGTAGCTCGCAGGCGGATGCTTACGTGGCTGCAGCAGTATCTCGAACAGCCCCAGATCAGCACCGGACAGTCGTCACGCGCGTTTTGGTCGCACACTCCTGCGACTGTTTGCCCACTGGATCACTTCCAGGCGGTAGAATCCTGGGTGGGTGGGCGCCGTCACCGGAACCAGTGACGGCTCCAGAAGCTCTGTCTCGATTTCTCCCCTTAATCCTAGTTTGTGATCATGTGTGTTTTTCTACATTTGCACAGTCACTAGGTGAATTCAGTTTGTTTCGTTCTTCTCAGCATGCCAGGGGAAATTACTGTTTGAATTCGCATTACTGTATAAATGAGGGTGCGCATTTTTAAAAGTTTTATTTCATATTGGAGTGTAGTTGATTTACAATGCTGTGTTAATTTGTGGTGTACAAAGTGGTTTAATTTATATAAGAGTGTGTGTGTGTGTGTGTGTACATATACACACATATATCTATTCTTTGTCAGATTGTTTACCACTTGGGTTAATACAGAATATTGAGTAGATTTCCCTGTGCTCTGCAGAATGACCTGTTGTTACCTATTTTACGTATAGTAGTGTGTGTCTGTTAATCCCACTCTCTTTAGTTTATCCCTCCCACCTTTTCCCCTTAGTTAACCATAAGTTTGTTTTCCGAGTTCGTGACTCTGCTTCTGCTTTGTGAGTAAGTTCACGTGATGTCTGTCTTTCTCTGACTGAGCTTCACTGGGTGTGACGCTCTCCAGGTCCGTCCTTGTCGCTGCGGATGGTGTCACTGCATTCTTTTTAGTGGCTGAGTGATGCCCCACCGGCTGTGTGCCCCGAATCTGCCTTACCCACTCCTCTGCTGACGGACGCTCGGCTTGCTCCCGTGCCCTGGCTGTTGAGTCGTGCTGCAGTGAACACTGGGGAGCTGGTATCTTTCCAAGCTGCGATTTTCTCTAGATACACGTCCACGTATTGCCGCATCGTATAGTAGTTCTGTCAATATTTTAGTTTTCAAGGAACCTCTATATTGTTCTCCATAGTGACTGCACCAATTTACATTCCCACCAACAAACAGTGTGGGAGGGTCCCTTTTTCACACCCTCTCCAGCGTTTATTGTTCGTAGACTTTTTGATGATGGCTATTCTAAGCAGTGTGAGGTGATAGCAGATGTTTTATGAGCTGCTATGGACATAAACCTCATACATGCCAGCAGGCATTTGAAGAGAAAAAATGCACCCCCCCCCGCCATTTCTTTTTTCTCACTCTTTCTTTAATCTAATGAAGTCTATGTGTATGCATCAGGACTGTATGTGAAGCTTTCTCACGCGTGTGCATCATGTACAGTTGACCCTGGGCCAGCCTGGGAGTCGGGTGCCCAGCCTCCGCACAGTGGAAAATCCACGTGTGCCTTATAGTTGGCTCCCCACATCGGAAGTCGGCTGCTCTGGATCTGTGATTCCAAGTCTGTGGATTCAGCCAGTCACGGAGGGTGCGGTGCTGTGCATGGCAGTAACCATAAAAATCCCTGCTGTAAGCAGATTGTCTGGTGGTTGAAGCCCATGCTGTTCAAAGGTCAAGTATATTTATATAGAGGAGTGTACGTATGCATTTTTCTCTATGTGTTATCTATACATAATAACTTCAGTTACTTAAATCAGTGATTAAATTATTACATCAGCGTACCTTTATCTTCTTTGTCTCTTTGATTTCTAGAGAAACGTGTACTTTCTCTTATGATTATAGTTTGTGGTATTCTTTTTACAATAAGACGTTTGTGGCTTTGTTTTTCAGTGCTTAAAATCTAATGAATGTGTCTTGCTGGCCCTGGTCTCTTAACAAAATACAGTGTGTTTCTCTCTGTTTTGTGCCTCTTTGCCCCAGAATTTATCAGTCTCCTAAAAGTGTTTCTGCCCTTGGGTTCTCTTGGCTGACGAACACTTCTCCACCCACTTATCTCCAGTACTCTCGCCTGGAGAATCCCATGGACGGAGGAGCCTGGTGGGCTGCAGTCCATGGGGTCACTAAGAGTTGGACACGACTGAGCGACTTCACTTTCACTTTTCACTTTCATGCATTGGAGAAGGAAATGGCAACCCACTCCAGTATTCTTGCCTGGAGAATCCCAGGGACAGGGAGCCTGGTGGGCTGCCGTCTGTGGGGTCGCACAGAGTCCGACACGACTGAAGCGACTTAGCATCTTCTTGTCGCAGACCTCCTCCTCGAGGCTGGTCCCCGTGAGCAGCAGAGATCTAGCGGGGTGTTGCTTTCCCCTCCTTCCCAGAGTCCTCGCGTCTCGCGCAGAGGCCTTGCCCGTGGCTGGTGACTGCGGTCGGGTCCTGTCTGCTGTGCGTGTCCCTCTTGGTGGGTGGGCCTGGCCCCCGTCCTCCTCTCTGTCTGATGCCCCCTCCTCCCAGGGCAGTCCTGGAGCGGCCTGGGTAGCTGACGCCCGGCAGTAGCACCTGCAGACGCAAGGGTGGGCTTGCTGGCGGGTCTCTCCCGGCTGCTCTGCGGTCCACCCCCATCCCCGCCCCAGGTGGGTGCAGGCTGGGGGTTGGGCTGAGCCATGGTCTGCACGCCTCCCTGCCGACTGTCCGCAAGCCCGTGGCCTGCCAGGGTGGCCGTCTGCTCACTCGTGGTGGTCCCCCATCCCTTGGACCCCCCAGACGGGCCTCTCCTAGCAGGTCCCTCCCTGTCCCTTGTCCGCTGACGCCGCTGTTCCCGCCGTGCAGACTCGCTGCGAATCTTCCGTGTTGGTGTTTGTGTCCTGTCGTTTTAGTGGCTCTGGGGGAGGAGAATCCCAGGGACGGGAGAGCCTGGTGGGCTGCCGTCTGTGGGGTCGCACAGAGTCGGACTCGACATGACTGAAGTGGGAGGAAGAGAATAGTCAACACCGAACGCGTTCGGTTTGCTGTTGGGAGCAGGGCCCCTCCTGGGGTTCCCCATCCCGTCTTCGGCCCCCGCCCTCCTTGAGTCCCGCGTCCGTCTCTGCCTCCTGGGGCCATGCGGTGTCCGTCTGTCCGGCCGCCCGCCGGCCCCGCCACGTCACTGGCTGTCCCTCGTCTCTCCCGGCCGCGGCCCTGCCAGCCCGTGTGGCCCTCGGGCGCCACGGGGCCCCGGCAGGCCTGCGGAGCCGGCGGCTTTGCCGCGGTGATGAAACGAGCCTTGCACTCGACAGGGGAGGTCGTCTCCCCGGCCCGCCTGACCCTCCAGTGCTGGGTGAGGCGCGCATTATGGCTTTATTGCCGTTCCTTCTGCACTTTGCCAGAGCCCGGCCCTGGCGCTCTGACGTAAACCTGCTGACTGGTGGGGCTTTTATTGCTCCGAGTAACGATTGCGAATGCTGTGAGCGCCGAGCAAGCGGCCGGCCTGACTCAGGCTGAGAGAGCTCTCCTCTGAGAGCAGGAGGAGCGGGGAGAGGGCTGGGACGCGGCGCCTCTCCCGCCCCCGCGCGGCACGCCTTCCCGCGGGTGTGCGGGGCGGGGGTGGCCGTGAGGACGCGGGGCCTCCGCGTGGAAGGCGCGTTCCTCCCGCACTGAGGGGCCGGCACAGGCCCCCCCTTCCCTGCCTTCGTGCTCCTCGGATGACAGGCTGTGAGTGTGCTGGAGGTGGGGGCCTGGGTGGCTCAGAGCCGGACCAGAGGCTGTCCCTCGGCCACGGTGTTAGCACCCCCGCCCCACGCCGAGCAGCGCAGCTTCCTCGCGGTGACATTTCTGCCCAGAGGGCGTCTGGAGGAGCGCTGTACACCTTCGGGAGCCTGGCGTGCAGTCCCCCGGACCGCTTGTGGGCGGCTGAAGCCCCCTCTCGACAGGAAGCTGGCGAGCGGGACTGGGGTCCAGTCACTCCAGTGCCCCGGCCCTCCTGGGAGCTTGGCGAGAGGCTTGCATAGTGTTGAAACACAAGATGGGCCATTTCGAGGGAAACCTGCATGTTTTAGACCCGCGCTTTAGCTTGGACCACACTCTGATTTGTCCGCGTTCTCGTCACTCTGAAATGCCTCGTCCGCATGAAAGCAGCTGAATGTCTGCGCCAACAGTAACTTGGTGATTGATGAGTTTAGACAGTTTGATTTCTTGCAACCCCCATGAAGTTCTCATCCTGCAGGTCCCGGGAGGAGGCGCTCAGCTCCACCGGCCCAAGCCCGAGCCCTGGGTTTGCCCTGTTGGATCTTGAGTCTTGTTTCTTTCCACTCGGTTGGCCACCAGGGTTATATTATATTTCACTTTAGAAATGGCCTCAGGAGGATGCATTTTCCTGTCTTTTAGATTGTGCTGTGCAAGGGTGGAGTGTTTCAGGAGTATGTTTCAAGGGGAGGAAGTAAATTTTGAGGACCTGCAGGGAACACAAAGGGAACATTGACTCTGAGCCACTGGGGTGGGTCGTGGGCCCTGTGTGAGGCGCTGGGCCACAGGGGGAGCTGGGGCCCCGGGAGAGGCTGCGGACGAGGCCCCAGGAGGCCCGGGCCAGGGCTTTCGGGGGACGGGTGCACAGCCAGCAGGGGCAGCCCTGGAGTCCTGGGGGTTGGGCTGGAGACCTGTGCTCACACCCTCAGGGAGCCGGGGGAAGGGGGAGAGCTTCTTCAGGACGCATCTGTGTATGGCGAGTCCCCAGCCACAGAGTCCTCGGGGCTCAGGCCAGGGGACCTGTGCTCACACCCTCAGGGAGACGGGGGAAGGAGAAGAGCGTCTTCAGGATGCATCTGGGTATGGCGAGTCCCCAGCCACAGAGTCCTCGGGGCTCAGGCCAGGAGACCTGTGCTCACACCCTCAGGGAGACGGGGGAAGCGGGGGAGCGTCTTCAGGACGCATCTGGGTATGGTGAGTCCCCAGCCACAGAGTCCTCGGGGCTCAGGCCAGGAGACCTGTGCTCACACCCTCAGGGAGACGGGGGAAGGGGGAGAGCGTCTTCAGGACGCATCTGGGAGGCGTGGAGAGTCCCCAGCCGCTGGTGGGCAGGCCCAGGGGCTTCTGGACAAGACCGAGGCTGGGGACACAGGGAGAGGAGCCCGGGTCCCCAGTGTCCTGTGGAACGCAGAAACAGACTCGAGATCCGATGGAGCCAGACCAGGGCTCTGGAGACCAGTGGAAGCAGGTGTCCTGTGGGGAGGGGCAGCCTCACTGTTTAGCCTGACCTTGGGGAAGGAGGCGCTCACGGGCCCCTCACAGCACCTGCTTCTGCTTCCTCCAGGGCGGGCGCAGAAGCGGCCAGCGAGTCTCCCAGCTGCGTGTGGCCCCAGGCTCCTCCGGGCGCCCGCCCGCGCAGTTACGGCTCTTGAATTGTCGCGGCCCGGATCCTCCATGCCATGATTATCCGGGATCTTAATCAGTCAAGGTTTGTTCTGGAAATCATGGAGACGTAACGGCTTCTTTTTCAGCCTCCTTTTTCTTTTTTTTTTTCCTTTTTCCTCTAAATCCTCAAATTGTGTTTTGTCTTTTAAAAATCACGAATGCTCAGTCGTTATGAAGAGCGGAGAAAATTCTCTGTCAATGGTGCGCTGATGGTTTATTTTGGCAGTTCTCTGAAAACTCTTACACGGTTTGTGGAACATTTGCATTTATGTCCCCTTTTTCAAAACCGCCATTGTAGAAATGCAGATTCCTGAATTCCGAGATGCTGAATGTCGGATGATTAATGATATTGAAACTTAAGAATGAACTCCCGGTATGTGTTTGACATAGAAAGCCCTGAGCCGGGACCATTAGAAACCACAGCACACAGCCCATCGGTGCACAGAAGGGCGGTGACTGAGGCGCCCAGCAGAGGGGCAGGTGGACAGTGGGTGCTGGGCGCCCACCCCAGAGGCTGGGCTGTGAAGGGCCGGGGCTGCTGGGTCTGCAAAAACACATAGCTGTGTCAAGCTTCTGATAGTAATAGGTCGACACTGGTTACTTGCTCACTGCCAGTCAGACCCTGCTGTGCTTGTAGGGGCCTGGAACGAATAGCGATGTGGTTCTGAACGGTGCTTCATGGTCACTGCGTGGTTTTCCACGATGAGCCCGGCAAGTGAGATGCATGCAGGCATGCTAACTTATTCAGTCGAGTCTGACTCTCTGTCTCCCCGTGGACGCCTGGCTCCTCTGCCCATGGGGGTCCAGGCAAGAATCCTGGAGTGGGTTGCCACGCTCTCCCCCAGGGGATCTTCCTGACCCAGGGATCAAGTCACCCTCTTTTTCACTTCCTGAATTGGCAGGGAGTTTCTTTTCCACTGGTACCACCTGGGGAGCCCGGGAAATGAGATAGAACACGGCCATTCCTGTTCTGTCCACGAGGAAACCAATATTGACTGCCATCCAGGGCTTGGGCCAAGGCCAGGTGTCCACTCAGAAGCCATCCTGGAACCAGAACTGCTGTCTGCCCTTGAGGGACGTGGGCCCCTCTGCCGAACAGACGCTGGGCACCCTGCACCAGTTAGCAGGGGATCCCGGCCATTTACGTGGGGTGCCCGGGCCGGGCCAGGGGGAGGGGAGCACGGAGCCACCTCGACACAGCGGAGTCACGGGGAGGGGGATAGGCCGGGCCACGGGGAGGGGAGCACGGAGCCACCTCGACACAGCGGGGTCACGGGGAGGGGGGAGATGGGCTGGGTGTAGGGGGCACAGCGGGGTTCACAGGGAGAGAGGNGGAGGGGCGCATGGAGCCACCTCGACACAGCGGGGTCACGGGGAGGGGGGAGATGGGCTGGGTGTAGGGGGCACAGCGGGGTTCACAGGGAGAGAGGGGATGGGCCGGGGGTAGGGCCCCCGGAAGGGACGTGTGAGCAGAGCTGGGCGCAGGGCAGGCCCGTGGGGCATAGAAGGGCCTGGAGGTGAAGGTGGGCTGGCAGAGGAGGGAGCGGTTGGAGAGGTGGGCGTCAGGAATGGGTCCAAACCAGGAGGGTCTGTGCCCAGGTCCACACAGGCCCACCCCCGGCTGTTCTGAGACCCTGTTGGCCTGGAGAAGGGGCCCCGGCCCGTCCCCTCCCGTGACGCGACTCGAGCCTGCTCTCTGCTGGTTTGAGGCAGCAGGGCCCTGCCGCGCCTGGACCTCTTGGCTCCCGCAGCATTTCCAGTGTGTCTCGAGCATGCTGCTGAATTTCTCTGAGCTTCTCTCTGCCTATCCTTAGAGCTGGCTGGGGGCCTGGCCAGGTTAACAGGACAGATTTTGGTGAAACGTTTTGTTTACTTCCACTTTATTTGCTTATTTCACGAGACCATGATGCAAAAATGAACTTATTTTTTTGGAAAATGATTAATAAAAAAATCAAATGAGGCGAATCACTGTGAACTTTGTCGAATTGTTTCAGTTCAGTTCAGTCGCTCAGTCGTGTCCGACTCATTGGGACCCCACGGACTGCAGCATGCCAGGCCTCCCTGTCCATCACTAACTCCTGGAGTTTGCTCAGACTCATGTCCATCGAGTCGGTGATGCCATCCAACCATCTCATCCTCTGCCGTCCCCTTCTCCTCCTGCCTTCAATCTTTCCCAGCATCAGGGTCTTTTCCAAGGAGTCGGCTCTTCGCATCAGGGGGCCAAAATGTTGGAGCTTCAGCTTCAGTGTCAGTCCTTCCAATGAGTATTTAGGACTGATTTCCTTCAGGATGGACTGGTTGGCTCTCCTTGTTGTCTCTAGCTTTCTGTTTTTAAATGGGTTTTCTCGTCCCCACTTGGTAAGAGTAGGGGTATCAGCCTGTGACAGGGAGTGCTGAGCAGGGTGTGATGGAGAGAGACCTCGTCGTGTGATTTTCATGCCCCCCCTGCCCCAAAACAGGCAGAAATGAGGAGGATGGACTTGGCTTCTCTTAGATGCAGACCCTGGTCCTGAGGTGCGCTCAGTCCCAGCAGGCTCCCGGCAGAGCTGCGTCGGGCTCTCGGCTCTGGCTGCTGTCGAGGTCAGAAGCCCCGCCGTCCAACGGCGGCCTCGCCCTGTTGGGCTGCGTGTCCCCAAGCCCTCTTCCTTCTCCTCCTTGGCACAGGGTTCCTGCTGCCACTGCTCGAACGGGGCGATCCTGACTCGGAACCGGAACATTCCAGGCTGCGGTGCACTTTCAGCGCTTTTGGGGTTTTAGCGTGAAAAGCAGTGTTCCATGTTACAGCCATTCTCTCGCTTCTGCAAATACTGGATACTTCTGAAAGGTAGCAGGGAGGCTTGGTTAGGGTGATATTGAGAGAAACGCATATATTTGCTGCGCCTGCTGCTTTTTCCTGTTCGCAGTGGCGTCTGTAAGGCCTTCTGTGAGATGGTGTCAGCGTCCCAGTGGAGGCTGCTCGGCGCTCACTGCCCGGGGGCTTCGTTCTGCCGGGGCTCCCACGGGCCCTCTGATACAGTACCCTTGCTGGGTGTTGATGTTTGTTATTGTTAAGCCCCGTCTTCAAGCCTCTTTTGTTGAGGGCACTTTTGTGACTCATGGCGAGTTATTTTCGCCTTTAAACTCCGAGGCCGTCTTGTAGGAGATTGCTGCTGGCGGTGCAGTCGTTCAAGGTGCCGACGCCAAGGGAAGACCTTGTGTTCCAGGAGCTAAAGGTTCTGTTCTGATTTGTTTGCACTCACAGCCGAGTTTATTCCTCCTTAAGTGCAGTGGTTTGAATTTTCCTGCGACGTCCTTTGTAGAAGCTGGGCGTTTGTTAGAGCTGTGCCTCGCGCTGACCTGTTGATTCAGAAGGATTTGTGCGGTGCTGTTGGAGTTACAAGGGATTCCACGGAGTCTGTTCTTAGCACAGCTTTACTGGACGTTGTGCTGTACGAAGGGCCCTTTCTGACGTGTTCCATTTCTTGCAGATGTATTTAGCAAAAGTTCCTCTAGTGTTGAACAGCGTGATTCAGAATTCTTAATGCTGCTCATTTTCACATGTTTTATTGATTTCATCCAAGTCAGGGGCTGATTGACTATTTCTTACGGCCCCGCCCTCACCAGGGTCTGACACACAGAATGCAAGCCTGCTTGCCACATTTTGTGCTTGAAAAGCCGCCCATCCCAGCGCTTTGCCCGAACACCTGCAGTCTCCACGTGGCTTTTCATCCAGACCCATCACGCCTGGGCCCGGGGAGCTGACTGCTTTATTTCACTCTCACTGAAAGAATCAGGGAATGGGAGGAAGGCGGGGTAATGGATCTCTTTCTTAGGTGCTAATACACAGAAAGGGCTTTTAGAGAATTTGGGAAGGCGCTGAGGAGGGCGGAGACCTTGGAGGGCAGAGGTTTTCGCTGGGAGGTTTAGCCGAAGCTGGAGATGAGGGCCTTTGTGTTTTGCCATGCCGGACACTCAGTGCTTGTTGGAATTGCGTCACTGATGGTGATAGGATGAAGACAGGGCGGTGGGTCAGGGTCGCATCGGCGGCTGGTGGGTGTCTGTGGTCGCCTGTTAGCTGTAGGTCCTGAATGTGAGCACAGTTCCCTGAGTGGCAGGGAGAAGGCATGGCTGCCGGGGAGGGACAGGTCAGAGAGGCGCTCCTCGCGGGGGCGTCTGAGGCTCTGAGTGGGGGTGGGGTGCAGGCAGCTGCTGCCGGGGGCTGTGCACGTGGGGTCCCCGTCCCCCGGGCCCTTGTGGGGGACCCTGCGTGTCCGTCCTCCCAGACGACGCTGCTCCCTGGGGAGCTGCTTCTTTGCTGGATACGGTTTTGGCCGTCGGTGTCCTTACAGACTTGTGGAAGGGGTAGGTGTTGGTCCCCAGTTCATCAGCTCCACTGGGAAGGAGCCAAGACAGGTGAGGGCTGGAGGATCGCAGGGGAGACCTGGCCCGAAGTGCTGAAAGCCCACTGAGGTTTTTCTGTCCCAGGGAGCCCAGCCTTCAGGAAACACACTGCCTGGGGTCTGAGCAACCGGCAATGCCCCCAGTTCAGCCACCCCACCAGGGCCGCCGGGGCCGCTGAGAGGAGTGCAGCCGTCTGTCTGCCCTTCCGTCCTTCTGGGATTGGGCTCCCTTCTGTTATGTCCCCGGTCATCTGCGGCATTTGTGGTGGCATGGAAAGGGGGCTGGGGCCACACTGGCCAGTGAGGGGCCAACTGGGCACGCTGGGTTTCACGGAGGGGCTGGAGCGGTCCCGGAGGCGGGGGGCAGCAGGGCCTGGTGGGCGGCGAGCTGCCGCGTGGAGCCGGGAGACCCCAGACCCGGGGCATCTGTCTGTCCCTGCCCCGATGTGCTGCAGAGGGAGACCCCCGGGCGGGGCGTGCTCCCCGCTCTGCCCCGCTCGGCGTCCAGCCTTCCCGCCCCTTCCTCTCGTCTCAGCGCCTCGTGCTCCACTGGCCGGCCCCTCTACCCAGCGTCAGGCTCACACGGCCGCTGGCCTGGCCTGGACTGAGACGCGGCCTTCTCGGTTCTCAGCTGGGCTTTCTCTGAGCTCCCCACGGGGCCAAGGACTCGGCGCCTGAGACCCTCGGGGCGAGGGTTTCTTCGCGTTTGTAGGCACTCCACTGTCTAAACCGGAAGCCCCAGCGTCCAGCCCGTGTCACGTGGACCCTGTTGCGAGCGGATCGGTGACCGATTGGCGTGGACACGGCCTCAGCAGCTGCGGTTCTGAAGGAGAGGCTGTCTCCAAGGCCTTTCCTGTGTGCGTTCCTGCGTGCCCAGCCTGCTCTGACTGAGGGGCACGGTTTCAAACATCCGTGTTATCTGTGAGAAGAAAAGAGCCTTTCTCACGTTGCGTGTTGTCTGAGAGAACATCACGCTAGTGCTTCTCAGCCGTTTCCAGTTCTGGAACAGCTGGAGGTGCTGGGGGTGGGCAGGGAGGCCGGCCTAGCCACTGGGCTGAGCAGCCGTGCACCCCCCGGCCCCTGTGTGCTGGCCCGGCCGCCTCCGCGGGAGGGTGGCTGGGCTTTGAGCCTGCCGTGGTGCCTCCCAGTGGGGGCTTCGCTGTGCCAGGCCTTCGCCCTTCCGGAGTACATGGGCCACTGGGCCTTGCCTTCAGCCTGGTACCTGCCCGTGTGGTGCCCGTGTGGCTGGTGGAGGTGCTGAAGTGGCAGGTGGGCGACCCCGTGTCTCCTCCTTCCGGAGCCCCGCACCGGAGCAGAGGGGGACAGGGGTCCGTGTAAGGTAGCCCCATATTCACGGTCAAAATCCAGAGCCTTCCACCCTGGAAAGAGGTGGGCATGGCCTGCCACCCCTGGGTGGACAGCCACACAATGGAGGGGTACGTATCCTCCCCACCCCCCAGAGGGCAGCTGGACTCCACCTGGACAGGGCAGACAGGTGGCTCGAGGCATGAGTTTTTACATTTATTTTAAGACATTGGTTAAAATCACTGGTCAAGGCAACACCTTCACCCACATTTTCTACAAAGCCAGGGTCTATATTTTACAGCTTTATGGCAACTAAATCCATAGCTTTCCCGTTTTGTTGTCGTCCAGTCACCGAATCACGTCCAGCTCTTTGTGACCCCATGGTCTGCAGCATGCCAGGCCTTCCTGTCCCCACCATCTTCCAGAGTTTGTCCAGGATCATGTCCACTGAGTTAGCAATGCCATCCAGCCATCTCATCCTCTGCTGCCTTCACAATTATTGTGGATCCCTTTCAAGTGAGTTCTACACACGCATGCTTGCCGGAAACAAAACTCTGCCATGGCAAGCGGAGGCTCAGGTCCTAGTGGGCGCCAGACGGGGGCAGGAGCTGCTGGGCCTGCCCCACGTGACCTGGGCGTCTTGCTCTGGAACCTTCCACCACTGGCTGAAGTGATGTTCGCGGCGGAGCCTCCCTCATCCTTTGGAAGCTTCTGGAATCTCCTAGATAGACCGAGCTCAGAGCCTCCCTGATTGCAATGGCCTCCCCAGAGGAGTTCCGTGAAAGCTGTGGCAGATTTAAGAAAAGGCCTGGAAAAAGTATGAATTTGTCTCGCATTTTATAGTGATATCTCAATTCTGAATATCAAATTCTAGTTTTGGATTTAAAAAGCAAACACGAAAAGACTCTGAGCGTGGAATGGGGCCTTGTTTAGCATCGTGGGAGTTGGAGCGCTCACCCCATTGGATGCTGACACCTGTCCCGCGGCGGGGTGGCTGAGGGTCAGCCTGGAGAAGCACACAGTCCCACGCACTCTGCAGGGCCTGGAAACGCGCTTCACGTCCCGCCCTGTGAAGCGGAGCGGGGACCTGGGCCTGCCGGGGTGTGTGGAAGGAATGAGGGGCTGAGCACAGAGGTAAGGGAGAGGAAGCCCCCCGCCCCCGGACACACCAGCTTCGGGGTGCCAGCGAGGCGCACCGGGGGGCCGCAGGGGGGTTGGCTTGGGGACCAGGGTGAGCCAGTGCCCCTGGGGTCCTGGACCCACAGCCGGGAGCTGCGCTCCCCCCTTGCAGCCCGCTCTCCTCTGTGAGCAGCCGGACCTGGCAGGTGAGTGGGACAGAGGCGCCACTCCCCGGGGCGTGGGCGTTGTGAGGGGTCCTCCTGCAGCCTGCCTTGGACTCCGGGCCAGAGACGCACAAGCCCACCTCCGCTCCTCTCTGTCCGCGGGGAGGAGGCATCTGAGCCGTTCCTCCCTTTGTCGCTTTCCCTCCCGGCCGAGACGGCAGCGAGGAGGAGCGAGCCAGGAGCACTCTCTGTGCGAGTCGTCGCTTGTCCCGAGCCGACCGCTTCCAGGCTGCTCGCGGGTCCGTCGGGGCCGGGGCCGTGGCCCTGGGCTGAAGCAGCCGTTTACCCCTGGGCTTGCGCCGTTCCTGGGAAGGCAGGGCTGTGGGGGTGCGCCCGTCTGTCTGGGGGCAGAAGCGGGCTCTGCGGATGCGGGCGCTGCTTGCGCACCCTTGCCGTGGGAAGCTCGTGGGGCCCCAGGGGAGGGCCAGCGGCGGTGGCCATGGGACGCTGCTGCCCGTCACCAAACGTGCGATTGGGACGAAGCCCCGGCTCTTCTCCCCGTCTGCCAAACTTGGGCTCACTTTGTTTACTCTGATGAGTCCTAATCTCCTCCTCTTTCAGAGAGGTAGCCAGCTTCCTTTCCCTGGAGTTTTTGGTCAATGTGGCTGCCTGCTGGTGAGATGGGAGGGAGGCCCCGAGGCGTGCCAGTGTTGGTGTGAGCCCGGCAGACACCCCACACCTGAACCTGGGCCGTGTGTCCTGCAGTGAGGCCGCTGAGGCCCGCGTGCGCCTGGTCGCCGTGCCTTCGGGGCGCGTCTGCCCGTCCCCTCGGGGTGCCTGGTCGCCGTGCCTTTGGGGCGCCGTCTGCCCGTCCCCTCGGGGTGCCTGGTCGCCGTGCCCTCGGGGCGCCATCTGCCCGTCCCCTTGGGGCGCCTGGTCGCCGTCCCCTCGGGGCACCGTCTGCCAGTCCCCTCAGGGCGCCTGCTTTGCTCGCTACCCCTTCTGTACTGCCCGTGCGGTAGAGTGAGGGCGGGTGTGTTCTCTGGGAATTTCTGATTAATTTGCGTGGAGACGATGGCGCCTCACCTCTGTGATCTTCCTGCCCATGGGGCAACCTCGAGCCCCGGTTGTGCCAGCCGTCCAACCCCCGTAGAGGTGCGTCTTGTGATGCACCTGCCCAGGCCCCCGCCCCACGCCTCCAGACTGTCCGCGTCCTCGGCAGCCAGATGTACAGCCCAGGGGAGCCGGGGGAGAGAGATGTGAGGACTCAGCGCAGCGCGGGGCCCGGACCGGCTCCTGGGGTGGATACGGGGGCTCTGAAGGGAGCAGTGACCTCAGCTAAAAATCCCGTTATCAGCGTAAGGAATGGACTGTCGGCACGGCGGCAGCGCGGGGGACGATAGATGATCACTCTAGGTGAGCTCGGACAGACAGAAAATGCCGTGTGATCCCCCGTATATGTGGGATCTCCACCATGATACACGGGAGCTTCTTCACAAGAGTATTCAGTGTCCTCTAATAGCCTGTAATGGAAAAGAATCTGAAAAAGTAGGCGTCTGCAAACTGGGTCGCTTGGCTGTGCGCCCGAAGCGTGGTGACTGCCGCACCGCACCAAGAACGCGTCCGCCAGTGCGCACTGCCCCGCGGCTGTCCGAAGGAAGCTTAGCCGGAAGAACCTGTGTGGCGGTCACTGCCGGGGGAGCGGATGCAGGCTGGTCGGGGGGCACGTGGGAACTCTGCCTGTCTGCTCCGTGTTCGGTGAAGTCTGTCGATAAACTTAAAAAAAATAAACGCATAGGTGTTCTCTCTTGCCCAGTCTCTATTTAGGAGTGATGATAGATTGCAGATGCTTAGGCATCCAGCTTTTAAACTTTTTTCTTTGGGGATTGTTCTAAATTAGTACAGAAAGTGAAAGTGAAAGTCGCTCAGTCGTGTCCAACTCTTTGCGACCCCATGGACTAGTCCATGCAGTCCTCCAGGCCAGAATCCTGGAGTGGGTAGTCGTTCCCTTCTCCAGGGGATCTTCCCAACCCAGGTCTCCTGCAACACAGGCGGATTCTTTACCAGCTGAGCCACAAGGGAAGCCCAGATTAGTACAGAACAACGTCCTGTTCTTTTTTATGGTTGTGCGTGGGTGTGACGTCGCTGTTTAAGGAGGCGCTCGGGGTGGATCCTGGGTTTCTTTCCGGCCCTCTCACTATTGCTGCCACCCCAAACAGCGCTGCCTTGAGGGTCCCCACTGCTGAGCGAACTTTGTGCTGGGGTAAGACACGCATCTTCTCTAGGTGCGCAAACCACCAGTGCTTCTCGAATTCTCACGAGAGGGGTACACTGGTGAGCGCTGCGCAGGGTGGGGAGGGGGAGCTCGGGGGACCCCAGCAGCCCTCACGCCGCCCCTCCCCTCCCCCCGCCCCGGGAATCTCCTTTTCAGCTTCTCGAACCTTGGATCCGTCTCTCCTGGTTTTGAACCTGATGTAAACTCAGCCACAGAACGTCTGCCTGCTCTGTCTGGCTTTCTCCCCCGACAATTTGTCTGTGAGACCGACTGACAGCACGTGACCCAGAGCTGCGTGCTCCTTTGCTTGGGTGTGCGACACTTCATTGTATCCGCAGATCACAGTTTATCTGTTGTCTGTTGATGACACCCGGCTGGTTTCAGGCTGTGGCTTTTACACACAGTTCTCTCACGCATTCTTTGATAAGGTGTGCGTGAGCCCGGTGTTCAGATTTCCTGTGCCAGGTTACGCTCCAGGAGGCCTACTGGCTGCCCACTGGCCAGCACGTGGAACTCTGGTTCCTTTTTGTTCTGGCCACTGCGACGCGTCTCCTACTTCCCCAGTCACTGAATTTGCTGAGCATCCTGCTGTGTATGTCTCCAGCAGCTGGATGTCCCCTTTGCTGAAGTGCCTGTTTGAGTCTTTTGCCCATTTGAGAGACTCGGCTGTCTTTATTTTTCCTACTGACTGATTGTTGTTTTCACAGGCAAGAGATGAATCCTTTCTTGATTGTTTCCTTGGCTGTTTTCTCTTAAGTCTGTGGGTTGCTTCTTCACTTTCTTAATGATGCTCTTTGATGAACAGATGTTCTTAATTTTCACATTGTCCAGCTACTGGTCATTTTATTTATGCCTGCTTGAATGCAATGGAAAGAGTCTGTTATTTTCTGTTGTAGTTGCTGTTCAGTAGCTAAGTCATGTCCGACTCTTTATGACCCCATGGACTGCAGCATGCCAGGCTTCCCTGTCCGTTACCGTCTCCTGGAGTTTGCTCAGATTCACGTCCATTGAGTTGCTGATCCCATCCAAACGTCTCATCCTCTGTCGTCCCATCTCCTCCCGCCCTCAATCTTTTCCACCTTCAGGATCTTTTCCAGTTGAGTCTGCTCTTCGTATCAGGTGGCCAAAGGATTGGCGCTTCAGCTTCAGTATCAGTCCTTCCAGTGACTATTCAGGGCTGATTTCCGTTAGGATGGACTGGTTGGGTCTTGCAGTCTATTATTTTCTACAAGTGCCATTTTACCAAACGGGTCTGTGGCCTACCTGTCATTGGCCTCCTAAGGAAACAGGATGCGCAGTAGTGGCCGAGGGCTGGTTTTCCCGTTCGGATGCTCCGTTGGCCCATCAGCTTGTTAAACCTGCTTCCTTCCTGCACTGCCGTGTTGCCACTGTGTCCGCAGCCGCCATCACACGTGCGGCTCTGTTCCTGGGCTTTATCTGTGTGCCAGTGAACACAGAGTTAACTGATGGGGCTTTATGATTGCTTCTAACAGCTGGCATTGTTTGTCCTCCAGCTTTTTTGAATCATTTTAAAGGCTGTCTTGGTTCTTCTTGGCCCACTGCCCTTCCATATGAATTTTAAAATCAGCTTTTCAATTCCAACAGAATACCTACTGGGATCTCGATTGGCATTTCACTGGTTTGTGTATAAAATCAGTTTGTTTTCATCTTCCAGCCCGTGGATATGATGCATCTTTCTGTTTGGGCCTTCTTTAATTATTTCAGTCACATTTTTCGTTTTGTGTTTCACAGGGAAGAGTTCTTTCACACTGCCTATTACATTTGCTTCTAGGTATTTTATGGGGTGCCTTTAAAAAGTTTTACCGCCTGTTTGTATTTAGAAACACAGTTAGTTTTTGTGTAGCCACTGTGTCTCTAGACAGCTTTCAGAGTTGGCTTATTATTATTCTAGTTTATCTGTAGATTCTTTGGGATATTAATGTATAGTGTTTGTGCATAGTAGATGTTTTATTTTTCTGTTGCCAACTTTTCAACTTTCTATGTATTTTTCTTGCTGTATTGAATTGTCTGGGGCCTTCAATCAAATGTTGAACAGAATTAGTGGTAGCGAACATCTACGCCTTGTCTGAACGTCAAGGGAGAAACTTTCACCATGTCGTCATCATGTGTGAAGCCTGCTGCGGGTTTCCTGTGACAGTCTCAGGCAGACAGTGCAGTTCCCTTCTGTCCTTATTGGTTGCGTTTTCTCAGGAGGCAGTGCTATAATACTAGATTGCACCACATGGTATGCAGGTGTCTGATCTTTTTCAGTCTACAAAAAGGACACTTTGATTTGGTTCAACTTGAAATGTTATAGGGCTTCCCAGGTGGCTCAGTGGTCAGGAGCCCTCCTGCCAGTGCGGGAGACGTGGGCTCAGTCCCTGGTCGGGAAGCCCCCCTGGGGAAGGAAATGGCCACCCGCTCCAGTGTTCTTGCCTGGGAAATCCCATGGACAGAGGAGCCTGGTAGGCTATATAGTCCATGGGGTCGCAGAGAGTCAGAGGTGACTTAGGGCTAAACAACAACGACAAACAACAATATATTACATTTTGTTCTGCATCTATTATTTGTATGATTTCCCCCCTTTTGTTTCATTAATGTGATAAATTTTATTGAATACTTTCTGAATGTCAACCAGCCTTACCTTTCTTAGCAAATCTGACTTGATTATATTATTCTTCTTTTATCTGAAATCATTTTGCTTCTATTTTGCTTAATTTTTTCATCTAAATTCATGACTGAAATTGGTCTATGGCTTTCTTTCCTTGAAATGTCTTTGTTCAGTTTTAATATGAAGTTTATACTGGCCTCTTAAAATGGAATGAGATTATCCTCTTTTTCTATTCCTAGAGTTGACAGAATTGTTTTTTAAAGAGTCAGATGGTAAATATTTTGTGGAACACATATGGTTTCCGTTGCATATTTTTCTTCTTTTTTTGAAAAACAGGCATTTAAACTTGTAAAAACCAGTCTTACTTAGCAAATTCTACAAACTGAGGCCACAGATTGATACGGCTTTGGGCATCGCTGCCTGATCTTCAGTGGATTAGAGTTTATATAAGGCTGTGTTGTTATTTCTTTCTTAAATATTCAGAAGAATTCATTGGTGAACCTATGTCGTAGTTTTCTAGTAGGGTGATTTCTAACTTATACCCTCAGCTGATGTGGGACTATTCCAACTTTCTCGTTTTCCTATGTCAGTTTTGATGTGTTTCGTTTTTCTCAGCGGAGAAGGCGATGGCACCCACTCCAGTACTCTTGCCTGGAAAATCCCATGGACGGAAGAGCCTGGTGGGCTGCAGTCCATGGGGTCGGGAAGAGTCAGACACGACTGAGCGACTTCCCTTTCACTTTTCACCTTCATGCACTGGAGAAGGAAAGGGCAACCCACTGCAGTGTTCTTGCCTGGAGAACCCCAGGGACGGGGGAGCCTGGTGGGCTGCCGTCTATGGGGTCGCACAGAGTCAGACACGACTGAAGCGACTTAGCAGCAGCAGCAGCAGCAGTTTTTCTCATAATTTTTTTCTTTCTGTCTAAAATTTCAAATGCACTGGTGCAGGTTTTTAAACACTCTTGTGTTATCTTTGCAGTGTTCGTACGATTGATACTGATGTCCCTTTCATCCATATTGCTTGCTTATTCTTTCTCTTTTTTTTCCTCCACTGGACTTTCTGGGACAGTTGTTTTAATATTTGCAAACAACCATGTTTGATTTTCTTCATTCTATTAGATATTTTTTAAAAAGAATCAATTTCTGATCTTATTGCTAGTACTTCCTTTTAGTCTCTGGATTTTCTTTTTTTTTTTAAGTAATTGAGATAAACATTTATGTCATTGAGTTTATTCCCAGATTTTCTTCTTTCATAGTGTATGCTCTTGAAGCAGTGATTCTCACCTATATTTGGCTTTCCTGGGTCACATAGGCATCTTTAATGCCATTTTCGTTGTGATTCAGTTTAGAACACTAGCTGATTTCCTTTTTGATTTCTTCTTTGACTCCTGGGCTGTTGTATTTATTTCAGCCTTTTGTGCCTTTCTTAGAGTTTTGCTTTCGTTACTGAATTCTACTTTAATTTCATTATGGCCACTGAGTTTTTATTTACTTTCAGTTTTTAAAGCCTTTTTGTATTTCGGTTTATCAGGATATAGTCAGTTTTACAGGTTTTTACGTTTGTCTGAAGGGAATAATTGAGGTTCGTCAGTCCTGCGTGTGTCTCTTAATCAGAGTGTTAATCCCCTCGCTCGGGGCTGCTGCTGCTTCACTGGCCGTTGTGATCTGCTTTTTCTCTCAGGTACGGAGAGTGATCTTTTAAAATTCCTTGTTGTAATTGTGAGTTGCTATTCATGCTTTTTGACTGTATAGAGCGTCTCCATCTTTGGCTGCAAAGAGTATAATCAATCTGATTTCGGTGTTGACCATCTGGTGATGTCCATGTGTAGAGTCTTCTCTTGTGTTGTGGGAAGAGGGTGTTTGCTATGACCAGTGCATTTTCTTGGCAAAACTGTATTAGTCTTTGCCCTGCTTCATTCCGCATTCCAAGGCCAAATTTGCCTGTTACTCCGGGTGTTTCTTGACTTCCTACTTTTGCATTCCAGTCCCCTGTAATGAAAAGGACATCCTCTTGGGGTGTTAGTTCTAAAAGGTCTTGTAGGTCTTCATAGAACCATACAACTTCAGCTTCTTCTTCAGCTCTATACAGTCAACAAAAACAAGACCGGGAGCTGACTGTGGCTCGGATCATGAACTCCTTATTGCCAAATTCAGACTCAAATTAAAGAAAGTAGGGAAAACCGCTAGACCATTCAGGTATGACCTAAATCAAATCCCTTATGACTATACAGTGGAAGTGAGAAATAGATTTAAAGGCCTAGATCTGATAGATAGAGTGCCT
>SJYQ01095467.1:0-38743 GCA_006410935.1 Redunca redunca
CACAAACACATACAAAGAACAAAAATGTAATCCCTGCAGGACAGAAACAAAAGGGTGAAATTCAACAACTTCCTCAACTTTTTCAAACCAAGATTCCTCTTATTAATAACAAACAACATGCAAATTGAAAGACAGGAGATCTTGACTACATGTGTCATGGCAATTCACCTAACAAACACAAAACCAGAAATAACAGTAGGAATAAGTTAACTTTACTTAGTTAACTTCATGCTTTCTGCTAGAAGTATTTTTTATTTTCTCACTGTCAGAATTCTGAAAAAAGTATTTCGTCAAGCCAGCTTTCTCCAACTGCATATACAAAAAAGGGCCAGTTTTGAAATTTAAAAACTTTCATCTTGACCAAATTTTCCCCTCCTCCAGAGTCTAAAGAATATAGTGGCCATGCAGTGTAAAAAAAAATCTTTTTTTTTTAACCCTGAGGGGGGCACTATAAGATGGAATAGAGCTCTGATTATTATCAAATGCCAGGTGTTATCAAATACCAAACAAACAAATGCAGTGCAAAATGGTCTCTAAGATTCACAGTTCCCTAGCACCAAAAAAGTGAGACTTCCACCCATTGCAAAGGGAATATCCCAACCAATGTTCCACCACAGGCGAAACCCAGCTCAATAGGGAAGGATACCTGGCGTCATCACATGCTAGCTCCATTATTCAAAGACATCTCAACTAACCAGTGAAAATCCTGATTCACAAACATACAATATGCAAATAACAAACGTGGTCCCACGCACAGAAGGACAAACCAGAGTGGCCCACCCCAAAATGATACACACAAAAACACAAACAACAAAGAAGCTACAGTCACACAGACAGATAATTAGAGAAAGTGAGTCTAAAATTCCACTTCCACTACCAGAGGTCTCCAGAGTAGCCCAGCTGTCAAAAGAGAACAGACCCAAAATGGCTCACTTTCTGCAAAGGAAGTAGCCCAAATGTAGTGGACAGAATTCCTAAATTGTGCAAGCTTGAGTGACTTACTCCAGGCGACACCAAATGTGGACCATAGCTCTGGATGTTTCTTTGCTCCAAACAGCCTTGTGCCTTGGGGCAGCTGGAGCCTGTAAGGGAGAGTCCCTTCCATTTCCCCAGAGCAAAATGAACTCCAGCAGCTGCTGGGTGCTTGGGAAGGGGCTGCCCCTGGCCAGGGCCAACCTGCCATGGGCACAGATGTCCTGCCCCAGTCACCATAAATTGTTACTGAAATCTCACATCCGTTTGCCCGATGCACAGTGAGGCCCATCAGTCTGGAACAGAGAAGGGTTTAAAATACCAATTTGCCTTCAACTTCTCCAGTGGCTCAGTGGTAAAGAATCCACCTGCAATGCAGGAGACCAGGGTTCGATCCCTCCTTGGGAAGGTCCTCTGGAGAAGTGCAGGGCAGCCCACTCCAGTATTCTTGCCTGGAGAATCCCATGGACAGAAGAGCCTGGTGGGCTGCAGTCCATGGGGTTGCAGAGTTGCACACGACTGAGGACATGCTACACACTTGTTTTACTTGAAGATGTAATGTTGAATCTGTTAGAAGTGAAAGACTTCAAGTTTTTTAAATCATGCCGCCTGTTCAACTAAGCAACAAGACTGAGTCATGATGAATGAAGATCAACCCCTTCCCTTTTACTGAGATGATGCAGGGAGACAGGGCTCTTTTGAAATTAGCTGGTATTTCCCAGCATGCTTTTGGCATAGCTTAAATACTCTGTGATTGCATTTACGCTGTTGTCACAGCATTTCCAGCTCCTTGTTTTTGCTTACTTTAGGATTTCACATCCTCTTTGTGGTTGGGTGTAACGCAAAGTTCTGACCCAAGCATTGGAAGCTGAAGTGTTGGTTGTGACTTCTGGGCTAGAGCGTTTAATTCCTGGTTTGAGATGTTCCAGAACTCTTTTTCATTCTGGCACAAACAACTGGCCTTCTCCCTCCCTCTCAGTTGACCCTAGAGTAAATATGAACAACAAAACTTTATTGGTGTAAGGTGCTGGGATTTGGGAGTTGTTTAAACCCCCAAACAATGTGTTATAGATTCGAATACAGCCTAATTCATAGATGAATAGTAGATATAGGCTGTGCATGTTTGTTGTCCTAGATGAGATAATTTGCTGCTGTTATCAGGTAGTAAAGAATTCATCTGCCAGTGCAGGAGATGCGAGAGATTGGGTTTCATCTCTGAGTTTGGGAAGATCCCCTAGGGTAGGAAATGGCAACCCACTCCAGTATTCTTGCCTGGAAAACTCTGTGGACAGAGAAGCCTAGTGGATTACAGTCCAAGGGGTCACAGAGTCAGACACAACTGAGTGACTGGGCATGCCCAAGGTTATTATCAAATATTTCTTACTTGCACTTTCTTTGCCTTGCTCTCAGAGGACTTTTGCCGCAGAGCCAAGCTTTTTTTGTTTTTGTTTTTTTAATAATAATGCAAGGAAACAAGGTCTTCAAATAAAAATTGTTGTGAAATCTGCCCTACCTCTCTACAGTATACTAGGATTCAAAACATCTCAACATGGGTTAACAGAGGTTTTTGAATATCTGACTTGGCACCTAACTCCCATAAGTATAAGACAGAGAAAGATGAAAATTACCTCTGGTTTGTATAATAGTTCTTTTGTCTCTTTGGTACACTTGGAGACTTTTTTTTTTAATCCCTGGGGTAGTGTATCATGATTTGGGATGGGTGAGAGCTACCCATCTTTCACCCACTTTTCTTTTGTAAACTAGCAGAAGGATGAGTGGGAAAGAAGAGCTTTAAAAGGATGAACCAGCTTCAGCATTTAGAGCAGGCATGTTCTTAGCTGCACAAATGTAATGAAAGGATGTGTATAGAAATTAATGATTTCCATCAATTTTCCATCAAGGGATGAGTCTCTTAAACTATCATTGCTAAGGTACCTGTTAGGACATCTTTATATATCCCTGTGAGTTCGTACAGCCTTCGAGGACACCTATGCTGGTGAGTGAAGCAATCCATGTGTGTGACAGTAGGGAGTGGTGGTGACTGTAGAATGAAATGCTGTACAGTGCTTGTTTTACCAGTATTGAATAAAATCATATTGACCCATTTCTTGATTCTGCAAATAAAATTAGTAGGCTTACATTTCTTTTTAATTAGTTTATTTTTGGCTGCACTGGGTCTTCGTTGCTTTGCAAGGGCTTTCTCTAATTGTGGTGAGTAGGGGCTACTCTTCCATATAGTACAAAAGCTTCTCATTGTGGTCGCTTTTCTTGTTGCAGGGTACAGGCTTTAGGTGCACAGGTTTCAGTTGTTGCAGCCTGTTAGCTCATTAGTTGCGGCTCCTGGGCTCTAGAGCATAAGCTCAATAATCGTGGCACTGGGGTTTAGTTGCTCCACAGCAGGTAGAATCCATGACCAGGGATCGAACCCATGTCCCCTCCATTGGCAGGAGGAGTCTTATCTGCTGCTCCACCAGGGAAGTCCCCAGGCTTGCATTTTGCATCTAATATTAACCAGTGAAATTCTAAACCCTGACTTTAAAATGCAAGCCTGTGTAACTCATAAAAGTATAATCAGAAAAAAAAAAGAAAATATTCTCTTGCTTACAGCTAGAGGGAGAGACAACATTTTTGCTTCATAAGACAGCTCAAAAAATTCAATTTGAGAAGGTGTTAAACCAAGAACATTCACAGGAATATTAAGCTTATTCTCCTGTCCAGAATGGAGGTGTGGTGCAATTATTTTTAATGTTTTGTTCTCTGTTACAAGAAGTGTGTCCCTAAACATGTTATTTGAATATCTTATGAGACTCCAAAGGCTTTACAGTTGTTGTAGTGACTTACAAACTGCTCAGGTTGGACTTTCTGGAAGCAGAGGTTGAGACAGTGTTTGGGGTGAAGTGAAGTGAAGTTGCTCAGTCATATCCGACTCTTTACAATCCCATGGACTGTAGCCTACCAGGCTTCCTCTTTCCATGGGATTTTCCAGGGAATAGTACTGGAGTGGGGTGCCATTTCCTTCTCCAGGGGATCTTCCTGACCCAGGGATCAAACCTGGGTCTCCTGCATTGTAGACAGATGCTTTACCATCTGAGCCACCAACAAGATGATTATTAGGGATGAACCCTTATGAAAGGAAGAATGAGGACATAAGATTGGGCAGAAGAGGAAATCAGATTGCAATGTAGGCTTTGATGAACCCTCCAAGGAGCTCTGGAGTAAGCGCTGCTCCTAATAAGTTATTTGAAAAAGGCCAGGTGCAATGGTGTGTATATTATGCCAACATTTGCTTACAAAGGGAGATAGAGGAAAGGATGCCTTCTTTCATTTGCCTATGAAAGCATGAAAATCTCTGAGATGACAGAAAACAATCAATAGAAATTATCTTTGGAAAGGACATTAGAAGGTGCTATGGACTGAGTGTTAATGTTTCTTCCCAAATTCATATGTTGAAATCTAATTCCCAACATGATGGGTGGTATTAGGAGGTGAGGGGTGTTAGGTCATGGTATTAGGCCATGGGTGGTATTAGGGGTGTTAGGCCAATGGTATTAGGCCAGGGGTGAGGGGTGATTGAGTCATGATGGTGGAGTCCTCATGGGTGGTTATTAGTGCCCTTATGAAAGAGACCCCAGACAGCTCCCTCACCCCTCTGCATATGAGGACACAGAAAGAAGATAGTCATCTATAGATCAGGATTTGGGCTCTTTGGTTCAGTTCAGTTCAGTCGCTCAGTCGTGTCTGACTCTTTGCGACCCCATGAACCACAGCATGCCAGGCCTCCCTGTCCATCACCAACTCCCAGAGTCCACCCAAACCCATGTCTATCGAGTTGATGATGCCATCCAACCATCTCATCCTCTGTCATCCCCTTCTCCTCCTGCCCTCAATCTTTCCCAGCATCAAGGTCTTTTGAAATGAGTCAGCTCTTCACATCAGGTGGCCAAAGTATTGGAGTTTCAGCTTCAGCATCAGTCCTTCCAATGAACATCCAGGACTGATCTCCTTTAGGATGGACTGGTTGGATCTCCTTGCAGTCCAGGGGACTCTAAGAGTCTTCTCCAACACCACAGTTCAAAAGTATCAATTCATCGGTGCTGAGCTTTCTTTATAGTCCAACTCTTACATCCATACATGACTACTTGAAAAACTTTAGCTTTGACTAGACGGACCTTTGTTGGCAAAGTAATGTCTCTGCTTTTGAATATGCTATCTAGGTTGGTCATAACTTTCCTTNNAGTCAACTCTTCACATGAGGTGGCCAGAGTACTGGAGTTTCAGCTTTAGCATCATTCCTTGCAAAGAACACCCAGGGCTAATCTCCTTCAGAATGGACTCATTGGATCTCCTTGCAGTCCAAGGGACTCTCAAGAGTCTTCTTCAACACCACAGTTTCTGTTAGGTCCCTACCATTTCTGTCCTTTATTGAGCCCATCTTTGCATGAAATGTTCCTTTGGTATCTCTAATTTTCTTAAAGAAATCTCTAGTCTTTCCCATTCTGTTGTTTTCCTCTATTTCTTTGCATTGATCACTGAGGAAGGCTTTCTTATCTCTCCTTGCTATTCTTTGGAACTCTGCATTCAAATGGGTGTATCTTTTCTTTTCTCCTTTGCTTTTCACTTTTTGTCTTTTCACAGCTATTTGTAAGCCCTCCTCAGACAGCCATTTTGCTTTTTTGCATTTCTTTTTCTTGGGGATGGTCTTGATTCTTGTCTCCTGTACAGTGTATGAACCTCCATCCATAGTTCATCACGCAGTCTGTCTATCAGATCTAGTCCCTTTAATCTATTTCTCACTTCCACTGTATAATCGTAAGGGATTTGATTTAGGTCATACTGAGTGGTCTATTGGTTTTCTCCACTTTCTTCAATTTCAGTCTGAATTTAGCAATAAGGGATTCATGATCCGAGCCACAGTCAGCGCCCAGTCTTCTTTTTGCTGACTGTATAGAGCTTCTCCATCTTTGGCTGCAAAGAATATAATCAATCTGATTTCAGTGTCGACCATCAATCTGTAAGCACCTTGATCTTGGATTTCCCAGCCTCCTGATCTATGAGAAATAAATTCTGCTGTCTACAAGCGACCCAGCCTATGGTATTCTTTTATAATAGCACAAACAGACTAAGACAAAGGGCTTGGAGTCTGAGATGGAAAGAGACTTTTGTACATTTTGGATTTGAGTATATATTCAAAAACAAAAAAAAATTATTACGAATAGGTAATGTGATACTAAATATTCAATAAATAGTCTTAGCTATTCTGAAAAAAGCATTGGGTTAAAAACATGTAAGACTTTGATTTGTCCTGATGATATTAAGTTCTGAAATATTTAAGTAAAATGACTAGAATTTTTGTTCTTATAGGTGGTAAAAGACCACTTAGGTTTGTTTACCAAGATACATCTGATTATAAATCTTGAATATGTATCCATGCATTAAGTTATTATTAGTTGACAAGATGGTGGCCAAATGAATTTGTTGCCCATGATCTGAAGCCTAAACTTAGTTTTCAATGCACTTTCTGAAGGGAATTTGTAAAACATTCTTCCTATATCCTCCAGTGAGTAAAAGCTAATGTCAGCTTTTACAAAAGCACTTCTGGGTGTCCCTGCATGCTAATTCCCACAGCAGAGGAGCCTTTAAGAATCAGAGGCATTTTGGAGAACTGCCTGTGGGAAATGTCTCGAGTGTACAGAGGGGCCTGAGACTGGCATGGTGGTGCACAAACCACAGGAAGCAGAATGGCTCCTTTCCAGTGATCAGGCATGCTCCAGAGGCTGGAGTCAGCAACCATCTCGTGACTTTTTTCAGCTGTGCCTCTCCCTGCAAACTGAAAACTGGTGTGAAGATTCAAGTTGATCAGTGCATTTGGCTTTATGTCTGAAACAAATTGGATTTAGTGATTCAAAATATGAGACCAGGAGGTCAAGTTTCCCTGTGGGTGCCTGTTGATTTGTCTTTAGAGCAGACCTAGAGAATCTTTCACTTTCCTTCCCGTGATTGCCTGGTCCCCCCATACATAGGCTTTAAGCAAAGGTGGAAGATGGTGAACAAAGAAGAGATCTGGGTCCTTTGGGCCTCTCTCTCCAGTAGGAGCCAGTGATTTCTGTGTGTTTCCACACTGGATGGCATAAAAATAAAGAGGAGTGAGCCCTTAGAGAGACAGGGCAAGTGCTAGGGAGACGGCACTCAGCCCCTGTAGAGAAACTATAGGGCTATACACCCACCTGGAGAAAGAGGGAGGTGGCATCAGACCTCAACCAGACCCAGCACCAAGGCTTGCAGACCAGGCAGGTGTGCCTCCATTTGGGGATCCCAAGAGCCTGTTTCCAGCTATACAATAGAAATGAGAGTACATGGAGGTACAGATTGTTCAATCAAGAAACTAACTGAATCAGATCCATTTTTTAAGTATACTAAAGTATATGTGAGAAAATACTGTGGCAAAGATACAAGCATGAAAAACTCTGGATAGGAAGCACAAAAGAAAAGCATGGGGAAGAAGGAAGTACTTCCGGATATATTAACCATGATTGGCTTCATTACAATTTCCGCCAGGTCTGTATCCATGTCTGCCTCCAATTTCCCGTCCCCAGGGAAGCCCTATTCCTGAAATTCCATCCACCTAGTGAGGGTAGAATGTAACTGTCTCCTCTTGAGTGTGACTGTCACTTCCTGCTTCAATTCCCAATTCCTCAGGCTAGAGTCTTCTACAGACAGTCTCTCCAGAGAGGGTCTTTGGGCCTCTTTCCTATGGAACTAATTCCCTGCAATTCTAATTTCTGTTTCCACAGTCCATAAGACCAAATATGGGTTATATCAATAAGACTCCTATGATGATCTATGACCATTTCTTTTAATACAACGGTTGGAGTTAAAATATTTCTGTTGAGATGACAATTACTGTACTTTTTTTCTTAACATGAAGGGGAGAAGGACATTCTCATTGTCCACAGACTAAGGAAGCAGGGGGGCTATTGTGCTCTTCCATCTGCTTCAAGTCGCAAGTCTCTGATCACAGAAAGGTTAGGAGAAAACCTCAAAGGAAAGGGCAAAAGTGATACACCCATTTTTCATCATGAGTTACTTCCTTGTATCTCTTTGAGGTGTATGCAATACAGAAAAGTCATCAAGGGACCACCCAGACACCAAGAAGTGTGAACTCTCTCATTCTCAGTCACCCAGATTCATTTGTAGGTTATAGTTCTTCCTTTTTTTGTTTATACTGTTCCCTCTTGTCTCCCTCATATCCTTCCCCTCTCTCTTTCTCTATCTTAATCTCCCACATATATACACACTTACTTTTCCACCCTGTCTCTGTAAACAAATTCTTGCTCATAAGTAATAATTTGATAACAATAGTTTATTATTTTAATAGGATAATCAGGTTAGACTTGACTTCCAACTTTAAAAAAACTTTTTCTTTAGAGTCTCACTTCAAATCATCCTTGTTACCAAGTTTTCCAGTTTATTTCCACTGAAGTCAACCTCATTTATTTGCTTTATTGAAGAGTTAGGTGCCATGGGAGTCGCAGTTCTCATGTGTGTCAGCGTTTGGATGTTTGTGCCCCGTGCTTACACAGAGAAGAGGGGCAGGGGCCTCTGGACCTGCGGGCACCCACGGCCTGACTGCCACAGTCCACCCTCTCAGGGCTTCTCCTCGTGCGTCCTTTCTTGCGGTTGTTCTTGCTGCTGACGTTTCCGCTTTCTTTTAATTGTCTATGTTTTTGAAGGTAGGAGGTACCTTCTTCCCATGACCAGAGTCCAGAGAGTCCAAATAGATTTCTAAATTCCACATTTTCTTTCTTTGTAGTTCCTTATATATTACAATACATAAAACACTGTCCACCAAAAACATTATCCCCACTGCCAGGTAGAAAAGAAAATGAAACCAGACAGGAGTTGTTGACTGGAGGCCTGTAACAGAAAACAACAGAGGATAAATGCTATTTAGAAACCAGAGGGATCTGGCTGAGTTATGTTTGGAAGAGAAGGTTGGCTGAGACTTGCTATGTCTGTGCCTGAGGGAGACGCTGGGGCTTTGGGGGGCAGGAAGGAGCTGGTGGTAACTCGAGCTGGGCTCTGGTTTTGGACAGGGGGCATGCTCCTCGTAAGAGCCTAACTACCAGGGCCTTGCCAGTGCACTTACTTCCTAGTTTCAGCAACAACTGCTATCTGTGCCATTTAAAGAGTAGAATTTGGTCTGGAGATAAACATTTTCCCCCAAAGAGTCTTTGTTCTGGAGCTCATATTCCCTCTACCTCAGCCATACGTAGACACTTGGGCAGGCAGGTATTCATGTGCAATCCACAAAACCCCTGTCTCACCAATCTCCCATGTGAGCTCTCTGAAGTAAAAAACTGTACCCCAGTGTCTTTATATCCCCATACCTATAAAATAGATAGGAAGAATTCAATATATTTTTTTATTAGATTATTGGTGAAAGAGGGAGGGAAGAAAGGAGGAAGAGAGACAGAAGAGGGAGAGAGAGAAGGCAGGAGAGAATACAGAGAAAGGAAAAGAAGGGAGGAAATAAATGGAGGAAGGAAAGAGAGGAAAGAGAAAGGAAAGGACATTTAAGGAAGTTTATGAGGAGTACAGTGAAGTTTTGAATCAAGAGTGCAAAGACCTGTTCATGGTTTTTTCCTGGGTGGGTTGTGAAAAAAGTGTCATGAGATCTCAGTCCCAGAGAAGGGAGGGGTATGTCTCCTTGTGTATCAGTCAGTTCCCCTCGTTCCTGCTCACCAAGCACTGGAAGCTCCAGCTCAGGGCTGCGCTTGATAAGATTTCCATCTTCTGTGGTAGCTTCACACCAGTATAGCCCAGGGTCTTCTTTTTTAGCGATGAATGTCTGGTATTCAGAGGATGTGGTCCTGCTCATTAGGGTCTTGTTTCCCACATAAAAGGAGAAGTAAAGCTGCAGACCAGGCTTCTCTGGGGGCAACTTTGTTTCACAGCTCAGGTTGACCAGATTCCCCTCTTGGTGAGGGGATGAGAACGTTGTTCTCAACACTGGGGCTGGAAATAGCTCTGAAGAAAAAGTTGATAGGGATAGGGTGGCCTGCATCAGTGTCAAGGTTCTTTTGTTTGTTTTTTAACAGAAGATATACTCCCACCCCTTTTGGGAAACCTGCCCCTAGAGAATACATCTATAAGACAGAGTTTCCCCACTTCCAGCAGAGGGGTATTCTTAGGATTTCCTCATAGACATACCTGCAGTTACCAGCTTGACCATATTCTTCTGGGGAGAATACCTCTATGTAGTTCATGCTTCACTGAATAGCCGTGTCATTTATTATAGGACCCTCCGGTAATGTTTAACCGGGAGTGGACACTGACACCCCACCCCCCAGCCAGTTCAGCGACTCATTACTTGTGTTTCTGACTCAAAAGATAATCTGGAGGGGAATTCCCTGGAGAACCAGTGGTTTGGACTCAGTGCTTCCACTGCAGTCGGGCCAGGGTTTGATCCCGGTCAGGGAAGTAAGATCTCTCAAGTTGTGCGATGCAGACAAAAAGACAGAAAGAGATAATCTGGGACAATAATTTTTTTCCCATAGGAATGAACTATTTTTCAGACACACAGAAGTTGCTAGTGGTTATGACTACTAAGATAAAGGCCATGAAAGAGTTATATCAAGAGCCACATGCAAACTGAGACAGAGGGAACTACTTAATTAGCAGATGTTCAGAGGGAAGTGGAACCAGAGAGGCCACGTGGTCCCTGGGAGATAGATGGAAAGTACAACCACATCCTAATGCCTTCCTCACTATGGAATTTTTATGAAGTTTCATTGAGTTATTTTCTAATAATCTTCCTACCTACCTTGAGTGCATCTCTGTTCCTTGCAACTAAAATAAAATGGGTGAAGTGGATTCTCACTGTGGCATGGCCTTGACATTAGCTCCTGGAATTAGTGATGGGGCACTGTGGTATACTGGAAAGAGCGATGGACAGGGACCCAGAAGACCTCAGTTCTGCTCCCAACCCAGCCACTGACCATTGTGTGGCCTTCATAAGGCAGTTTACCTCTCTGGAGTTCAGTTTCTTCACTTGCAAATTGAAGTGATAATTTATGATGGTTCTTCTGGTTCTTATAACTAATAGCTCTATGACTATTTAGATATAGTACCTTTTATAGTGATAGATACTCCTGCTGATGTGTAGCGACTCCTTCCCTCGCCAGAGCAGTGATAGATGCCGTTGTGACTCAAGTTGGTTTTCAGAATGGTGAATTCAGAATTCCAAGGAGAAAACCAAAAGGACTTGCCATCTTTGTAGAAAAGCATTTTGTACACCGGCATATTCTTCCATGCATGACACCTCAAGACCAGAGGGTCCCCTTCTATGAAGACTCTACTAGAGACCTGGAGTAGTAGCCAATCTGGAAAATATGGGCACAAAATGTGTGTATACGGTGGCAGAGGTACAAGAAAACCAAAGCTGGACCCTGTGGGTTTATCTTTTTTCACTTTGTAACCTTCCAACTTTGGAACTCTGTTGAATTTAAGGTCTGTCTTCTGTTCCTCGAATATCTTTAGCTTTGCTAGGAAGAAAAGTAATCTTTACCAGCAGCCCCTTCTTACTTTTTCTTTCCAAGTCTCAGAAGTTGGTTGGGACAAATCAGCT
The DNA here is from genome assembly GCA_006410935.1 of Redunca redunca. Classification (NCBI taxonomy): domain Eukaryota; kingdom Metazoa; phylum Chordata; class Mammalia; order Artiodactyla; family Bovidae; genus Redunca; species Redunca redunca. The sequence continues at coordinate 11,600 of SJYQ01095467.1, forward strand.
TACTCTGTGTGGTAGGCAGCATTTTAAAAGGCCCCCAATGAGTCACACTCTTGCATGTGGCTGGAACCTATGACTTACTTCTAGTCAACAGAATAGGGCAAAGTTTCTGAAATGCCACTCCTATGATGATGTTACATTATATGAGGTTGTCTTAGCTGACTGGGCTGCAGGAAACTCCTGCCAACCTTGAAGAAGTGAGCTGACATGTTGTGAGAGGGCCTGTGTGAGGGCCACAAAGAAGGGGTCTTCAGGAAATGAGACTGGCCTCCAGCTGACAGCCAGTAAAATGGCGGGAACCTCATTCTACAACCGCAGGAAACTGAATCCTGCCAATGATCATGGGAGTTCGGAAGAGCTGCCAGGAGGAACCAGCCCAGTCAGCACCCTGACTGCAGCCTCAGCAGAGCACCAACAAGCTGTGCCAAGACTCCTGACCCCATGGAGAGATAATAAATATATGTTGTTTTAGGCTGCTAAAATGGCAATTTGTTATACAGCAATATAAAACTAATACATTCTAACTCCTGACTGGTTTGTTAATGGTATCACACATACTAAGACAAACACACAGAATAACAAGTATATGTAAGTGTGTGTATGTATGTGTATATGTGTGTGTGTGTATATATATATATATGCTTCTAAATTGATAGGAATACTCATGTATGTGCAAATCAGTGACATAGCTGGTCAAAATAAACTCCAAATCAAATGGGCCCTCCCTTTTGATGTTCATTTCCATACATACCCCAAAAGGCCTACTTTATCTCCCTTGGGGCAGTTGGCTTGGCTAAATGAGGATGAGGACGAAAGAGGAAAAGAGATAATAGTGTATTCCCTCCCTCCAGAACATATCTAAGAACGGAAGGCAGGTATTCCATGGTATATGGTGCATGGTTTTTACAGTCCAGGATGCTGCCATAGAGTTTCTAAATAGAAGGAACATTCTTTCTTCCCATATTTTCATTCCCAGCCAAAAGGTGCTCAAAGACTGCACTGCCCAAACACACAGACACCTTTGCTTTCTGCATCCACACACACAGTGGGAAATTTTAACATGCTTCCATCAGAAACTGTCAAAACTACTAATAAAGATATAAATATTTGAATGATACAATTAATAGACTTGATTTCAGGATTTATAGAATGATGTACCTTAAAAAAAGAAAATTCGCATCCTGTGCAAAGACACATGCAACAGTGATTAAAAAATGAGCACATAGTAGGCCACAAAGCAATTTTCAACACACATCAAGGAACTGATACCAGATTTAACACAAATTTTAACCAAAATGCGACCTAATATATCCAGAATATACAAATAATCACATGAATCAGACACAACTTAGCAACTAAAACAACAGTAAAAGACATGTATAAAAATGTTGGACTGAGCAACTGAGCACATACACAGTATTAGAAGTCAGTGTTGAGGGTAGTGACAAGTGATTCTAGAAATGATCTGGCTATGATCAGTAGGGTCACAAAGAGTTGGACATGACTGAAGCGACTTAGCTTGCAAGCATACATGATATACTTCAATAAAAGTTTTACATTAAAATATATTGTATATAATATATGTAAAGTCACTCAGTTGTGTCTGACTCTTTGTGACCCCATGGACTCTACAGTCCATGGAATTCTCCAGGCCAGAATACTGGAGTGGGTAGCCTTTCCCTTCTACAGGGGATCTTCCCAACCCAGGGATGGAACCCAGGTCTCCTGCATTGTGGGCGGATTCTTTACCAACTGAGCTATCAGGGAAACCCAAAATATAATGTAAAAGATATATAGTATACTGTAACAAATAATGTAAAAGATATTTTTCTCAATAAGTCATCAGTGCTGGAAGTTCAAGAGTCTGTGCAGAAGCAAAGAAAATGGCCCCTTCCCAGCCCTAGCTCATCTTTTGTTGTTTAAACTATGAAATGTTTCTGCTTCTGCTTGAATTATACAAAATCTCATGTTAAAACAGTTCAGTCAGCTTCCCTTACCTCTCTCGCATAGGAACTGAGTCTTGTAGTCTTAAGAGACACATAAGGAACACCTAGCATTTGCTCTGACATTCTCAACATTTCCTTGGCTAAAGCACATTTCCTCCAAAAGCACCCTTGTCTACATAAATCTAATTCGGCCTCCAGTATGAGTTAACTTTTGATTAATAATTACAAAGAAGTTTTAACATTGCTTTTGAATAACTGAATCACCCAACTGAATGATTTGTCCTGAATAATGAAACATTTTTCCCTAAAAAATACTACAGTCTCCATTTCTTGTTAAGTAGGAACCTCTTACAGATTTAAGTGGATGGAGATTGTTTTCTCTGCTTCTATTCACCAAAGTTTTTAATTCTCAAAGTCTCACAGTAATTTCATGTCCAGAATATTATATTACCAATATACTGTGAAGTGTGCCCCAGACTACGTGTATAAAGATGTTTACTGCAGGCACTGATTGTAAAAGCAAAATAATGGAAACACAGTAGAAGTTTACTAATATAATGGTTAAGTTAATTATAAAAGTTGGAAGTAGATTTCTATTGATATAAAGAGACAGCCAAAGTACTTTAAGTGATAAAAGTAAGGTGTAAGATAGTATATGGAGTATTCTAATCAATCACTTTTAAAAACAAATGTATATATACTAACAGTTTCATTTTTGTGGAAGGTAACTGCAAGACTTGGGAGCTTATATATATTAACAGTTTCGTTTTTGTGGAAGATAACTGCAGGACTTGGGGTTTGGGTGGGAAGGAAATGTGATTGTTCATTTCCCTGAATTACTCTTTACTATGTGTGCAGGCATAACTTTTCAACAGAACAAGATAATTTTGAAAAATAAAGTCTTAGTAGGGTATCTAGATTAAAACTTAGACCCTAAGAGCTGCCCTAGTTGAGGTATTGTTGGGGCACAATTTAAGAACCCTAATGTTATGTTTTGAGTATCTTGACTTTTACCTGGTAGACACATAGAGCTGAGATGCATACTCAGATAAATCGGTACATACACACACACGCCATCCAGGAAGGAGAAAACACCAATGAAGACCTTGTGATTTCTAGCCCTCCTGTTCCATGCCATACTTACCACTGTGGATTTCTAGCTGTACTGGGTCACTTGGCATTGAGAGGCCTGTCTGGCACTTGTATTCACCACTGTCATCGAATGTAGCCCCGTGAATACTGTATCTGGGGGCCATGTTCTTGATGGCTGTGCCGTTGAGAAACCACTGTGTAGCGGTGTCCCCAGGCAGGTGGGGCCCCTCACACAATAAGGTTACATTTTCTTCTCGGAATACACTGACCCATGGAGGCTTCAGGGTGATCACTGCCTTTGTGGGGTCTGCTTGGGGATGAAAAGAAAAGAAGAAGATCAAGTGGAATAAAAGGGAAATCTGAGCAACTGGCAAGATGTGCCTAGCACAATGAAAACAAAAACAAAAACATCCAGTATCAATACTCAGATTGAAAAATAGGCAAGTAGAAAACTATAAAAGCTAACCATTAAGAGTATCCAGATCCTGCAGCAGAGAGTTCTATTCATGTTATTAAAGCTGCATCTCGCTATTGGAGATTTGGGATTCCTGAGAAATAATTGACTAATTTAGGTCTCAGTGGTAAACATGAAGCATGGTTTTAAACTAGGGCAAACTGACTGGAGCTGATTCTCCTATTTTCTGTACTGTTCTGTCTCCGAAGGCTAACCTCAGACTTTAATTAGCATCTGTGTTGGAAATCTAGGTTCAAACTCTGTACTTTGAAACCTTCAGTACCTGTTTGGTTCTCTCTGAGGAGAAGAAAAAATAAGGTTTTTGTCTAAAGGGGAATGGTGTGGGGGTTATTGGAAAGCACAGCAGAGCTGCATCTATGCTTTTGCAAGTTTCGTCCTTTCTTGTTATTATATAAACATTTTTTAGACATTTAATCAAGAGATCAGGGTGCATTTGGAAAATTTTACAGAGAAACCTTAAAACCACAATCATACTCTGAATATAGGGAATTTTACATCATTTATAAATCTTTCTCATTTCTTTCCTCTCCCTCTACTCTCTTCTTTAGAATAAGGGGACCCATTCCGTGACAGGAAAGGAAGTTGAGTTACTCACCCACTTGCTCAGCAACTGGAGCTGTAAGAGACAAAGAACAGAGACATCAGTTGGTCAGTGGGATATGACAAGGAAGGGAGAATTGAGACAGAGTTAACGTGGACTCTGAGGGACCAATTTAGGTCTCTTGAGTTTCTCTTCACCCACTTTTCCCAAATGGGGTACTGGTGATAATGAACAGCCTACAGATGGTTATTGGTCGGGCTTTATTTTGAGACTCTGCTTCCAGGCTTATTGTTACCTCAGAGTTTCCCTCCCCAGTTTTTTGATACAATAGACATGAGTAAACCATGGAAGCACAGAAACAGTTGTCTCCATACTCATGAGATCTAGCCTAGGGTACCAAAGGAAGACAAAAAGTCCTGAGTCCCCACAGCCAGAGCCTTCTAGTTACCCGCTTCTAAACCCAACTTACCCCCAAGGATCAGAGCTATCATGAGCCACATCTCCAATCTGACAGGAACAGTGAACTCTGTAACACACAAGACATTGAAGAGTTTCTGTTTGGGGTTCTGGAGTCAAGATTAGAAAAGAGGAAGGAAACTGCTTTTCATCATGCTCCTTTTCTGGGAAATGCATCCCTAATTCTTGAAGCATGATCTCATTTTCATACTTCTAGGCTCATCTCCCCGTTTGACACTCTGGATTTTGGGTTTATGGAATTTACAACATCCAAGGGAAGGGGTAAAGTTTTGACATTCTCTTCTGATTATATTCTCCCTCCACCAATTCTGTTTCTTGGGGCTAGACTATGGCAAATCTCCATTTTTAAAAAATGGTTCAAAGACTGGCTAATGCCTTCAAAACCTGATCATTTGAATCCAGATTATCTGTATCAGTGTCGATGAGGCATGTGAAGAGTTACTCATCTGTGCAAACCAGCCTCTGTACCTCTGGAAAAATGTGCAGGATTAATATCCTATTTTGGTTTTTAAAAAAGCCATCTCCTAAAAGACAATATGAATTTGGGATATTTATCTTGGCTGAATTCAAGGAAGTTCAATGTTTAATGTGAGTACAATAAAGAAGAAAAATAACTCATATATATGGGTGGAAATATCCCTCAGAGGGAGTTTCAGAGTCCAGATGGGAAGCCCTTATGCCACCAAAGTGAGCTGGTTCCTGAGTCAGAGTTGCAAAGATACAAAGAAATTTTTAGATATTCTGTTATGAGAGAAAGTAAACTAAACAGGAACAAGGATGAATTCAATGAGTACAAAGAGAGACTTGGGTAGTAATCTTACTGACAGACAATTTAAAATGATGACAAATAGTGTTGTAGATTAAATTACTGGCTCCAATTTCTTGTCGCTCCTCGAATCTACACCATCTCTACAGCTTCATGAGAGGCTGGGGGTATTTCTCTGATCCCTGGCTTTGGCTCATCCATGTGATTTTCAGTGACCAATGAAATGTGGATGGAAACAGACTTGTGTTCATTTTGAACCTAGGCCTTAGGAAGCTTCACATATTGTCTCTCATCCTCTTATACTTCTGTGATTGTCATGATAAGAACGTATTCTGGCTAACTAGCTCTGTTGTGAGGCGGAGCTATCCTAGCCCTGAAGTAGAGCTGCTCCATCTGCCCTGCAAACTTCTAGTGAGAAATAAATGCTTACTGTTTTATGCCACTGAGATTTTGAAATTATTATGGATCTATAGCTGACTGATAGAATGAAAAGCAAGAAAGAAAGGTCTAAGAATACAAGATGTCCTGGGAGAGATGGGAGAAGCCTCAGCTCACTCCAATTTACTCTCGAAGTCTGTATTCCAAACTATTGTACTATTTTGTCTCCAAAGCTTTCTGTTGTGTAGCTGTACCATACTTTATTTCACTAACGTCTCTTCATGAAGGTTATTTCTAATGTTTTACTGTTAATGACCAGCATTGCAATGAATAATCTTATCTTTAAATAGTCAACTTGTTATTTCCATAGGTGCAGTACATTCTACCTCCCTGCCCCAACTTTGGAAAGATTGTTAGATTGTCTGTTATCATCATCATTTCATGTAACTGTAGAGTGCTTATTATATGCCAGGAAAACATGCTCAATATGTATTTTCTTATTTAATCCTCTCTGTAAACTATGAGTAGACACACTGTTCTCTCCACTTGATAAACAAAACTAGCCAGAGAGAAATTTGGTAACATGACCAAGGTAATAAAAAGTAGAGGCAGGATTCAAAACCAGGCAGTTTGATTTCCTCTACATTCTCATCAGTAGATTATAACAGTACCTTCTTCATCCCTTACAATTCCTGCTTTCTAGCAAAACAGCTGCTGCTTTGAAAATGAGTGAATGTGTTTCACTGACCAGGAAAATATGGGGGAAGAAGTATTGTTACAGAAAAGGAATGAAAGAGATCCATAACCTGGAAGGATGAAGTATTTTTTTTCTAGTAAGCATCTATAATTTCCAAAATTTCAGGATGTAAGTTTGAATTCATGTAAAAAAAAGAACAATCATTTTAACTAAGGCAGAGAGTAGTCTCTAATATTTAATGATCAATGTATGTCATGATGCTCATAAGAGGCATTAGGAGAATTTACATCTGTAAAAAATTCTTAGGAACAATTTAAGTAAGAGGATGACAAATGCTAACTCAGGGAGGATTGAGGTGGTTCTTAGTTACAACCATATTCTTCCTCTTTACATTCAGTCCACTAGATCTCACTTCTAGATCCAAGCCTTAGTTCGACCATAGAGACATCACTGCCCCAAGCACGGCCCAGCCTTCAGTTCTGTCTCTACAGTTTCAAGAACTATGAATTATGAAACCAAATGAAATAGATAAGATTAGATGTCTAGGAGTGCAAGGACTTCCTGGGATCACATCATTATTCTCCCTGTTTTGGTTAGGAATATGTTATCCCAGCTCAAATAGATGGCAGTTCATTCAGTTCAGAAAACTCACGTAGGAAAAGGCCATTTCCAGCATCAGATTTGTGGCACTCTCCTTCTTCCCTAAGGTAAGTTAGTTTAAGGGTGCTTTTTCTTTCATACATACTAAAAGAAAAAAATAATTTCCCCTACTCACGGCACTTCTGATACCAGATGTATGAATTCCGCCCCTACCGCCGCAGTAAGCAATTCGGATTCTAACTATTCAGTGTAGACCCCACATAGTCAGGGCTCGGTCCCACAAGACTGCCCCCACTTCACCTGTGCTTCTGACTGAGCGGCTGTGAAATAGGAGTTCCCACAACCTCCTCTTCACGTTTGTAAAAATTATTAATGGTATCAGGTTGGAAAGAATGAAAGAAAAGGATACTTTTACACTGTGTCAATGGAAGTAAATTGGAAAAGTTTGAAATATATATATAGCAGTGTATAAGCAAATTTGAACTTTTTTCATTAGGTTAATCTATTGTGTTGAGCCATATGAAACTGCCAATATTGAAAGATTTGACTTAAAAGTGGACTTAATGACAAATCAAAAGAAACTATCAATACTGAAACACGAAAAAAGAGTGAAATGTTTTCAAATTTTCAGGAGCACCTGGGTCAGAAAAGAATTGAACCAGACCAAAATTTATTTTTCATCTTGGTAGCTCCATCTACTGGTTAGATAAGGCAAGAACTTCCCTCTTACGTAGGACATGAGGGGTAGGTGGCATAATTTCAACTCCTTTATCAATTTTGCAACCTCCTAAGAGAACATTCTTCCTTTCCTGGTTCCCAATCCATATACTTCACTGTCATTTAAGGGAGTATTTTATTGTGTCTGATGTCTTCAAAGACTACTTTTCACCTAAAAATTGAGAATGTGGTCATGAGCCATACTTTCTAGATATTTTGAAGCAGGAAATGAGATAACCATCCAAATAGGAAACAATGGTAATAACCATTTCCAGATCCAATGTTAAATAATGCATGACTTACTGAACAGGCTTTATGATAGGTAGAAATGCCAGAGATTAGGTTTCTTGGGTCCTAAGATAACCTTTTAGAAACTAACCCTTGAAATATTAGAGATATTGAGTTATCATAGAGACTATAAAGCAATGATGACTATATTGTTTATGAAACAAGTGAAAAATCTGAAAATACTCTAAAAACTACATGCATTCCCATGTTCACTGCAGCATTATTTATAATAGCTAGGATGTGGAAACTGTAACTGTCCATCAACAAATTAATGGATAAAGAAAATTCAGCATACACAGAGGAATATTATTCAGCCATAAAAAGATATGAAATCTTGCCCTTTGCAACAACATGGATGGACCTTGTGGACATTATGCTAAGTGAAATAAGTCTGATGGAGAAAGACAAATACCATGTGATCTCACTTCTATGTTTTGGACTGGCCAAAAAGTTTGTATGGGTTTTTACATAAAATCTTAAAAGAAAAAGAGGGGGTCTTATAGTTACAGAGAACAGATTGGTGGTTGCCAGAGGTGGGTAGTGAGTGGTGAACAGAATGGGTGAAGGAGGTCAAAAGGCACAGACTTCCAATTATGAAACACACCATCGGGATATAACATACAGTATGGCAACCATGAGGCTTCCCTCATATCTCAGTTGGTAAATAATCCACCTGCAATGCAGGAGACCCCAATTCAATTCCTGGGTTGGGAAGATCCACTGGAGAAAGAATAGGCTACCCACTCCAGTATTCTTGGGCTTCCTTTGTGGCCCAGCTGGTAAAGAATCTACCTGCAATGCAGGAGATCTGGGTTCTGGAAGATCTGGAGAAGGGAAAGGCTACCCACTCCAGTATTCTGGCTTGGAGAATTCTGGCCTGGCTCACAAAGAGTTGGACACGACTGAGCAGCTTTCACTTTCATGGCAATTATATAGTTAATTGTACTGTATTGCATATTTGAAAGTTGCTAAGAGAGTAAGTCTTAAAAGTTCTCATCACAAGAAAAAATTATGTGATTAATGTTAACTAGACATTTCAGTGATCATAATGCAACATATGCAAATATTGAGTCATTATGTTGAACACCTGAGACTAATATAATGTTGTATATCTATTATACCTCAAGAAAAAGTTGTCTTCATTGAAAATTTGGAAGAATTTTGCTCATTTAGGGAGTTTTCTTAGTAGTGGTGATGGTTTAGTTGCTAAGTCGTGTCCGACTCTTGCAACCTTATGGACTGTAGCTCCCTAGGCTCCTCTGTCCATGGACTTTCCCAGGCAAAAATACTGGAGTGGGTTGCCATTTCTTTCCCCAGGGGATCTTCCAGACCTAGAGATTGAACCTGTGTCTCCTGCATCATAGGCAGATTCTTTACTGCTGAGCCACCAGGAAAGCTGTTGTTCAGTGGCTCAGTCACGTCCAGATCTTTGAGAATCATGGACTGCAGCATGCCAGGCTTCCCTGTCCTTCACCATCTCCCGGAGCTTGCTCAAACTCATGTCCATTGATTGGTGATGGCATCCAACCATCTTTATCCTCTGTTGTCCCCTTCTCCTCCTGGCTTCAATCTTTCTGAGTATCAGGGATTTTTCTAATGAGTCGCTCTTTGCATCAGGTGGCCAAAGTATTGGAGATTCAGCTTCAGAATCAGTCCTTCTTAGCTAGTTCTTAGCTGCAACTAAACATTCAGAATCCTAAGACTTTCATAGGCCACACATGGCATCAGTCTACTCAGAAAGATAAAAGATAAGAACTACAGCTTCCTCGCAAGCCAACCTCAGGCATCATTCTTCTGTGGGAATAGTCCTTGCAGCAGTCAGCACTGTCACCCAAGATATATTATCCTGGTTCTCTGCCCCTCACTTTCTAGTCCAGGACAGCTGGAGTGAGGTGTAAGGCGACAAGATACAGTGGAGCCATGCTGGCTTTTAAACTCCATGTCCCAGGAACCAATATCTGTTGCAAAACTTCACAGAATAAGCAGATAGGGTAGGGAGGTGCCTGGAAAAAGAAAGCCAGGCATAGATTTCTTGACATAAGAGAAGCCATTTTTGGCCTAAGCCATTTTGTGATCTAAGCCTGGCCACAGAGTCAGGGGAGACTGTAGGAGAAAACAAAACAAAACAAAACAAAACAAAACACCAGGCTGACACTGTCTCTGGCATGCAGATGAAGGGATGGATGGTGGTGCCAAACTTATTGCCTGCTCTTGCCCAGCTTTCAGCTGCTCTTTTGTCTCTGCCTCCCAAAGTGAATCAAATGGTTGTTTATGTGGCTTCTCTGATGCCAACTGCTTTACTTATTATCACTGGGCCAACAGCAGAAGGTATTTGGACCAGAATAGTCTTAAAGAATACACCTGCAATGCAGGAGATGCAAGTTCGATCCCTGGGTTGGGAAGATCCCCTAGAGAAGGAATGGCAACCCACTCCAGTATTCTTTCCTGGAAAATTCCATGGACAGAGAAGCCTGGAGGGCTACAGCCCAAAGGGTTGCAAAGAGTCGGACACGACTGAGCGCAGGACACGGCAACACAACACTTCTGCCACTCCACTGAACTTCAAACATTATCCCTTCTTCCTTCTTAATTGTGTCTTTTCAGAACACCAAGACTGATGGTGCCCATTACATGTATCAAAGAAGCCGAGGTCTTTCTCTCTCAGCCTTCTGAGCTGGCAGATTTAGACAGATTAGAGATGAGGAGGACACGTTCTCTGTTTTGGCAGATGAACTGTCCACGTTATCACTTGATGTAGACTCATCTGTGAGGAGTGGCCATGTGGTAAATCAGGGCATTTTGCTATTAATTGAGTGGTTGTCAATGAAAGCTGATTGGGTTTCAACTGACTTCAGCACTTCTAGAGCTTCTCCCACACTTCAATTTCTCCCTCATTCTAAACAGCTTTTGTTCTGTATTTGTTGTACCCACCTAATAATTAGCCAGAAGTTCTGAATACTCCTCTGTTATCTGTAATTGTCTGATAGACTGTTAGAAAAGGTGAATAATTAGCATTCAAAATGAACAACTGACTTCTCAGATAGTAGGTTCCAAAAATTAAAGTACAATTGTAACCATTTGAGATGTCGTGGTGACCTGTATGAAAGTCCTTCAGTTGTGTCCGACTTTTTGCCACTCCATGGACTGTAGCCCTCCAGGCTCCTCTGTCCACAGAATTTTCCAGGCCAGAATACTGAAGAAGGCACCTGTTCCCTTCTCCAGGGGATCTTCCCAACCCAGGAACTGAACACAGGTCTCGCGCATTGCACGCAGATTCTTTACCAGCTGAGCCATGACCTGTGCAGTGACCTGTTGAGAGAAATGTCTTTATTGACCAGACTCCTCATCTTTCTGGTCCAATGTAATATATAGGATGTGCAAGAAAAGTTTATACAATGGCATCCTAAAGGATAGGATGAGACCTCCTTCTATATTCCTGAAATCTCTTAGGGGTACATTTACATGCATCATGACAAGAGAAAATCAGAATATTATAGGCATGACAAGGGAGAGAAGTCTTCTGATCTTCTTCCAAAGCTAGCTTCCAAAGAGAGAATACACAGTAAAAATATTCTTCATATTCTAGGCCACTCATTTGGTAGTAGGTGATGTCATGGTGTCAGAGGTGATACACAGGAGTGTGGCAAGGATTTTAGCTCTAAATGTTACATGTCCCAGCAACACACCAGAACTCATTTCCTGCCTTGGAAGATGCACCCAATAGGAACAGTTGTGTAACTCACACCAGACACTTATCTTTCCATGATGATAGACCTATCCCAGTCCCAAGGCACAGTGTTCAGTCTTTTCTTTCCCCAAACACTGCCCATTTATTCTTTCCCTCCCTTTCCTCAGCCAACTGTGTTGCCCCTGCCTGTTGGATCTTTGCATAGATGAGAATTGCCTTTGCAATAAAGACTTAGTAGAGGTAGTAAATGAAGCCACTGTGGTGGAAAAAAAGACAAAAAATTGTTTTGGCCTGCAATCAAACCTGGGTCACTCGTGTGGGAGATAAGATTCTTCCTGTTGAAGCACTAGTCTTCTTAAAGTGTTCTTCTATAGGTCATAACATATCTAATACTTCATGAGACTCATTCTCCCACAACCCCAGCAGGCCCTGGGACTTTATCTACCAGGATTCTTCAAAGAAATGGAGCCACCTGTCCACCCCTGGAATCAGTGATCACACAGATTCCAGCATATTAAGCAGCCTACTGTTTCTGGAGCTTGGTCTGGGATGGAAGAGAACTGTAGGTGGGACCCAGCTCACCCAAAGGATAAAAATTCTCCCCTGAGGAACCTAAAATTACCCCTGTAGGAAGACCTGTGTGCTCCTAAGACAATCTCTGAATCTTAACCACTGAGAATTCATGTAAGACCAAGTTTCAGAATGTTTCCTCCAGAGAACTTATTACAGGGGCCTTTTGGTGGCCTTTATTCTTACTGCAAGGAAACTGACTCAGTGAAATTGAAAAACCAGAAGGTCAGGTATACCAGCACAGTGACTCATTTTTATCCTTGCTTCCTAATTCCCAAGCCCTGTCAGAGACTTGTGCTTCTCCAATATGTAAATATTTCAAAGTCAACATAAGCCCAGAACCCACTATCTCCAGAGGCTGATCTATTGCAGTTCTTTTCCCAGCGCCTCCCACAGTCTCCAGGGCCCTAATGATCAAGGGAGGAGGGACTACTGTTGCTTGGCTACTGTCTTGGCTGATGTGGAATGTCCAGATTTATGCCATGGAATGGTCAATCAGAACGCAGTTTGGCAAAGGGATTGAATAGACTAGACTAGCTGTAGGGAGGGCATTTTTTGATCTAATTACACTAATGGAGGTAAGAGGTGATAGAGGAAGGGTATAGTACTGAAGCAGAGGTGAGTGTAGAGAATCCAATAAATTTAAGCACTGTTAATTACACTGGAAATAAACTTCTGTGCTGGGAGGATGAGAGAGTTTATCCAAAAAGGATAGCAAGATCTAGTATGGGCAACAGGCTGGATGGTGGTGAGGGTAAATGTACCAGGCAGGGATGGGAAGAGGTCTGGGCATTGTTTTAGTGATCAGCTGAAACATGGGACGTATGTAACATGCTGTACCTGGGTCTGACCTTAGTGTTGAGGCAGAGGGTAGTGTGTGATGCTGACAGGGAACTCGCTGGTGTGTTGAGTTTTAACATATGTGACTCTGAGACACATATGAGGCATCGAGTTGTGGATTAGGAGTTGTGAGTTGAAAGTATAGGTCTGTAGTTTAGAAAGAGATGTGGGAACAAATGTAGATCTAGTTGATATAGGTGGTAACTGAAAACATGTGGGCCAGAGCATATGTGTGTCTTGGGTGTTGGGCAGAGAGCAGCCGAAGCTCTTCAAGGTCAAGGTAGTGATTGTTTTCCTTGTTTATGACTCAGCCTGGAACTAGCTTAGCTTCTCAGCAGAAGAAGCATGATTACAGGTCACAGCTCCTGTCTTTCAAAAAATCCTAAATCCCGACATGTGAGGAGCTCCCCAGTTTCCTTTTGTCAGTTTAATTTCCCCAGGGACAACAGAAGAAAGAAACCTCTATACTATTTGAACTTCACTGAAAGATCACAATTCTAATATTTTAATGATCAATATTTCTTTTAAATAGTCTACTCTTGGGATTTCCCTGGTGGTCCAAAGGTTAAAACTCCATGGTTCCAATGCAGGAGGTGTGGATTAAACTTCTGATCAGGGAACTAAGACCTAGCATGCCAGTTGGTATGGACAAAAATAAATAAATAATTTTAAAGATTAAAGAACTAAAAATAAAATCATCTACTCCTCATACAGCTAATAAATCAAAGCCTATTAATTTCAGAAAAGACTCTTGAGAGTCCTTTGGACTGCAAGGAGATCAAACCAGTCAATCCTAAAGGAAATCAACCCTGAATATTCTTTGGAAGGACTGATGCTGAAGCTGAAGTTCCAATACTTTGGCCACCTGATGCAAAGAGCTGACTTAATGGAAAAGATCCTGATGCTTGGAAAGATTGAGGGCAAGAGGAAAGGTGGGGCAACAGAGGATGAGATGGTTGGATGGCATCACTGACTCAATGGACATGAGTTTGAGCAAAATCAGGGAGATAATGAAGGACAAAGAAGCCTGGCCTGCTACAGTCTATGGGGTTGCAAAGAATCAGACATGGCTGAATGACTGAACAACAACCTCAAAAAGCAGACACATACTATTATTATAATGATCATAACACTGACCTTTACTCTTTCAGGAAAAAAAATTTTTTTAAGCCTCAGACGACCAACTCCAAAATTTATCTCTTCACTATTTCTATCTTGATTCTGTCTTTTCCCCCTCTTTCTTTTAATTTTGATTCTGATTCTGATTTCTTTCCTGGATTAGAATTATATCCTACCTAACCTACAAGATAGAAGACTTAAACAGAAGGGACTGTGTAAGCTATAAAACTGCTTAGCTGCAACATGAAATTGGTTCCTTCCCTCTTGTCATCAAAAGGGCAAAGAAGAAGCCCCAGCAGGAAGGCAGGAGGGGTGAAATTGCCTGTAGAATCAAACCCCATACCTGCCAGAGATGCTCAGAGGGCTCAAACATACCTTGTGCACACCAGGACCCAGAGACCCAGTAGAGATTGAGACAGAACTGTGTTTGGGTGTCTCCTGAGGAGGTGTGGGTCAGCAGCGGACTGCCACAGGGGCAGGGGCTCTGGGTGCAGTAGACCTGGGCATGGCATAAGCCCTCTTGGAGGAGGTCGCCATTAACCCACCACAGAGCCTCCAGAACTTACACAGGACTGGGGAAACAGACTCTGGGAGAGCACAAACAGAACCTTGTGTGCACCAGGACCCAGGAGAAAGGAGCAGTGACCCCACAAGAGACTGACCCAGACTTGCCCGTAAGTGTCCAGGAATCTCTGGCAGAGGCGTGGGACGGTGGTGGCCTGCTGCAGGGTCGGGGGCCCTGAGTGTAGTAGTGCATCCATGGGACCTTTTGAAGGAGGTCACCATTATCTTCATTACCTCCACCATAGTTTGGCCTCAGGTCAAATAACTGGGAGGGAACACAGTCTCGCCCTTCAACAGAAAATTGGATTAAAGATTTACTGAGCATAGCCCTGGCCATCAGAACAAGACCCAGTTTCCCCCTCAGTCAGTCTCTCCCATCAAGAAGCTTCCATAAGCCGCTTGTCCTTCTCCATCAGAGGGCAGACAGACTGAAAACCACAATCACAGAAAATTAACCAATCTGATCACATGGGACACAGCCTTGTCTAACTCAATGAAACTATGAGCCATGCCATGTAGGGCCACCCAAGATGGACGGGTCATGGTGGAGAGTTCTGACAAAACATGGTCCACTGGAGAAGGGAATGGCAAACCACTTCAATATTCTTGCCTTGAGAACCCCATGAACAGTATGAAAAGGCAAAAAGATAGGACACTGAAAGATGAACTCTCCAGGTTGGTAGATACCCAATATGCTCCTGGAGATCAGTGGAGAACTAACTCCAGAAAGAATGAAGAGATGGAACCAAAGCAAAAACAATACCCAGTTATGGATGTGACTGGTGATGGAAGTAAAGTCTGATGCTATAAAGAGCAATATTGCATAGGAACCTGGAATGTTAGGTTCGTGAATCAAGGTAAATTGGAAGTGGTCAAACAGGAGATGGCAAGAGTGAACATCGACATTTTAGGAATCGACGAATTAAAATGTACCGGAATGGGTGAATTTAACTCAGATACCATTATATCTACTACTGTGGGCAAGAATCCTTTAGAAGAAATGGAGTAGCCATCAAGGTCAACAAAAGAGTCCAAGATGCAGTATTTGGATGCAATCTCAAAAACGACAGAATGCTCTTCTGTTTCCAGGGCAAACCATTCAATATCACAGTAATCCAAGTCTATGCCCTGACCAATAATGGTGAAGAAGCTGAAGTTGAATGGTTCTATGAAGACTTACAAGACCTTCTAGAACAAACACCCTAAAAAGATGTCCTTTTCATTATAGGGGACTGGAATGCAAAAGTAGGAAGTCAAGAAATACCTGAAGTAATGGGCAAATTTAGCCTTGGAGTACAGAATGAAGTAGGGCAAAGGCTAACAATTTTGCCAAGAGAATGCACTGGTCATAGCAAACACCCTCTTCCAACAACACAAGAGAAGACTCTACACATGGACATCACCAGATGGTCAATACCGAAATCAGATTGACTATATTCTTTTCAGCCAAAGATGGAGAAGCTCTACAGTCAGCAAAAACAAGACTGGGAGCTGACTGTGGCTCAGATCATGAGCTCCTTATTGCCAAATTCAGAGTTAAATCGAAGAAAGTGGGGAAAACCACCAAACCATTCAGGTATGACCTAAATCAAATCCCTTATGACTATACAGTGGAAGTGAGAAATAGATTCAAGGGATTAGATCCGATAGACAAGAGTGCCTGAAGAACTATGGACGAAGGTTCATGACATTGTACAGGAGGCAGTAATCAAGACCATCCCCAAGAAAAAGAAATGCAAAAAGGGAAAATGGTTGTCTGAGGAGGCCTTACAAACAGCTATGAAAAGAAAAGAATCTAAAGGCAAAGGAGAAAAGGAAAGATATAAGCATCTGAATACAGAGTTCCAAAGAACACCAAGGAGAGATAAGACAGCCTTCCTCAGCGATCAATGCAAAGAAATAGAGGAAAACAATAGGGAAAGACTAGAGATCTCTTCAAGAAAATTAGAAATACCAAGGGAACATTTCATGCAAAGCTGAGCACAATAAAGGACAGAAACAGTATGGACCTAACAGAAGCAGAAGATATTAAGAAGAGGTGGCAAGAATACACAGAATAACTATACAAAAAAATCTTCACGACCCATATAATCACACTGGTGTGACCACTCATCTACAGCCAGACATCCTGGAATGAGAAGTCAAGTGGGCCTTAGGAAGCATCACTACAAACAAAGCTAGTGGAGGTGATGGAATTCCAGTTGAACTATTTCAAATCCTAAAAGATGATGCTGTGAAAGTGCTACACTCATTATGCCAGTAAATCTGGAAAACTCAGCAGTGGCCACAGGACTGGAAAAGGTCAGCTTTCATTCCAGTCCCAAAGAAAGGCAATGCCAAAGAAAGTTCAAACTACCACACAATTGCACTCATCTCACACACTAGCAAAGTAATGCTCAAAATTCTCCAAGTCAGGCTTCAACAGTACGTGAACCGTGAACTTCCATATGTTCAAGGTGGTTTTAGAAAAGGCAGAGGAACCAGAGGTCAAATTTCCAACATACATTGGATCATCCAAAAAACAAGAGAGTTCCAGAAAAACGTCTACTTCTGCTTTATTGACTATGCCAAAGCCTTTGTGTGGATCACAAAAAACTGTGGAAAATTCTTCAAGAGATGGGAGTACCAGACCACCTGACCTGCCTCGTGAGAAACCTGTATGCAGGTCATGAAGCAACAGTTTGAATGGGACATGGAACAAGAGACTGGTTCCAAATCAAGAAAGGAATAGGTCACGGCTGTATATTGTCACCATGCTTATTTATATATGCAGAGTACATCATGAGAAATGCTGGACTGGAAGCACAATGAAGCACAAACTAGAATCAGGATTGCTGGGAGAAATATCAATATATGCAGATGACACCACCCCAGTGCAGAAAGCGAAGAAGAACTAGAGAGTCTCTTGATGAAAGTGAAAGAGGAGAGTAAAAAAGTTGGCTTAAAGCTCAACATTCAGAAAACTAAGGTCATGCCATCCGGTCCCATCACTTCATGGCAAACAAATGCGGAAACAGTGGAAACTGTTGACTTTATTTTGGGGGGCTCCAAAATCACTACAGATGGTGACTGCAACCATGAAATTAAAAGACGCTTGCTCCTTGAAAGAAAAGCTATGACGAACCTAGACAGCATATTAAAAAGCAGAGACATTACTTTGCCAACAAAGGTCCATATAGTCAAAGCTATGGCTTTTTCAGTAGTCACATATAGATGTGACAGTTGGACCATAAAGAAGGCTGGGCGCCAAAGAATTGATGCTTTTCAACTGTGGTGTTGGAGAAGGCTCTTGAGAGTCCCTTGGACTGCAAGGAGATCCAACCAATCCATCCTAAAGGAGATCAGTCCTGGGTGTCCATTGGAAGGACTGATGCTAAAGCTGAAACTCCAATATTTTGGCCACCTGATGCGAGAGCTGACTCATTTCAAAAGACCCTGGTGCTGGGAAAGATTGAGGGCAGGAGGAGAAGGAGACGACAGAGGATGAGATGGCTGGATGGCATCACCAACTCAATGGACATGAGTTTGGGTGAACTCTGGCAGTTGGTGATGGACAGGGAGGCCTGGCGTGCTGCGGTTCATGGGGTCGCAAAGAGTCAGACTGGACTGAGCGACTGAACTGAACTGAACTGAAGCTTTTCTGGCTCCACGGGTCAAAATCTCCCTCTTCCAGCAGGATCTGAAGCCTCACACCTCGCGCGGCTCTGGCAGAGAAGCTTCTGGCACAGTGCAATCAAATTGCTTGGAGCTTGCGAGGCGCAGGTGCGCGCGTGCGCATGCGGCGACTTTGTTGTTCTCCCGCCTCCGCTGCCCGCCTCGTTCTGACCCTACCGGCAGTAACGTCCGGGCAGGAGGAGACCGGTAGGAGAAGGGTGGCCTTCTTTAAAGTCCTGTCCAGTCAGGATCCAAAAACGATCTTGAGACGGAGGTGGAGGTGGAAATACGTTAAGGGAAAAGAAATCCTCGGTGATTTCCTCATTTAAAAGCACCCTGAAGATGAAGTTGGCGTCTGCAGTGACCAGGTTCTCCGGGCGCTGGTGAAGGGGGTGGAGTCCCCGTTAGCAGTTGGAGCCAAAGCATACAATCTGGGCCCGGCCACCAGTGAGTAAGCAGCCCCTCTTCCTTCCCTGATGGGCAGCACTTGAACTTCTCTCTTAGCACTTGAACTTATCCCCCTTGGCTTTGGATGGATTCCAAGGATGCAACAGAAACATCTACTTTTAAAGTTCACTTACTTGAGGCAAGAGTACTTTAAAATCTCTTAGCAAAGGAAACGGTTTATGGTGGGTTTTGACAGATTTCAGGTGTGCGGGATCTACAAAAACCAATACACTAGGGAAAGCAACTACTGTTAATGACACACACCCAGAAACAACACTTCAGCCAGGTAGGTTTGTCCGTTAGGTTGCTGCTGCTGCTAAGTCGCTTCAGTCGTGTCTGACTCTGTGCGACCCCATAGACGGCAGCCCACCAGGCTCTCCCGTCCCTGGGATTCTCCAAGCAAGAACACTGGAGTGGATTGCCATTTCCTTCTCCAGTGCATGAAAGTGAAAAGTGAAAGTGAAGTTTCTCAGTCGTGTCTGGCTCTTAGCGACCCCATGGACTGCAACCTACCAGGCTCCTCTGTCCATGGGATTCTCCAAGCAAGAGTACTGGAGTGGGTCGCCAGTGCCTTCTCCGGTCCGTTAGGTTGGGCCTACTTTGAATGCACTGTTAGTGGAACTTCAGAAAAATCTAGGACGTTCACAATGAAAATTTTAGTAGTTTTAAATGGACATACACATTCCAGAAGTTATGTAACAAACACTTGAGGCCCCCCTTTATGCTTATTTTAGAAAAACGAAAAGGAAAGATGATATATAAATGACAAGACCTAATAAAATGACTTTTAATATTATTTTTTCCATCAATATTTTCCCCCCTTTGGATAGGTAGCATCTAACTCCTCATTCAATGAAATCTGTCAACCACTGCAAGAACCTAATACCAGCTTTCTAGTTCCAGCTTACTCTTCCCTAAGACTTTCCTCAGCATCTTCCCATCATCTTTCCTGTACCATAAAAGTAAATTCTACTTCAGCCTTTAATTTGCAACCCCAAACCCAACAATCAGCCTAGTAAGTTAGGGTAGAAGTCCTCCCAGGGACTCTCCCTACAAAGAATAGAAAATCGCAGGGGCTTCCCTGGTGGCTCAGTGGTAAAGAATCCACTTGCCAATGAGGGGACACTGGTTCGATCCCTGATTTGGGAAGATCCCACATGCTGGGGAGCAAGTAAGCCTGTGCACCACAACTATCGAGCCTGTGCTCTAGAGCCCATGAGCCACAACTACAGATCTACGGCTCATGCTCTGCAACAAGAGAAGCCACAGGGAGAAGCCCCTGCACCTCAACTAGAGAATAGCCCCCATTCACCACAACTGGAGGAAAACCCTCACAGCAACAAAGACCCAGCACAGCCAAAAATAAAGAAAATTGCATAGCAAACGTTGTATTCATGTTCATAAGGAAAACAAACTTTTTTCCCCCCGAGAAAAACCCAGATTCATTGTTGAATGTTACAGATACTTTGTCTCTCAATCAGCTCTGGAGGTAACTAGAGATTTTTCTTTGGAGGCTGCAATAGAGGATTGTTGGCTAATAGGTCAGCTATAATATGTGAAGGCATGTATCCTGCAATTAAATGAGAGGAGTTAAGTAACAGTATATCTTGATTTGCATGGTGGCTAATTCAGTATACACATTTCAAAATATCTTGAGCTGTGTGAAAAAGTCAAACCTGGAAGACTTTAAGATTTACTGTTAAACTGTTTTTTACTGCAAATAAGATAGTGTGGCAGAGGCAAAACAATAAGCTGCATACATGTATAGATAAATGTAACTGAATTGAGATACCTAAAACAAACCCACCTTATATGGGCAAATTATTTTTTTAAGAACACTAGAGCAATTCAATGGGAAAAGGAATATCATTTTAATAAATAGTGCTGAAACAACTGGGCATCTATGTAGCAAAAAAGCCTGCAATCCTTACTCTGCAATATACACAAAAACTAATTTGAGTTGGACCCTAGATCAAACCATATGAACTAAAAATATAACATTTTATAAGAAAATACATGAGAATATGAGAATACATGAGAATATCCTGTGACATGATAGTAAGCAAAGGTTTTCTAAATATGATGCAGAAAGAAGTAAAAAATACAATGATAACAACTTTGCTGTATTTATGGATAACTATAAAATATAACTTTTTAAACAACTTTACAACTTGTTAAAACAACTTTTTAACAACATTAAAAAGTGTTCTCATGAAATATACCATAAGTAAGTAGAAAGGCAAGTTACAATGGAAAAAAGTAGTTACAAAAGATATCTGACAAAGACTGTCTCCAGAATATATAATGAACTCCTATAACTCAGTACTAAAAACTGAAACACCCATTTTTAAAACAGGCAAAAGCTTAAATACACTTCAGAGAGAGGAAGATACAGTAATGGCCAGTAACACATAAAAATGTGTTCAATATCATTATAGGTATTAAAACTGCATTGAGATACCTCTCCACACAGTAGCACGGCTAAAATTACAAAGTCTGAAAATATCAAATCTTGGTGAAGATGTGGACAAAACCAGAATTCTCATCCGGGGATGTAAATGTTATAATCATTTTGATTTGATGATTACTTATACATTTAAACATAAATTTACATAAATGTCCTTCCGTTCCCATGTTTTTCTGAAAGTTTTACTTTCATTTCAGATTCAAAGGATTCCTTAATTGAAAAAAACACTTGTTACATACAAATAAATAATTTCAATATTTAAAAGAGGATTACTTAACTTAATTTCAATATGCAATCATTAAAAGAAAAGAGAAATAGAAACAGCAGAGAAGAGTAATAACACATATGTCAGCAAATTGGGCCGACCAACAACATCCAGACTTAAACAGTGTGCTGGGAAGTCCCGAGTAACAGCAATCTGGAGTCCCAATTAGGAGAAGGGCAGTGCATCCACTCCACAAATGAGACTTCAAATTGCCCTTTCCAGGGCTCCCTCTTATAATCCCAGGCCACAAGCTGATGTTATCAGTTTACATGGAAAAATGCAGCTGTGGTTTTACTATAACATTTTAACAATGCTGTTTGTGTCACCTTGTGAGTCATAGGATTTCGTTAAACCCCAAGCAATTGGCCAGACCTCCAGGGGCTCCAGAATTCCAAGACTCACTCTCTTTCTTTTCTGAAGTACCACTTGATTTGCTGTGCTTGCAGACAGGCTCGGAATCCAGGCAGGTTAGAAGCAAAGTCAGAGGCCTGCTCTCCTGCTTTGAAGCCTGAACAAGACTTCCTCTATTTTAATTTCCCTAACATCCCAGAAACACTTCATTTAGATATTCTTCCAAGAGAAATACACATGTTCATACAAAAAGAAGTTGTAGCAAGAATGTTCATAGCATTTTAAAAACTATTTTATATTGAAGTATAGCTGACTAAAAATGTTGTGATAGTTTCAGGTAGACAGGAAAGGGGCTCAGCCATATATATACATGTATCCATTCTCCCCCAAACTCCCTTCCCATCCAGGCTACCGCATAACACTGAGCAGAGTTCCCTTTGCTATACAGTAGGACTTTGTTGCTGCTGCTAAGTCACTTCAGTTGTGTCCGACTCTGTGCGACCCCATAGACAGCAGCCCACCAGGCTCCCCCGTCCCTGGGATTCTCCAGGCAAGAACACTGGAGTGGGTTGCCATTTCCTTCTCCAATGCATGAAAGTGAAAAGTGAAAGTGAAGTTGCTCAGTCATGTCCGACTCTTAGCGACCCCATGGACTGCAGCCTACCAGGCTCCCCCATCCATGGGATTCTCCAGGCAAGAGTACTGGAGTGGGGTGCCATTGCCTTCTCTCTCTGTTGGTTATCCATAGGTACAGCAATATGAACATGTCGATCCAAAACTCCCTAACCCTCCCTTATCCAAATTCTTCCCCTCTGACAACCATAAGTTCATTCCCTAAGTTTGTGAGTCTGTTTTGTAAATGAGATCATTTGTATCATTTCTTTTTAGATTCTACATATAAGTGATATCATGATAGTTCTCCTCTTTCTGACTTACTTCATTCAGTATGACAATCTCTAGGTCCATACATATTGCTGCAAGTGACATTATTTCATTCTTTTTTAATGTCTGAGTGATATTCCATTGTATATATGTACCACATCTTCATCCATTCCTCTGCCAATGGACATTTAGGTTGCTTCCATGTCTTGGCTATTGTAAACAGTGTTGCAGTGAACATTGGGGTGCATGGATCCTTTTGGACCATGTTTTTCTCCAGATATAAATAAACTGTGGAAAATTCTGAAGGAGATGGGAATACCAGACCATCTGACCTGCCTCTTGAGAAACCTATATGCAGGTCAGAAAGCAACAGTTAAACTGGACATGGAACAACAGACTGGTTCCAAATAGGAAAAGGAGTACGTCAAGGCTGTATATTGTCACCCTGTTTATTTAACTTATATGCAGAGTACATCATGAGAAATGCTGGGCTGGAGGAAGCACAAGCTGCAATCAAGATTTCCAGGAGAAATATCAATAACCTCAGATGCCCAGATGACCCTTATGGCAGAAAGTAAAGAAGAACTAAAGAGCCTCTTGATGAAAGTGAAAGAGAAGAGTGAAAAGTTGGCTTAAAACTCAACATTCAGAAAATGAAGATCATGGGATCTGGTCCCATCACTTCATGGCAAATGGGGAAACAGTGGAAACAGTGACTGACTTTATTTCTTGGGGCTCCAAAATCCCTGCAGATGGTGATTGCAGCCATGAAATTAAAAGACGCTTACTCCTTGGAAGGAAAGTTATGACCAACCTAGATAGCATATTAAAAAGCAAGAGACATTACTTTGTCAACAAAGTTCTGTCTAGTCAAGGCTATAGTTTTTCCAGTAATCATGTATGGATGTAAGAGTTGGACTATAAAGAAAGCTGAGCGCCAAAGAATTGATGCTTTTGAACTGTGGTGTTGGAGAAGACTCTTAGAGTCCCCTGGACTGCAAGGAGATCAGTCCTGGGCGTTCACTGGAAGGACTGATGTTGAAGGTGAAACTCCAATACTTTGGTCACCTGATGCAAAGAGCTGCCTCATTTGAAAAGACCCTGATGCTGGGAAAGATTGGGGGTAGGAGGAGAAGGGGACGACAGAGAATGAGATGGTTGGATGGCATCACCAACTCAATGGACATGGGTATGAGTGGACTCTGGGAGTTGGTGATGGACAGGGAGGCCTGGCGTGCTGCAGTTCATGGGGTCGCAGAGAGTCGGACATGACTGAGTGACTGAACTGAACTGATATGCCTAGGAGTGGGATTGTAGGGTCGTATGGTAGCTCTATTTTTAGCTTTTTAAGGAACCTCCATACTGTTCTCCATAGTGGCTGTACCAATTTACATTCCTGCCAACAGTAGAGGAGGGTTCCCTTTTCTCCACACTCTTTCCAGCATTTTTTTATTTGTAGATTTTTTTATGATGGCCATTTGGACTAGTGTGAAGTGATATCTTATTGTAGTTTTGATTTGTATGTCTCTAATAATTAGCAATGTTGAGCATCTGTTCATGTGCCTTTTGGTCTTCTGTAAATGGCACCCCACTCCAGTATTCTTGCCTGGAAAATCCCATGGACGGAGGAGCCTGGTGGGCTGCAGTCCATGGGGTCGCTAGGAGTCAGACACGACTGAGCAACTTCAGTTTCACTTTTCACTTTCATGCATTGGAGAAGGAAATGGCAACCCACTCCAGTGTTCTTGCCTGGAGAATCCCAGGGACGGGGGAGCCTGGTGGGCTGCTGTCTATGGGCTTGCACAGAGTCGGACATGACTGAAGCGACTTAGCAGCAGTAGCAACATCAGCATATCTGTACATGATTACTGGAAAGACCATAGCCTTGACTATGCAGACCTTTGTCAGCAAAGAGATGTCTTTGCTTTTTAATACGCTGTTTAGATTTGTCATAGCTTTCCTGCCAAGAAACAATCATCTTCTAATTTCATGGCTGCAGTCACCATCTACAGTGATCTTAGAGTCTAAGAATAGGAAATCTGTCACTGCTTCCACCTTTTCCCCTTGTATTTGCCATGAAGCGATGGAACCAGATGCCATGATCTTAATTTTTTTAATACTGAGTTTTAAGCCAGCTGTTTCACTCTTCTCCTTCACACTCATCAAGAGGCTCTTTAATTCCTTTTCACTTTCTGCCATTAGAGTGGTATTATCTGCATATCTGAGGTTGTTGATATTTCTCCCAGTGATCTTGATTCCAGCTTGTGACTCATCTAGCCCAGCATTTTGCATGATGTGCTCTGTGTATAAGTTAAATAAACAAGGTGATAATAAACAGGCTTGTCATACTCCTTTCTCAATCCTGAACCAATCAGTTGTTCCAGACAGAGTTCTAACTGTTGCATTTTGACCTGCATTGAAGTTTCTTAGGAGACCAGTAAGATGGTCTGTTATTTCCATCTCTTTAAGGGTTTTCCATAGTTTGTTATGATCCTCCCAGTCAAAGGCTTTAATGTAGTCAATGAAACAGAGGTAGATGTTTTTCTGGAATTCCCTTGCTTTCTCTATTATCCAGCAAATGTTGGCAATTTGATCTCTGGTTCCTCTGCCTTTTCTAAACTCAGCTGGAACATCTGAAAGTTTTCGGTTCACATAGTGCTGAAGCCCAGCTTGGAGGATTTTTAGCATAACTTTACTAACATAGGAGGTGAGTGCAATTGTCTGGTGGTTTGAACATTCTTTAGTACTGCCCTTCTTGGGAATTGGGATGAAGATTGATCTTTTCCAGTCCTGCAGCCACTGCTCAGCTTTTCAAATTTACTGACATATTGAGTGCAGCACTTTAATAGCATCATCTTTTAGGATTTTAAATAGCTCTGCTGGAATTCCATCATCTCCACTAGCTTTATTGGCAGCAGTGCTTCCTAAGGCCCACTTGACTTCACACTCTGGAATTTCTGGCTCTGAGTGAGAGCCTGCACCATCATGGTTATCTGAGTCATTAAGATCTTTTTTATAGAGTTCTTCTGTGTATTCTTTCCATCTTGTCTTTATCTCTTCTGCTTCTATTAGGTCTTTACCATTTCTGTCCTTTATTATGCCCATCTTTGGATGAAATGTTCCTTTGATGTTTCCAGTTTTCTTGAATAGATCTCTAGGCTTACCCTTTCTGTTGTTTTCCTCTATTTCTTTGCATGTTCATTATTGTTGTTGTTCAGTCACCCAGTTGTGTCTGACTCTCTGCAACCCCATGAACCGCAGCATGCCAGGCCTCCCTGTCTATCACCAACTCCCAGAGTTTGCCCAAACCCATGTCCATTGAATCGGTGATACCGTCCAACCATCTCATCCTCTGTCGTCCCCTTCTCCTCCTGCCTCAATCTTTCCCAGCATCAGGGTCTTTTCAAATGAGTCAGCTCTTCGCATCAGTTCCTCTTCACTTTCTGCCATTAGAGCGGTATCATCCAGATATCTGAGTTTGTTGATGTTTCTCCCACCTGTCTTGATTCCAGCTTGTAACTCATCCAGCCTGGCATTTCTTATGATGTGCTCAGCATATAGGTTAAACTAACAGGGTGACAGCAGACAACCTGTCATACACTTTCTCGATCTTGAACCAATCAGTTGTTCCATACAGGGTTCTAACTGTTGCTTCTTTCATATTCATACTGGAGAGTAAATACTTACTTCTGTCTCTACACTGTCAAACACACTGTCTGACACATATTAATAAGTTATTGGAGGCACAGTGAAGCAAAAAGTGGCATATAATCAAAAGAAAAAAGGATGACCAATTTAATGGACATGAATTTGTGCAAACTCTGGGAGATAGTAAAGGACAGAGGAGCCTGGCATGCTGCAGTCCATGGGGTTGCAAAGAGTTGGGCATGACAGCGTCTGAACAACAACTGTGGGAATGTGGAAACTAATCTAAAATTTGTTTTTGATCAAGGCCTGTTTTTGTCCTGTGGTCAGTCTGCCATAGAAAATGAGATCACGGGCTTCTGTCCAGGGACTATAAGAACAAGAGTTAAAAATTACCAGGGGCCTAGGAGAGAAACAGGCATTCATCCTCGGGCCTTTTGTTGATCCTGACAGGCCTTTCATTTAAGGTACAGGACAAGACATGCCTTACGTCCTAGGAGTGAGACCCCCCAAGAGTTGTTCCGGGAAGGTGATTGTCTCGAACAACTCAAGGAAATAATCTTTCTGAAAAATAACTGTACAATATGATTGAAGGCTAGTAAATCGTCTCGGGCCAGTAATTAAGACCTATCACTGAAAAGGTTAAGATTCAACCACCAATCAAAAAGCTGCACTCCA
>SJYQ01095467.1:38843-67393 GCA_006410935.1 Redunca redunca
TGTGGATCACAGCAAACTGGAAAATTCTGAAAGAGATGGGAATATCAGACCACCTGACCTGCCTCTCGAGAAACCTATATGCAGGTCAGGAAGCAACAGTTAGAACTGGACATGGAACAACAGACTGGATCCAAACAGGAAAAGGAGTACGTCAAAGCTGTATATTGTCACACTGCTTATTTAACTTATATGCAGAGTACATCATGAGAAACACTGGGCTGGAAGAAGCACAAGCTGGAATCAAGATTGCTGGGAGAAATATCAATAACCTCAGATATGCAGATGACACCAGCCTTATGGCAGAAAGTGAAGAGGAACTAAAGAGCCTCTTGATGAAAGTGAAAGAGGAGAGTGAAAAAGTTGGCTTAAAGCTCAACATTCAGAAATCGAAGATCATGGCATCTGGTCCCATCACTTCATGGGAAATAGATGGGGAAACAGTGGAAACAGTGTCAGACTTTATTTTTTGGGGGCTCCAAAATCACTACAGATGGTGACTGCAGCCATGAAATTAAAAGATGCTTACTCCTTGGAAGAAAAGCTATGACCAACCTAGATAGCATATTGAAAAGCAGAGACATTACTTTGCCAACAAAGCTCTGTCTAGTCAGGACTCTGGTTTTTCCAGTAGTTGTGTATGGATGTGAGAGTTGGACTGTGAAGAAAGCTGAGCACAGAAGAATTGATGCTTTTGAACTGTGGTGTTAGAGAGGACTCTTGAGAGTCCCTTGGACTGCAAGGAGATCCAACCAGTCCATTCTGAAGGAGATCAGTCCTGGGTGTTTTTTGGAAGGAATGATGCTAAAGCTGAAACTCCAGTACTTTGGCCACCTCATGTGAAGAGTTGACTCATTGGAAAAGACTCTGTTGCTGGGAGGGATTGGGGGCAGGAGGAGAAGGGGGCGACAGAGGATGAGATGGCTGGATGCCATCACCGACTCCATGGACATGAGTTTGAGTGAACTCCAGGAGTTGATGATGTACAGGGAGGCCTGGCGTGCTGCAATTTATGGGCTTGCAAAGAGTCGGACATGACTGAGCCACTGTACTGAACTGAACTGAATGGTTTGGTTGGCCTCTTCTCCCACATATTAGTGACCAGTACTGGAAACCTGGTTACTGGCAAGGTTTGATAGTGATCTAACTGAAGTGCAGACAGTTCAGCAAGGAACTGGAGCAAACTTCATCATATTCTTGGACTTCTATGCAGGCATAATGATTTTTCAGCTCATGGTAGAAAATCTTTGCACATGATTCTAGGAAGTGCTTTTAGTATACAACCAGACTTCTTGTTTAGTCGTTAAGTAATGTCTGACTCTTTTACAACCCCAGGGACTGTAGCCTGCTAACTTCTCTGTCGATGGGATTTCCCAGGCAAGAATACTGGAGTGGGTTGCCATTTCCCTTCTACAGGGGATCTTCCCAACCCAGGGATCGAACCTGAGTCTCCTGCATTGCAGGGGGATTCTTTACCACTGAGCCACTAGGGAAGCCCCGACCCACCTGCAATGCAGGAGCCAAATCAGACTTACCCAAATATAAGAAAAATCCAAGTATGTATCAGTGACCCCTTATTTTTTGTTGTTCTTAAGGAATCAAAGTAGGAAAATTTAATTTACCTGGAATTTGTAGATTTCCTCTTTCAGTTATGAATGGAGTATCTGTAGCAAACCAGCACACTCTGAAAACAAGTAGATAAAATCTTATTTAAAGGAATTCTATTTGAAGTTTTTGGAAAACTACCAATGCAGTCAGGACACACAGAGCCAGTTCTAGAGAGAAGCTCATTGGAAGGAAACTAATTCTCTGCCTTTGCCCCTCAGGGCATTTGCCAAGTCTTGGCAAGGAACAAGAGGCCGAGAAGCTAGGTAGAGGGCAGGTGCTAAAGAGGGGGAAAAAAAGTAGCAGCACTTTGGGTAATCTCTTGGTGTCAGGGATGAGGAGTTCAGTTCAGTTCAGTCCAGTCACTTAGTCATGTCAGGCTCTTTGCGGCCCCATGGACTGCAGCATGCCAGGCCTCCCTGTCTGTCACCAACTCCCGGGGTTTACTCAAACTCATGTCCATTGAGTCTGTGATGCCATCCAACCATCTCATTTTCTGTCATCCCCTTCTCCTCCTACCTTCAATCTTTCCCAGCATCAGGGTCTTTTCAAATAAGTCAGTTCTTCACATCAGATGGCCAAAGTATTAGAGTTTCAGCTCCAACATCAGTTCTTTCCATGAATATTGAGGACTGATTTCCTTTAGAATGGACTGGTTGGATCTCCTTGCAGTCCAAGGGACTCTCAAGAGTCTGCTCCAACACCACAGTTCAAAAGCATCAATTCTTTGGCACTCAGCTTTCTTTATAGAGCAACTCTCACATCCATACTTGACTACTGGAAAAACAGAAAATAGATAGGCAATGGAAATTTGCTGTGTGACTCAAAACTCAAAGTGGGGCTCTGTAACAAACCAGAGGGGTGGGAGGTGGAAAGAAGGTTCAAGAGGGAGGGGACATATATACACCTATGGCTGATTCATGTTGATGTCTGGCAAAATTCAAACCAATATTGTAAAGCAATTATCCTTCAACTAAAAATAAATTTAATAAAAAGAACATAGATCATGTTATAAAGGGCAAAGTCCCACATGGTAGGAGATGGAATGTGAATTGAAAACAATTTTATAAAATGTAACGGTCAATGAAAAAAATAACTGATGAAGCCAAATATATAAGAAATTCTACCAACTCTGAACAGGATAAAAATGAGAGCCACATATAGGTACATGGCTGTTAAACTGCCGAAAATCAAAGGCAAACAGAAACATCATAGAAATGTCCAAAAGAAAAAAATTTCACATTGTATTCATTATTAAAGAACTAAAATACTATAATTTCCAATCAACAATTTAGTCCCTGACAAAATATCCTTCAAAGAGAAGGTGAAATAAAGGCCTTTCCAGATAAGCAGCATACCTTCACTAGAGGAAATACAGAAGGTAGTTTTTTGGGCAGAAGTTAGGTGATCCCAGAGGTTTCCCTGGTGGCTCAGACAGTAAATAATCTGCCTGAAATGCAGGAGACTCAGGTTCAATCCCTGGGCCAGGCAGATGCCCTGGAGAAGGGGAATGGTGCCCCACTCCAGTATTCTTGCCCAGAGAATTCCATGGACAGAGGAGCCTGGAGGGCTTCAATCCATGGGATCCCAAAGAGTGGGACACTTTTACTTTCACTAAATGATCCCAAGAGAAACGTGGAAATGAAGGACATGGATTGAAGAACATTGAATAGGTTTAATATGTAAGTAAATCAAATATTACTGTTCAAAACTATAATAATGTTGTTTTTCAGTCTCTAAGTGGTATCTGACACTGCGACCCCATGGACTGCAGCATACTGGGCTCCTCTGTCCTCCGCTATCTATTGGAGTTTGCTCAAATTCATGTCCTTTGAGTTGGTGATGCTATCTGACCATCTCATCCTTTGCCACCTCCTAGCTCAGACGGTAAAGCATCTGCCTACAATGCAGGAGACACGGGTTTGATCTCTGGGTTGGGAAGATCCTCTGAAGAAGGAAATAGCAACCCACTCCAGTATTCTTGCCTGGAGAATCCCATGGACAGAGGAGCCTGACAGGGTTGCAAAGAGTGAGACATGACCTGAGCGACTAACACACATCTTTTGTCATCAGTCTTTCCCAGCATCAAGGTCTTTTCTAATGAGTCTGCTCTTTGCATCAGGTGGCCAACTATACATCAATTTAAAAACAGATAAGTACTGCCCACCCCAAAAAGGAAATAGTAACAAGGTTGCTTATAATGAACCACTATCACACAGATGGTAGGTGGTTGTTAGCCTGTGGTGTTAAAAAATTTTAACACCACTCTGTTTCATAGCTATGACTCTCCTTTCTGATGAGTAAATTAAACTGTTGAAGTGAAGACCATGAAAATTTCTTATCTTTTGATCTACTTTGCACATTGAATACCCTCTAATGTTGATGCTAGAATATTAGTGATTCCAGTCCTATCACTCCATGGGAAATAGATGGGGAAACAGTGGAAACAGTGTCAGATTTTATTTTTTTGGGCTCCAAAATCACTGCAGATGGTGATTGCAGCCATGAAATTGAAAGACGCTTACTCCTTGGAAGAAAAGTTATGAGCAACCTAGATGGCATATTCAAAAGCAGAGACGTAACTCTGCCGACTAAGGTCTGTCTAGTCAAGGCTATGGTTTTTCCAGTAGTCATGTATGGATGTGAGAGTTGGACTGTGAAGAAGGCTGAGCGCCGAAGAATTGATGCTTTTGAACTGTGGTGTTGGAGAAGACTCTTGAGAGTCCCTTGGACTGCAAGGAGATCCAACCAGTCCATTCTGAAGGAGATCAACCCTGGGATTTCTTGGGAAGGAATGATGCTAAAGCTGAAACCCCAGTACTTTGGCCACCTCATGCGAAGAGTTGACTCATTGGAAAAGACTTTGATGCTGGGAGGGATTGGGGGCAGGAGGAGAAGGGGACGACAGAGGATGAGATGGCTGGATGGCATCACTGACTCGATGGACGTGAGTCTGAGTGAACTCCGGGAGTTGGTGATGGACAGGGAGGCCTGGCGTGCAGCTATTCATGGGGTCGCAAAGAGTCGGACACGACTGAGTGACTGAACTAAACTGAACTGAATGAAAAGCAGCACATTGTACATTACCATACACCTGTACCCGCCTGGTTTGTACCACCTCAAGTCCAATTGCTATGGCCTAGATCTTACTGGGTTCTGTCAAGGGCCATTTTCAAGAGGCTTGTTGGCAGCCCAGGCAACTCTATTAAAGTGAAAGAATAAATAAATATGTTAGATTTTTAAAATCAGCACCAACATGAAGTATCCATTAATTATATTAAAGGAGATAAAATATTTTAAGGGCCATGATAAAGTGGAAAGTAATTGTAGATCCAGAATTCAATTGAAAACAGACATTAGTAATATAATGTTTATACAGATTTTTTTTTAAAGCAAAAACAATCATCTGTAAATAGCAAAGTTGGGTGAGAGTGGTCGTTTGGAAAGTTAAAATTGACTTCTTATTAAGTGAAACCCCCTGCATGTATCCCTACTTCAAGGGAAAGAAACCCAACATTGCTTTGCTTTGGGATATATTAATAATTATGGAATAAAAATATTATGATTAATGAAAAATTGTTATGCTAAATTTATTAGTCAGAACATAAACTCCAGCTTTTGATTACTGTGCTCTTAGAAGAATATTAAAAAGCAAAATCTGGAGAGTTCCCAAAGAGAAATGGTAAGAATCACTGGAAGTCTTAAAAAACTCATTTAAGAAAAGCCGCAAGAGTTGTTTCCATTGAAACTATCTTCAAGAAAATAAAAGGTGTTGAGAAACTATTATTGTTTGGTGTTTTCTTTCTAAAAAATATTTATTTATTTAGGCCACACCACATGGCTTGTGGAATTTCCCAACCCTGGAATCGAATCAGGGTCTCCTGCATGGCAGGCGGATTCTTTACCAACTGAGCTACGAGGCAAGAGTGATTGGTAGTATCAGCAAAAGAATACACAGATATTAAAACTGGCTGGTGAGAGAAGTGGTCTTTATTGATAGAGACAACCAGAGAGAAACAGCCTTGTGTTGAGTGTGGCAGGCCATCAGGAGGCAAGGCTTCCTGGGCTTTTGTAGCTACCTCCACATTCTATGTATGATTAGAGTTTGCCACCAGATACTCTTATCATGGTGCTATCGTTGAGTCCCAGTTACTGAGATTTGAACTCTGACATCTCAAACTTTGTTTCTGCCCACATAGTTGTCAGAAATTAGGGATGGTAGAAAGGCTTGCTGGTTTCTGAGGGGACACTCACAAGGAACTTTGTCTCAACTGTAAGAATCAAAAATACCCTTCCTCTAGCCCAGTTTAAAGCCCACTTGTTTTCATCTGTTTACTTCATTGTTTGCTTTTTTTTAATGCTAAAATTTCTCTGAACCCTCCCCTTCCTCCTTATGGCAGCATGTGCCCCTACTTGCTGCATCTTTTCTCAGTCCCAGTGGATCACCATGGTTCTCATGCTGATAAAGAACTCTTCAATGGAGCACATTGTAGGTTTCATTGTTTACTTCCTTGTAGCTTCTGCTCTTGTGATTTTTATGCTCCTGGGGGACCCTTCTTATGATCCAACCTCTTTAAACCATTATTTTGTTTTGATTCTTCTAGGTAGATGTGGAGGAAAGGCTAGTCATTTTGGATACCCAGATGCGTTTCTTCTCTCTTTCCTTTTGAAGGAGGCAGCAAGAACTTTCTTTGTGAGAAAATGCTCCAACTGAAGCCTGGGATGCATCAGCCCTTGGAGAAGAAGGGGCCTTCTGAGAGGAGGGTGAATGAGCCGAAGACTCAGCCTGAGAAAGCCGGATTCTCCTCTATGTCCTACAGCAAGTAAGGGACTCTGTATTTCAGAGACTATTATAGCAGCTTTCAGGGTCTGTCTGCAAGCTATGTGCCTTAAGTGTAGGGCTTGCTCTTAAGACCAGCCTGGAAACTCTTTAGAGAAAAGTCTATAGTATTTTTATTATAATTACTTTATATTATTCAGAGAAATTTGGTTTTATTGTAATTAACAATGCATGTTGTTGTTGAATAGTCACCAAGTTGTGTCTGACTCTTCTGCGACCCCATGGACTGTAGCCTGCCAGGCTCTTCTGTCCATGGGATTTCCCAGGCAAGAATACTGGGGTGGGTTCCCATTTCCTTCTCCAGGGGATCTTCCCGACCCAGGATTCAAACCTGAGTCTTTTGCATCTCCTGCATTGGTAGGCAGTTTCTTTACCACTGAGCCACCAGGGAAGCCTAACAATACTTATATACACCAAATATATGATCTCATGGATACTTGAGATTTCATGGCGCCCTTCCGGTCATGTGAGTGGTGTCTCTTTTCTGCATTGATGGGAGCACATAAGAATCTCCTATTACCTCATATGTGTTGATGGTGAAAAGTTGACCCATATTAGTGCTGAAGAGGTGGAATTATACAGAGGCTCCTCCATCTCTACTCCATTCTCTTCAGAAGCTCACATCCCTGGTTTCTAGAATAGAAATTTGTATAAGCTTAATTTTTAAAACTTATTTTTTTATTGAGGTACCATCAGTTTATGACATTATATAACTTCCATGAGTACAATCTTACATTTCCATTCCTGTATGCACTACAGTGTGATTAGCTCAATTTCAAAAATAAGCTTACAAAATTGCCAAATAATGGCCTGATCACTAGATTTGTCAGTCTATCTTTAATGGCCATTTTCCTAAAACTTTTCAAAGACATTCAATTAGTATAGAATTAATCTATTATATAATTACCTGTGAGCATCAGTTACTGAAATACTAAATCATCACTAACTTGCTTAGTGGTTGAGGATCAGCTTTGAAGGTGGTTCAGGTTTTGCTTCATACTCCATTGAATCTCTGTTAATATGTAACACTTAAATTTCACTGACCCAGAAAATAATGTTAGAGCTAAAATAACTTGAGAATTATTTTAGAACTGAGAACACCAAGGCCCAAAGATACAGTTGCTTGCTCACCATTGTACAGTGGACTTTGGCAGAAATAATATCAAAATGCTGGGCTCTCAATTCACAAAGCCTCCTCCACCCACTTTGTCAAATGCATTTAAAATTTTTATATTCTCACAATTGTTCTTTTTTAAAAATAGACTTTGTTTTTAGAACAGGAAGTTCAGAGCAAAATTGAGCGGAAAGTACAAAGAGTCCCCATCTACCTATCCTTGTCCCTGCACATGCATAGCCTCTTCCCCTAGTATCAACATCTTGTACCATAGTGGTGTATTTGTTGATATTTGTTGCAGTCGATGAAAATCATTATCACTCAAAGTCAACAGTTTACGTTCGGGTTCATTCTTGGTCTTGTACATTCTATGGGTTTTGACATAAGTATAATGGCATGTATCCATCGTTACAGTATCATATAGAATGAGTGTCACTGCCCTAAGAGTACTCTGTGCTCCACCTTCTCATCCTTCTTTGCCTTCTAATCCCTGGCAACCACTGGCCTTTTTATTGTCACTACAGTCTTGGCTTTTCCAGAATGCCATATAGTTGCAATCATATGCTATGAAGCTTTTTCACATTGGTTTCTTTCACTTAGTAATATGCATTTAAGATTCCTCCATGTCTTTTAATAGTTTGACTGCACATTTCTTTTAAGAACCAAAAAATAGTTCATTTTATGGATGTACCACAGTCTATTTATCTGTTCACCTACTGAGGAACATCTTGGTTGCTTCCAAGTTTTCACAATTATTAATAAAGCTGCTGTAAACATTGTGTGCAGATGTTGATGTGGACATAAATTTTCGTCTAATTTGGGTAAACAGTGAGGGATGCAGTTACTGGGTCATATGTAGGAATATGTTTAATTTTGTAAGAAACTGTCAAGCTGTCTTCAAAGATAGCTGTAAATAGCATTTTGCATTCCTACCAGCTATAAATGAGAGTACCTGTTGCTTCATGTCTTCACCAGCATTTAGTATTGTCAGTGTTCTGTATGGTCACCATTCTAACAGATGTATAGTAGTAGCTTAGTGAAAGTGAAAGCTACTCAGTCATGTCCAACTCTCTGTGACCCCATGGGCTTTATAGTCCACGGAATTCTCCAGGCCAGAATACTGGAGTGGGTAGCTATTCTCTTCTCCAGGGGATCTTCCCAACCCAGGGATCAAGCCCAGGTCTCCCACATTGCAGGCAGAATCTATACTGTCTGAGCCACCAGGGAAGCCCCTAGTAATAGCTTACTATTTGTAGATTTTTTTTCATGATGACCACTCTGACCAGTGTGAGGTGATACCTTATTATAGTTCTGATTTACATTTAGTAGCAGCTTACTCTTGTTTTAATTGGCAGTTCCATGATGACAATGATGTCACTGAAAAATGGGCAGAAGACCTAAACAGACATTTCTCCAAAGAAGACATGCAGATGGCCGACACACATATGAGAAGATGCTAAACACTGCTCATTATTAGAGAAATGTAAATCAAGGCTATAATAAGGTATCACCTCACACTGGTCAGAGTGGCCATCATGAAAAAATCTACAAACAATAGATGCTGGAGAGGGTGTGCAGAAAAGAAAACCTTCTCGTGGTATTGGTAGGAATGTAAATTGATACAACAACTATGGAGAAACAGTATGGAGGTGTCTTAGGAAACTAAAAATGAAACTACCATATGACCCAGCAGTCCCACTACGGGGCATATACTCTGAGAAAACCATAACTCAAAAAGACACATTGTACCCCAATGTTCACTGCAGCACTGTTTACAATAGCCAAGACATGGAAGCAGCCTAAATGTCCACTGACAGATGAATAGATAAAGATGTGGTACATATATTCAACAGAATATTGCTCAGCCATATAAAGGAATGACATTTGGTCATTTTTAGTGATATGGATGGATCTAGAGTCTGTCATACAGAGTAAAGTAAGTCAGAAAAACAAATATTGTATATTAACACACATATATGGAATCTAGAACAATGGTACAGATGAACCTATTTTCAGGGCAGGAATAAAGATGCAGATGTCGAAAACAGACATGTAGACCCAGAGTGGGAAGAAGAGGGTGGGATGAATCGAGTGAGTAGCACTGACATATACATGACCATGTGAAATGGATGCTAGCGGGAAGCTGCTGCAAAGCACAGGCCACTCAGCTCGGTGCTCTGTGATGACCCAGAAGGGTGGGAGGGAGGCTCAAGGAGGAGGGGATAAATGATACACATAGCTGATTCACCCTGTTGTGCAGCAGAAACTAACACAGCATTGTAAAGTGATTATACTCCAATTAATTAATTAATTGATAAAGTAGAACTAGAAAAGAAAACCATTTTTAGAAGTATGGGAGCAGGGGAAAAGATGATCTTAGTAGGAATCTTTTACCCAGAGACACTCTCTTATTTTTCTTCCTTCATTCCCTTTACCCATTCCCATCACTAAACACCAGCTAGAGTTCCGCATGGGGACTCTACTGGTGAAATTCTCAAAGCACCTTCTGCTGAAGCACCATAATCTATCAGTCACCCCTTTGTACCCTTACCACTTCCTACTTTAGGAAATATTCCTTGATCCAGGATCAGGCTCGAGAGTTGACCCACCTGCGGGAAAAGATAAAGATTGGGAGGGATGTCTCTTCCCTTCTCATCCAACATGTTCAGAACGCAGTGAAGGCCTTTGAAGAGCTCCTCAGCAGTAGGAAGATTGGCTATAACATGGAACAGCATTTCCGTGAGCAGCTGGCCACGAGCAGCCTGCTGGCAGAGAGCCTCGCCAGCAAGTTCAACACAGGTAAGCCAGCCCCAGGGCTCAGGAGGGCCCTTAGTCCCTTCCCCATTCACACTCCCAGACCTACATTCATTCACAAGTGACATTTCAATCTGGTGTCCTGTCCTGTAATCACCATCTTGGGTCTATGGCAGAGTCAGGGCTGGCTGGTGAGAAGCAACAGAGAGGCACACAGGGTTGGGGATGCCGTGATGATTGCCAGCTACTCTGTGTCTCGTGGAGTACGGCCGCTATGGCAGGGGGCATCACTGGGGGTGACAGCATGTATCTGAAACTAATTGGTAGAAAGAGAGGTGGAATGGGGCAGCTGGTTGCTGTGAAAAAAGTCCTAAAGTAGGAATCTAAAGACTTCTGCTCTAGCCTGTATGTGTTCATTGCTAGTTCTGGACATGTTCATATTTCTTTTGATATCTGTTTCCTCACCTAAAAAAATTTAGATCAAATAATACAAGCCCCTAACTCTTGCATGATTGTTCTTAGGATCAAATAAACAATATTAATCAGTGCACTTGAAAAAAATGATAAGAGAATCGTGCTGATTTGGGAATTGTTTAGAATACTGTTTTTTTTTTTTTTTTATGTTTCGGTTTTTTGATCATGAAGCCTGAGGGATCTTAGTTCCCTGACCACAGATTGAATACACACCCCCTGCATTGGAAGGTGAAGTCTTAACCACTGGACTGCCAGGGAAGTGCCTGGAAATGGTTTAGGCACTCTATGTATATGTACCTTTTGTGGGAATGTTTATTATTTCAGAAGGCAGTTACATAGAATATTGCCTAGTGACCTGAGGGCACATAGTTAGAGCTGGTTTGAGGCCATTGTGCAGGCTCCTGACGGCAGATGCAGAGGTGGGACAGGGTGGCTGTTACCTCTGTGGAGACAGGTTCTGCATGAAAACTGATGGGACACATAGACACGGGACTGGGAACCCACCCCATGGCGGGACGGGGAGGCTCTGGCTGGGGTGATCAAGAGGCCAGCTGGACAAATACCCCGTGATTTGTGGGCAAAGAGACATTTTTAACTTTTTACTCTGACTCAGGGCAGAGCAAGTAGAGGTGACTGATGATCTTTGAGGTGGGTTCAGGAGAAGGCAATGGCACCCCACTCCAGTACTCTTGCCAGGAAAATACCATGGACAGAGGAACCTGGTAGGCTGCAGTCCATGGGGTCGCTAAGAGTCAGACATGACTGAGCGACTTCACTTTCACTTTTCACTTTCATGCATTGGAGAAGGAAATGGTAGCCTACTCCAGTGTTCTTGCCTGGAGAATCCCAGGGACGGGGGAGCCTGGTGGGCTGCTGTCTATGGGGTCACACAGAGTCGGACACGACTAAAGTGACTTAGTAGCAGTAGCAGCAGGAAAGTTTGCCAGACATGCTCTCTAAACACTCAACCCAGTGTCTCCCCCAAAAATTCAGAGAAGCCTGTACTTGAGCATCAAGGAGCTGTGTGTCTCTGACCCCAGAGAGAGAACCCAAGGTGTGCTTGTATTTGGTAAATGAGAGCTGTTTAAAGTAAGACTGCTCCTTTTCTCAATTTGGTTTTCAGATGACTGTATAAGTAAGAAGAATCAAAGAGAACAGATGCTGCGGAAACTCAGGTAACTCCAAATTTTAAGGCGCTATGAAAGATAAAATCTAGTCAAGAATCCAGAGCAAGGGCCAGAAGACCAGTGGAGCAGCAGCTCTCTCACCCCAAGAAAACCAAACAGCTGATTAGACCATCAGTAGCTTAGTGACAAGGTGGTCTCATCTCCTGTTTCTTTAGTTTATTATTCTTCTGGTTCATATTCATTCACTCATTCAGTAATGTAGTAATTTAGCCTAACTCTCCAGTCTTAGGAGTCTCCCATCCTCCCAGGGATCACCTCTGGTCTCCCCTAGATCTTTAAAACCTGGAGTGAGATCATATCTGAAATCTAACGTGACCCAACAAGCGCTGGCAGATGTTGAATGGCTACAAATTTCTTTCAAACAAAAAAAGATTTATATTATAAATATGACATAGATTTATATTATGTATGACTAGGGAAAGGAGAACTCACTCAGTTGTGTCTGACTTTGTGTCCAGCCCTTTGTGATCCCATGGACTATAGCCTGCCAGGCTCCTCTGTCCATGGAATTCTCCAGGCCAGAATAATGGAGTGGGTAGCCATTCCCTTCATCCAGGGGATCTCCCCAACCCAGGAATCAAATCCAGGTCTCCCATATCGCAGGCGGGTTTTTTCCCAACTGAGCCACCAGGGAAGCCCAAGGAGGTCTGAAAACTAAAAGACACCTAGAAGGGAGCATTGCCTCAGGAAGTAGTTTTAAATGGGTCACCACAAATACTATTTAATGGATTATGTCACAGGGTATGTTGAACTCTTATGGGCCTCTGGATGTCTTGTCAAGTGTTAAAGAACCTGATGGGTCTTCTCTCTTTCTCACTATGTTTGTGGCCAAGGCACTGGACACTGTTCTTCTCCCTGCCTCCCAACTCTCTATCCCCAAATGTAAATGGATTGTTTGGCTTCTTCTCTGAAGGAACAGTCTCCTTGACTCCTGAGGCCTCTCCTCTAAGCCCCCAGCTCAGTATAACTGTGATGTTTGGGTGACTTTCACTTTTCCTCTGTCTTTCTTACTTCCTAGTATCTTAAGGGAGAGCCAGAAGAGGGGTAAGAAGACAGAAGTCCTACAGATGCAGCAGGAAGCCCAGCCACAGACTTGGCCCCAGACCTGCTCCAGCAGCCATACCCAGACCACCACCCATCACTCCCCTAGCAGCACCTACCTGCTGCTCAATCAGCAGAAAGTGCGCCCTGCAGTGGACATGGCCAGTAAGTACCCAGACATCCTCCAGTTTCTGGGCACTTGCTTATTTGCCTAGACCAAGAGGAGGCACCGTGGCAGCCACACCCTACAGACCTACTGTGACTTGCCTGATTGGGCACAGGTCAGGGATTCAGTGCCAAGCACAGGCTTCAGGGGTGTCAGATAGCTTTTCTTCATTCCTAGTGCCTCACTTCATCAGCCACCAGACCCCGACTCAGGCACATACATGGTGCTGGATTTGAGGGGAGGGGTCATGAGTTGGGAAGGGGAGGGGACAAATGCTCCCTCATACCTGCAACACAGTCATGTCACCTTTCAGACCACAGACACGAATGTCATTAACACTGGACCTTTGATCCTGAACTCCTTTGGGTAAACAGCCACAGTTTCTCTTTTGTGTGTGTGTGAGTTGTTCAGTAGGGTCCAACTCTGGAACCCCATGGACTGTAGCCCAACAGGCTCCTTTGTCCATGGAATTCTCCAGGCAAGAATACTGCAGTATGTAGGCATTCCCTTCTCCAGGGGATCTTCCCAACCCAGGGACTGAACTCGGGTCTCCTGCATTGCAGGCAGATTCTTCACCATCTGAGCTTCCAGGGAAACCCATTTTTCCTATTATTTGTTTATTTTTACATTTATATTTTTTACTTTTTCCTATTTTTATTCACCACTAAATATTCTCTATCATCTGTGAATT
The DNA here is from genome assembly GCA_006410935.1 of Redunca redunca. Lineage (NCBI taxonomy): Eukaryota > Metazoa > Chordata > Mammalia > Artiodactyla > Bovidae > Redunca > Redunca redunca. Next base: position 52,713 of record SJYQ01095467.1, read on the forward strand.
TACAGATCCCACCCATCATTCTAATAATTTCGCCGTAATATCCTCTAAACCATCAGTTACTGGGACTGACTGAATCCATCACCATCATGACACTCCCCAGAATTCCCCAAAGAGGGCCCTTGGGTAGCTTTGGTTTAAGAATAAGTTTAAAATCAAGCCTTCATTTTTCTCCTGCTCAGCATTCCCTTTATTTTCCCTCCTGAGGAAAGCATCTGACTCATAAAGAGTCAGATGTAAACAACCAGGGGCCAGGAAACCATCCTTAGTCCCTGGCTATATCTGTTTGTTTTTATTTTTTCTGAATATTTTGGGCATGTTGTTGTTTTTGTTGTTCAGTCACTCAGTCGTGTCCAACTCTTTGCAACCCCATGATCTGTAGCACACCAGGCTTCCCTCTCCTTCAGCACCTCCTGAAACTTGCTCAAACTCATGTCCATTGAGTTGGTGATGTGATCCAACCATCTCATCCTCTGTTTTCCCCTTCTCCTCCCGCCTTCAATCTTTCCTAGCATCAGGGTCTTTTCTAATGAGGCATGAATAAGCCATAATGGATTTTGACCTGGAACTATTCCTGTTTCTCATTTTACACGAGAAGCAAAACAGCATGTCTCCTCTTGAGTATAGCAGTCAAGGAAAGACAGAAAATTCACATTTATTGAGCATCTATTATACTCATATTATTGATCGCTATATATATGCTGCCTCATTTAATCAGGACAGCAATCCTTTTAAATTGGTGGTGGTGTCCTGATTTTACAGCACAGCTAAGGACACTGAGGCTCAGTGAGGTCAGGGAACTTACTGAAGCAGTCCAGCTTGGAGTAACATTGACTGTGATCCTGGCTGACTCTAAAGCTTGGAGTGCCCTCTGCACTGCGGCCTGAGCAGTCACGGACCAAGCCGGGAGGGAGTCAGCCCTGTGCACACCTCTCTCTCTAGGCTTCTGGAGCCAGTGTTTTCCCCATTGCACTCTTTCTTCCCCTATGCCCAGCACAAAGGCCTAGCCTCTGCAAAGAAGGCTAAAAGTATGCACGTATACTCTGCAAAGTATGCACGTATACTTTCACCCATGAATTTATAAATGAATGGTTTTGGTTGTGGTTTAGTCACTAAGTCATGTCCGACTCTTGTGACCCCGTGGATTCTAGCCTCCCAGGCTCCTCTGTGCATGGGATTTCCTAGGCAAGAATACTGGAGTGGGTTGCCATTTCCTTCTCCAGGGGATCTTCTCCACCCGGGGATCAAACCCGGCTCTCTTATATCTCCTGCATTGCAGGTAGCTTCTTTACCACTGAACCAGCAGGGAAGCCCACTATAAATGAATAGGCTGCCCTGGTTAGGTACATGACATTGTCCAAGATGGCTGATGGGAGTTTGTTGTGCATCCTTGAACTCAGTTGCCCAGAGGCCCTTGGTTCCACCTCAATGCTTCCCTGAGATACAGCAGATAAAGGGCAAACATACCTTCTCCTTACCTGCAATTCCTGCCACTGCTTGTTAGAATGGCCACATTTGAGATGTGACCACTGGGGTGGCACTCTCCGAAAGTATCAGCCTTGTTTTCTATTATCTCTGTCTTTTCTGAAGGAAACTAAGCCCTTCTTTTTCCCACCTGAAGTCATCATTTTTCTCGGAGGGGCAATGGCTTATCAATACTCCTTCTTTGGGGGCCAAAATTTCTATTGCCACAAATGGTGTGTGGCAGTGTCACTGTGAGACTTAATTCCCTCCCAGGAGGCTTGTCTCTGCTGTTTTCCATGTACAGTGTAGGACATGTGTCCTGTGTTGTGTGGCAAGGGAAGAATGGGACAAGAACATGCTGATCACTGTTGGTGACTGACTAGAAAGCTCGTATGCCCTTGGCTGAGAGTAAGCTGATTTTCTGGGGAGGGGATATAAAGGAAAAAGATGAGGAATCACATTTTGATTGAGTTTCTACTTTAAGTTATGCCTTGAACTAAAGGCTTAACATAGTCTACCTTATTCTTTATTTCACAGCAATGTTAGTTACATCTGATATTGTGTAAGTCAGGGAAGGATACTGATTTAAGTAAGCAGTTCCCTAAAGGAATTTGGCTTGGTTGAGGAAAATAAGACCTCAGTCTGACCCTGCTCAGAGAAGAAACCTGGCTGTTCTGTGGACCCTGATAATAATCCTTGAAAGGAGAAGGCTCTTAAACTTTTCTCTGAATTATGGCCCTGTCACCCAGCCGGGTTTTTTTGTCTAAAGGGAACCAGCAAAGAACATGATATAAACGTTCTCATAGCATCATTGAGCTGTACCATACCTTTTTTTTTTTTTGGTTCTATAATCCCCTATGCAAAAATATTGTACCCCAGTCATTCTTTGGACAGGAGCCAGACAATCTGAGCTATACTTAAGAATTCTTTTTACATTCTCATGAGCCATTCTGGGTGGATTGCAAATCACCACTTGCCTTCCTCAGACACCCCCTCAGCCTCAGAAGGCGTCCAGAGTCAACTCAGGCAGGAGCAGCGGGAGCCACCAGGAGCAGTCCACTCTGTCTAGGTTTGCTGCTCATCAGCCAAAAGCGAAGGCCATTTTCTCTTCCTCATCTTCTACCAACAATCCCAATACAGAACAATCTCAGGAAGGATTATCAGCTGTTTGGTGGCAAGGGCATAGACTGTTGGGTGAGAAATCACATGTTCACAGATGAGTTTGAGAGTCCTTACTCTCATGACTTCTAAGATTGGCAGTGATTTCTACAATTAGAGGAGACATTTCTGAAGTACCTCCCTGGGATCATTCCAGCATTTGAGGATCTTAGAGGGAATGAGGAGAGAGGCCCCTGTACTTTTCCTCTGTATGCATTGTGACCCTCAGACATTGTATCTAGCAACTGCTTCTTGATATTATAGGCCAGGAGTGCCAGGAACCTTGGGGTTAAATTGATAGTCCTTGGGAAATGAGTTCTTAGCTGATACTAAGCAATTGACTGATCACTGTCATTCACCTTAGCCTTCATTCCATGGATTGCTGTGTCAGTTTTCTCAGGCTCTTGTAACAAAGTATCACAAACTGGATGTTTTAAAACACAGAATTGGTTCTGAAAACAGTTCTGAAAACCAGGAGTCTGAAATCAAGTAGGCAGAGCCATGCTCCCCTCTTTCTTGCCTCTTCCTGACTTGATGGTTGTGGGCAGCATCCTTTGCCTTAAAGATGCATCACTTCAATCCCTGCCCCCACTGTCACCTGGTGTTCTCCCCTGTGAATCTCCTATCTCTGTCTCTTCTCCTCTTCTTACATAGACATCGGTCATGTTGGATTTAAGGTCCATCCTAATCCAGTATCATCTTTTAACTAATTAAATGTATAGAGACTCTATTTTCAAATAAGGTCACAGTCTTAGGTTCTAGGTAGACATGAATTTTGGGAGGATATTATTAAACCCAGCATAATTATTGTTAAAACACTTCATTTCTGACTTCCCCATTTGTTTCTCACTCATATTCCTTTCTGGACAGATGTCAGCCCAGCCACCCCTGCTGATTCAGCTTCATTGCCCAGAAACCACTCAGAAGCTGTATCTGCTCAGCCCTCCTATCCTTTGGGTGGCACCACAGAGCAGAATGGGATACCAGACCCTGGGCATCATGGCAGCAATCACCCATGGGAAGAGATGAAGCCTCAGAAGATGAATGCCTCCGGGAACCTATCCTCCTCCTCCTCTTTGGACCGGCCCAACTCCAAGCCCTCTGGTAAAATAACAAAGGAGCAGTTGGTGAAATACAGCCATTGACAGAAAAGACACATTCCTTTCCTGGCCAGAGGGTATTTTGTTCCTCAGTTAGACCCTGGCTCCCAGAAGTGGGTGAGAAGATGAAGGGGCAGTATCCCATGGGTCAGCCAGAGAATGAAGCCCCAGCTCAGTGCTGATCCTTACTACGTGCCTCTCTCCTTTCCACTACCTAGGGGCTCACTCTGGGCAGGAGAATAAAGGAAGGCAAGGGCATTCTGAGGCACTCTATAAGGAGGATGAGTTCCCTCACATTTGTGTGTTCCCTTTTTTATGTGCTATAACCTTTTAGGTCTAGATTTTTTGGACTATTCTAGAATTCTAAGTTCAGACTTCCAAGGGGAAGGTAAGTCTTCTTAGCTCAAGAGTTATTGCAGAATGGAAGACTATTTCTATACACACATACAGAGAGAGACACACACACTTTGTATACAATTATAAGCCAGTCCTGCTTCTCATTCTTTGCCGTTGGGTTTGGAGCCTGGCCTCCGGGCACTCAGTGGCTAGGGGTGCACCCGTGGAGGAACTGCCTGGAAGCAGCTTGGTTCCAGTATGCAGACAGTATAACAAAACAACATTTGAAAATCCCAGAGGAACAACCTAGCCCTAAGCAAGATGTCCTGGTGAAGCCTATTTTTGATCTTTTTACCCTCCTCTTTCTGCATCTTTTTCCATCCTTGAAAGTGTTCCCTTCTCTCATTCCTCCTTCAGGTCCTGACACCTCCCCGGGCTCTTCCTGTCACTCTTCACCCAAGGAAGACATTCAATGTCACTCATTATTCACAGCCTGATCTAATTTCAAAAGCATTTGCCTTAGTTTCTGTCACTGGGTGAATGTTAAAAGTTGTTCAGTCATGAATCGTAGGATAAGAGAGGTCTGAAGTAGAGAGGGATGCCCTCTGGATTTCTACCAAAGGAGGTGGACACACTTTCACATTGTTAGGCCCAGTCCTCCCAAGAGCACTTTAGTGGCTTCTCACCCTTGTTCACCAGCCCAGTGTCCATCTCCCTCAGATATATTCAACTTCTCCCTGGGAGGAGGCCTCATGGAGTTCCTAGCAGAGGGCTGTCTTGGGATTGAAAGCCTCCTGCTGCTGCTGCTGCTAAGTCGCTTCAGTCTTGTCCAACTCTGTGCAATCTCATAGATGGCAGCCCATGAGGCTCCCCTGTCCCTGGGATTCTCCAGGCAAGAACACTGGGGTGGGTTGCCATTTCCTTCTTCAATGAATGAAAGTGAAAAGTAAAAGTGAAGATGCTCAGTCATATCCAACTCTTAGTGACCCCATGGACTCAGCCCACCAAGCTCCTCCATCCATGGGATTTTCCAGGCAAGAGTACTGGAGTGGGTTGCCATTGCCTTCTCCGGGATTGAAAGCCTAAGACCGCTTTAAACAAAGTTGCCTGGTGCTTCCCAGGTGCCAAGATGAGCAGAGGAAGTTGACAGAAGTATGGATATGGGCAGGGATCTTGCAGAGGCTCCCATGAGGGATCCGCCTTCCTCGTTTCCTACCTCTCCCATGTCTTGGTGGTATACGACAGGGGCCGACCTGCTGGAAAAGAATCTTATTGAGATCCAAAACCTGCGCCAGCGCCTGGAGGAATCTGTATTCATCAATGACCGCCTGCGGGAGAGGCTGGAGTACGTGCTCAGCGATGCCGGCCAAGGAAAAGGTAGGAAGGACACTGAAACCTCCCGGCTCTGTCCACATCTGGGGACCTCACAGGACATGTAGGTGTGCGCTACCCTGCTCTTCCTCACAGTCAGCCCAGAGAGGTAAGCAGGACAGGCATTTTTGCCCCTACTTTGTAAATGAAGACACTCAGTGGCTTGCCCTGGGTGGGGCTAGTTCTCATCTTCTTGCATGCATGCTCAGTCACTCAGTCGTGTCCGACTCCTTGGAGACCCTATGGACTGTAGCCCAGCAGGCTCCTCTATCCATGGGATTCTCCAGGCAAGGATACTGGTTCAGTTCAGTTCAGTTCAGTCACATCTGACTCTTTGCAACCCCATGAACTGCAGCACCCCAGGCTTCCCTGTCCATCATCAACTCCCAGAGCCTACTCAAACTCATGTCCATTGAGTCAGTGATGCCATCCAACCATCTCATCCTCTGTCATCCCCTTCTCCTCCCTTCAATCTTTCCTAGCATCAGGGTCTTTTCCAATGAGTCAGCTCTTCGCATGAGGTGGCCAAAGTATTGGAGTTTCAGCTTCAGCATCAGTCCTTCCAAAGAACACCCAGGACTGATTTCCTTTAGGATGGACTGGTTGGATCTCCTTGCAGTCCAAGGGATTCTCAAGGGTCTTATCCAACACCACAGTTCAAAAGCAGTTCTTCAGTACTCAGCTTTCTTTATGGTCCAACTCTCACATCCACACATGAGTGACTATTGGAAAAACCATTGCTATGACTAGATAGACCTTTGTTGGCAAAGTAATGTCTCTGCTTTTTAATATGTTGTATAGTGGGTTGCAATTCCCTGCTCCAGGGGATCTTCCTGATCCAGGGCCTCAACCTGCATCACCTGCGCCTCCTCCATTGGCAGGCAGATTCTTTACCACTGCACCACCTGGGAAGCTGTTCTCATCCTCAGAGCTATCTAATGTGATGCCCATTCTTGTATCTCCCTGGACTACCTGGTGCTGCCCCGAGGGCTTATGGCCTGACTGTCAGATGGTAGAGCCAAGGCTTCCATGGTGCCCTCAGCAGAGGGAGAACCACATCCCACCTTCATGTCTCTACCACATGCTCTGGATGCCACCTGCCACCCTCCTGCCCCTCATGCAGATGGACTGTATTTCTACACTTTCTCCCCAAATGTTCTCCCTTGTCATGATCAGGAATATAGTGACCAGGGCCCTGACAACATCACAGCAGCAGCCAATTACAGGGAAAGACTATGTTCCACAACCGGAGCCATTGACCTGAGGGTGTGGCCCATAGTGGTGTGACTCAGCCACGTCAGACTGTTGTCCCAGTGCATGAGGCTCCCAGGTTTTGCCAAAATTTTGGTGGGTGAAGGGAAGTATATCTTTGAAAGCATCTGTTACCCAAATGTGTGACTTGTCTGGTTTGTTTTTATTTCCAGAGATAGTATCTACCTTTGGCTTCCATGGATAGAACCCAGAGTCCATACCTCAGCTCTACAACAAGAAAAGGGCCTTGAGGGAAGCAAGCTGGAGTTTTCAGACTTACACAGGGCAAACCCCAAACTTGGTTACTTCCATATCCCTCCTTTCTGCAGCAATAGCCAGCTGCAGAATCACAGAGAGTGGAGAGTACAAAAATTGCCCAGACTCACACAGCCCAATCTAGATAAGGTTGCTTCTTATGAGGTCCCACTTGCAAGTCCCTAGATTCACAAGCTCTAGGAGTGAAGCACAGTGGGAAATTCACATTTCACGTATGAGTCCCTTCCCCAGATAACCAGAGGGTTACTGCCTGTGAACTGGATACCAGCTTGGTGTTTCTCTCTCTACCTTTCCCACTTCCAGTTGCTTGTGAATAAGGAGGGGAAAAAAATGTCAGTTTCTGTTGGGAGCAGTCATTGAAGAGAGTTCCCTAAATCCCTCCAGACCTCACTGCAACTCTGTCTCTCCCTCCCCAGGTACTGCACAGTCAGCTTCGGATGTGTCCCTCACCACCCCTCATTCATACACTGAGAGTCACTCTTCTGGCTCTGGTAAGGACATCTTGTGACATGGCACCGGGAGAGTCTAGAGGAATGTTTTCCAGATTCTCCAGTCCTATCCAACAGCATTTGTGGGTGTAAACTTGGAGGCATCAGACATTACCTTTATATGAATGGATCATATTAATAAATTATTTTAAAATTATTTACATGTATTTATTGAGTGACTATATAAAAAGTAAAATTTGTGCAGGCCATAATGGCCTGAAATTCAAAGAAAAGTTTAAAGGAAAAATACATTTTCGCTATTATCTATCTCTATTTAGAGAACTAGATCAGAAAGGCCAATGTAGGGGGAAAGTTAGATCTATTGAGAGTGGGCCTGTGGGATCCTTGAGCCCTATTACATGCTTGGAAAGAAAAAAAACTATCACACGTGAAAATATAGTAGGATAAAATCTAAATGTTTATAATGAAGACCATTTGCAAGACCCAGGTGAACTCCATTCGAGAGAGTGACAGAAACTGCTTCTCAGAATCATGAAGATCAGAGTTGCCTCAAGCCTAGAGATAGTAGTTGTAGAATTTTCAATATGGTAAAAATGATATATGTTAATATATATAGAAGAGTAAATTTTATTTTGATCTTTTTCAAACTAAGAATGGATTGATATTGAGATGACATGTCAGTTCAGTTCAGTCGCTCAGTTGTGTCTGACTCTTGCAACCCTCTGGACTGCAGCATGCCAGGCCTCCTTGTCCATCACGAGCTCCCAGAGCTTGCTCAAACTCATGTCCATTAAGTCGGTGACGCCATCTGACCATCTCATCCTCTGTCACCCACTTCTCCTCTTGCCCTCAGTCTTTTCCAGTATCAGAATCTTTTCCAATGAGTTGGCTCTTTGCATCAGGTGGCCAAAGTTTTGGAGTTTCAGCTTCAGCATCAGTCCTTCCAATGAGTATTCAGGACTGATTTCCTTTAGGATGGACTGGTTGGATCTCCTTGCAGTCCAAGGGACTCTCAAGAGTCTTCTCCAACACCATGGTTCAAAAGCATCAATTCTTCAGCGCTCAGCCTTCTTTATGGTCCAACTCTCACATCAATACGTGACTACTGGAAAAACCATTGCTTTGACTAGATGGACCTTTGTTGACAAAGTAATGTCTCTGCTTTTTAATATGCTGTCTAGGTTTGTCATAGCTTTTCTTTCAAGGAGCAAGCGTCTTTTAATTTCATGGCTGCAGTCACTATCTGCAGTGATTTTAGAGCCCAAGAAAAGAAAATCTGTCACTGATTCCATTGTTTCCCCATCTATCTGCCATGAAGTGATGGGACCAGATGCCATAATCTTTAAGTTTTTGAATGTTGAGTTTTAAGCCAGCTTTTTCACTCTCCTCTTTCACTTTCAAGAGGCTCTTTAGTTCTTTGCTTTCTGCCATAAGGGTGGTGTCATCTGCATATCTGAGGTTACTGATATTTCTCCTGGCAATCTTGATTCCAACTTGTGCTTCATCCAGCCTGGCATTTTGCAGTCAATGTAAAAACTGAAGTGAAGTCTGTAGAAATGCACCTTGAAGCATTAAGTGAAGCCCTTCCTGGGGACAGTGTGGGCTTCAATGTCAAGAACATGTCTGTCAAAGATTTTCACTGTGTCAGTGTGGCTGGTGACAGCAAAAATGACCCACCAAGGGAAGCAGCTGGCTTCACAGCTCAGGTGATTGTTTTGAACCATCCAGGCCAGATCAGTGCTGGATATGCACCTGTGCTGGACTGTCACACAGCTCACGTTGCTGGCAAGTTTGCTGAGCTGAAGAAGAAGATTGATTGCCATTCCGGGAAAAAGATGCAAGATGGCTCTAAATTCTTGAAATCTGGTGATGCTGTCATTGTTCATATGGTTCCTGGCAAGCCCACGTGTGTTGAGAGCTTCTCTGACTCTCCTCCCCTGGGCCGCTTTGCTGTGTGTGGCATGAGACAGACTGTCAGTGGGTGTCATCAAAGCAGTGGACAAGAAGGCAGATGGAGCTGGTAAGGTCACCAAGTCTGTCCAGAAAGCTCAGAAGGCTAAATGAATATTATCCCCCAAATCTGCCACCCCAGTCTTAATCAGTGGGGAAGAACAGTCTCAGAACTGTTCGCCTCAACTGGCCATTTAAGTTTAATAGTAAAAGACTGGCTAATGATAAAAATGCATCATAAAACCTTCATAAGGAAAGGAGAATGTTTTGTGGACCATATATTTTGTGTGTGGCAGTTTTAAGTTATTAGTTTTTAAAATCAGTACTTTTTAATTAAAACAACTTGACCAAAATTCTGTCACAGAATTTGAGACTCATTAAAAAAAATTTTAATGAAAAATGTAACTTTTTTGTTACATTCAATTAAAGCTTTATTTTTTATGAGAATGAATGTTATCTGTATTTTTTGTATTTTTTATTTTGTTTTGGGGTATAGCCAATTAACAACAGGACTCAGCCATACATATACATGTATCCATTCCTCCTCCATAACCCCTTCCCATCTAGGTTGCCATATAACACTGTGCAGAGTTCCATGTGCTATACAACAGATTTTTGTTGACTATCCATTTTAAATGTAGTACATCCTTATATAAATTCTTTTTTAATACATACATATATATATATATATAAATCACTGCAGATGGTGACTGCAGCCATGAAATTAAAAGAAAGACACTTGCTCCTTGATAGAAAAGCTATGACAAACCTAGACAGCATAATAAAAAGCAAAGACTTTACTTTGCCAACAAAGGTCCATCTAGTCAAAGCTATGGTTTCTCCAGTAATCACGTATGGATGTGAGAGCTGGGCCATAAGGAAAGCTGAGTACTGAAGAATTGATGCTTTTGAACTATGGTGTTGGAGAAGACTCTTGAGAGTCCCTTGGGCTGCAAGGAGATCCAACCAGTCCATCCTAAAGGAGATCAGTCTTGAATATTCATTGGAAGGACTGATGCTGAAGCTGAAACTCTAATAATTTGGCCATCTGATGCAAAGAGCTGACTCATTGGAAAAGATCCCGATGCTGGGAAAGATTGAAGACAGGAGGAGAAGGGGAGAACAGAGGGTGAGATGGTTGGATGATATCACCGACTCAATGGACATATGAGTTTGAGCAAGCTGTGGGTGATGGTGAAGTATAGGGAGACCCCTCCATGGAGTCACAAAGAGTCAGACACAACTGAGCAACTGAACAACCAGAAAATATATGTGTGTGTGTATATATATATATATATATATATATATATCTGTCATATATATGATAGACTGTATGATTTCAATACCTTTATACCATGAAATTTTTATACCCTGTTTTATGTCCCTGGATATGTTCCAATGGCTCCTAGTTTATAGTCCATGGGAACTTGAATAGAATTTGTACCCTGCTGTTGTGTGAAAATTGTATAAATCATAATTCTGTTGAACTGGTTCATAGTTCTTTTCAGGTCTACTATATCCTTCTACTTTTCTGTCTATTCTATTTTTGAGAGTTTGATATTGAAACTCCAACTAAAAATCCTAATTTACCTACTTTCAAATAATTGTAACATATAGTGGAAATATATGTAACTTTGTTCTGTATTTTCCAAGTCTCCTGTAAATGTGTTTATCATTCTTTCCTAATTTAAAATGAGGAAAATAATAGTTTCAATCAAGATTCTGTAAGCAAGATGATTTCTCTCATGAGATCATCCCAGGGCACAGAGATAATCACATCTGTGGCTCATGGGTCCACTAATTCCTTGTTGCCACTTACGGCTTAAACTGAAGGTAGAACAAAAGAAGATGGAGTGACAGTATTTCACTGAACTGGAGAGGAGAGGAGACAGTTCTACCATTGTCTTATTTCTAAGACTGAAGTGGGGAGGGAAAAGTGAATAAGAGGAGTCAACTGTATGGCAAGAGATGGAAAGTAAACCTATTTAATGGTGAACTTGCTGTAATGTATACAGAAGTTAAAATATACTGTACACATAAAAAATATAGTTATAAATGAAAAAATAAGTAAAATTACATCCTAGCAGGGTACAGAGAGCCTGGCAAAAGCCACGGGGGCAGCTGCACTTCCCTGAAGGCTCTCTCCTGAGGTAGGTGGTTCTAGTGCTCAGTCTGGCCCATGATCCCACTGCCCACCAAGGGAATCAGGAGGAGGCTGGAGGGCAGCCTGTGCTGTGGAGGGCCAGGGATGACAGCCTAGTGGTGTTCCTACAGGCACTGGCCTGCACTGCCAAAGAGAGCTGAATAAAATATTGCCTGAATTTTCTTACAGCCTAAAGAGAATGGGGCAAGAGGGGCCTCCTTGCCAGGACAAAACCTTCCCCGAGTCTTGGAGGACAAGGTCCCATGGGAGCTGGTTGAGAGGGAGATGACAAAGGAAAAGAGCAATGGCAGCCCAACCAATGATCTTAGGATGTCTGCAAGTTCCTCTCAAATGGTGGACCAAGTCATGTATATGGAGAGAGAGTAAGAACGCAAATGTGGGGAAATGTTAATTGATGCATTGAGATGAATATATGCAGTTAACTCTTCTTGAAAATTTTCATAAGTTTCAGTGTACTTTCTAAAGGAATAAGTACTCAGCCAGTTTCATGCAGCCATGAAATTAAAAGGCATGTGCTCCTTTGAAGAAAAGCTATGACCAACCTAAACAGCATATTAAAAAGCAAAGACATCACTTTGCTAACAAAGGTTTATATAGTCAAGCTATAAGGTTTTTCCAGTATTCATGTAGGGATGTGCGAGTTGGACCATAAAGAAGGTTAAGCACCAAAGAACTCATGTTTTCAAATTCTGGTGCTAGAGAAGACTCTTGAGAATCTCTTGGACTGCAAGGAGATCAAACCAGTCAACCCTAAAAGAAATGAATCCTGAATATTCATTGGAAGGACTGATACTGAAGCTGAAACTCCTATTCTCTGGCCACCTGATGCAAAGAGCTGACTTATTGGAAAAGACTGATGAAAAAACTGATGCTGATTGTAGGCAAAAGAAAAGGGCAGCAGAGGGTGAGATGGTGAGATAGCATCACTGACTCAATGGACATGAGTTTGAGCAAATTCCAGGAGACAGTACAGGACAGGCTGGTGTGCTGCAGTCCATGGGGTGGCAGAGTCAGACTGGCCTTAGCAACCGAACAATAACAAAACAATTGGTACTCAAGTCCCAAGTTCTCTTTAGAGGGACACTGAAAGTGAGGCTTTAGGTTTCTGGTGAAGGGAGGAGTGGAGGTGAAGGGAGGAGTGGAGGCGAGGGGCTGTCCCGACTGCTCCTCACATCTCCCCTCTATCACCCTAGGAAATGCCCTAGACCCTGGGACTCTACCTCATTGGCTGAAGGATTTGATGCAGAGACTCCACTGCAACTGGACGGTGGGACACATAACACTTGTGGGCAGGAAGTGAAGATTGCTGGAGATGCCGCCAAAACTTAAAAAAAAAAAAGAAGTAACCAGCCTTCCCTGACCGGGAATCGAACCCGGGCCGCGGCGGTGAAAGCGCCGAATCCTAGCCACTAGACCACCAGGGAACTACATGCTACTGTCCTCATAAGTGACAACAGGAAATCTGAAACGAGCGTGTGGTGTCTCTCGTCCTCCAGTTCTAAGCCCCGCACCGTCCCCCCCCCTCAAAGAATTGTACCCTGCTTTCTCCAAATAAGCCCCACACCAAAAGCCGAGCGCTCTGCGAGACAGTATGACGCGCCCGCGAGGTCTGCCTGGTTTTCAAGTCCCCACGACTTGCCCAGTCCCGGCGCACCTCACAGCTGCCCTGGAGACGCGCCTTTTCCCGGCGAGCGCGCCTGGAGAGCAGGTCGCCGGGGCGGGGGCGGGAGAGGCGGGAGAGGCGGAAGGGCAGCCCGCGGGTGAGGCCTCGGGATCCCCAACGACACGAAAGACAGCAGGCGGGTGCAGGAACCCGGAGGGCTGGATGCAAAACGCTTGCGAACAGGCCCCGCGCCCAGACCTGGATTCCGTGCGGTCTTCCCCCACGACCTGCTGCCCGCGGTTCTCCCGCCTTGGATGACGCCATCTGCAGCTCCCTGGGCTCAGACCTCCAGTTGTCCTGACGCCGCGCTTTCCTCAGACCCGCATCCAATTCGTCAGAACTTGGCGTTTGCTTCTCGGGCCCACACAGTCCCAGTCCCTCCTTTTCGCGACTCTGGACTTGGGCAAACGACTCTCCCGAGAAAGGTGGTCCCTCGGGCACCCGCTGGGCCCCCGCTCCGTCGGGGAAAGGACTGCCGCCCCCTCCTCTTGTCCACGTAGGACGGCAGCGCGCTGGACGCAGCCGAAAAAACCGCGAATCCGCTCCTCTGGCTGGAAGTGGGAGATCCCGCAGGGGAGGAAAGCAGGAGAATCTCATGAAAGGTCCTGATCTAAAGCTATTTTCATGTCCTCCTCTGTGGCGACTCAGACTCCAGCGCTGGTGAGGGTGCTGCCGCGCAGTTGCGCCCCGTCTGCACTCGGAGTCCACGCGGAACCAGGCGGAGCCCTGCGTCCTGGGGGCCGGTGCTCACGCGGCCCGCCTCTTCCTCCGGGTCGGAGCCCATGAAGCGGAGCCTCAGACTGGAAGGAAACGGCTGTGACCGTCGCACTAAGAAAAGAAGAAGAAACCACTGCAGGAGAAAACGCATATGCATTCCCAAGCTTGTGAAGCTTTACTTCCAAAGGAAACAGACAACAAAGCGTTAAATTCTTTCAGCAAAAAGAAATGCTTTCTGCCCGCTGGCGTTATGCGGTGAAGTGAACACGAAAACCCATCCTGTTTTCTGGGGGAAATTGCCTTTACCTCTCTGTGGTTCTAGGTTAAGATTCGCACTCCATGATCCGTTGAACTGGAACATTATAAAAGGCAAATAAGTTTTAGACATCTTACCGGGATGGGAAGAGAGTTTAGGGGAGAATGGATACATATTTATGTACAGCTGAGGCACTTTTCTGTCCGCTTGAAACTGTCACCACATTGTTAATGAGCTATAATCCAATATAAAATAAAAAGTTCTTTTTAATTTTTTTTTTTTGAAGTTTTAGGCATTGTAAACGATAAAGCAAAGCTATCCTTAAAGAAGAACCTCAACCGATGAGGAATGAACCACCATGAGATTTGCGTAGACCGAGCCTGGCTCCTCCGCGGCTTGAGGCGGGGCCTGGTCTGCAAACGAACTCTGTACAGGCGGGGAAGAATGGCTCTGCCCGCGTTGATGCTCGCTATTTTCAAACAGATAAAAGACCTGAGCCGTCAGCCTTTGCTGGGCTTCCTGCTGAACG
>SJYQ01095467.1:68711-79982 GCA_006410935.1 Redunca redunca
CCTGCAGGGAGCATAAAGTGTTTCAACTGGATAGAAAGATAAAGGATCTTTCCTGTGGTGGGAGGATGAAGGGATCAGGTGGGAAATGCATTAAAGGGAGAGGGAGAGTTCTCAAGAGCTTCCCACAATTGTCTGCATTGGTGCTGTCAGAGGGTTGGCTGCCCTGTAATCATGGTATGTAGTCTTGTCTCACCCTGGCTTTGCCTGGCCCTGGGTCCAATCTGAGTCCAAGCAAAGAGAGGCAACCTGGTTTGCAGCGCATAATCCATTGTGCCTCTCTCCAAAGTGGGGTAGTCACTGAACCTCTAGTTTCAGTATCCCGGTGGATGGAATCCATGGGGTGGGTTTTTTCCTTTTTCCTTGAACTTCCTTTCTTGGTGATCCGTAACTCAGGGGGGGAAATAATTAGCTCAGGAAAAAAGTTTAGCTCTGGATAAATTTGTGATCGTCGGTGTTAGGTAAAAGAAAAAATACTTTTAAAGACTTTTAAGAATTCTAATAATTGACATATAATGACGTAGACAATGTTCTTTTCATGTTATGTTTCTAAAAATGACTCCTTTTATGCATCGTGTGTGCATGCTCGCAATTGACTGTTTGCAATGCTATGGGGATTCTATAGGTAAGAATAGTGGAGTGGGTTGCCATGCCCTTTTCTGGGGGTCTTCCCAACTCAGGAATGGAACCAGCATCTCTTATGTCTCCTGCATTGGCAGGTGGGTTCTTTACCACTAAGCACCACCTGGGAAGCCCTGTATGCATCACACTTGTTTAGTAATTTCAGTCTAAAAGCTGTTTTATGTTGTCTTCCAGATTTTCTAATAATGAAGAAAATATTGGTGACAAAGAGCTCTAATTCAATGTTTGTAGAAGTCTTGGATTTATTTTCTCTTCAAAATTCTAATGACACTTAACTGTCTGATTTTCCTGCACTGGTTTTACTGGTCCAATAAGCAAACTTAAGTCTTATAAATATTTTTTATAAAATTTTAAAATATGTGTTGCAATAAATTAAATGTACCATGGGCGTCCCATGGTACTAGCAGTAAAGAAAACCGCCTACCAATGCAGGAGACACAAGAGATAAGGGTTTGTTCCCTGGGTCGGAAAGATCCCTTGGGGCAGGAAATGGCAACCAGCTCCAGTATTATTACCTGGGAAATTCCATGGACAGAGAGGCCTGGTGGGCTCTAGTTCATAGCTTCTCTGTCCATGGGGCCACAGAGAGTCAGCTGAGCAACTAAGCCTAAATAATATACCATATGATAAATGGAGACTAAGTCATAATTCTAGAAACCACTATGTTAATTATTCTACCTACCATTTGGGGGGTAACTACCTCATTATTTTTATAGATTATAAAGTGTCCATATGGTCACAGATTAAGAGGAAGTGTCAGTACTTTAAGGGATGTTGGTGAGCATGGCCATCACTGTCACTTTAAGAAGTGTAAAACACACGCAGTGTCTGCGCCAGGAATTAAGGAGCTGTCACTGGAGACTTCTTTCCCTAAAATGTTATTTATTTTAAAAAATTTATGTGTGGGGCAGATGTGTTCCTTGTTACCTGCCTTCTTGATTGTGAGTCACTCTTTCCTGTTCTTTGTTAGGTTTTCCTTGTCTTTTTCACTGTTAGTGCCATGGGAGGGAAATGGGAGGCCACACCTGCAAAGGACACAGTGCCAAGCTGTTATGCTTCTGCTATGCTCCAGATGTGGGCTCAGCAGGGCAGGGGTTTGCCTTGGGTTTGCTCAACATGCAGCCTCTCTCCCAGAGGAGGGCCTGGCACTTAGTAAACCCCTACTATGTGTTCAGTGATGAAAGGCATTCTAATGAGAGATCCCAGAAAACAGAAGAGAAGCAGAGAAAAATGGGTAACACTAGGGGCAGCCTAGAGTACAAGGGACAGAGGAGGACAGACAAAGAGAAATACCCATGCACATGCATGCGAGCACATGCGCACATACACACACACACAGATTTTCCAAGAACCATATTTAGTGTATAAAAGCAAAGGGCCCAATTTTGCTCGTGAGATTCAACAGAAGAACCAAGGGAAGTTGTGCCAATAATTCTTGGTATTCAGGTCTGCACATGATGCATTATCATCAGCAGGATTCTTGGTTCTCATGATTTGTCTCAAGTAGGCTAATTTCTTTTTCAAAGATAGTCAAACACTGTCAAGGAATCACATGGAGACAGTTATCAGTTTGCTAATTCACCCTGCTGTAGGAGGCAGCCCAGTCGTTAAAGTGTGAAGGCAAAAAGGCAATCCACAAAGGAAACTCAAGAGGAGCAAATGTCTGAGACCAGTGGTTTCCCTAACTGCAGTAGGTAAGCAATCTCAAGTCATTCTAGTGCCCATTCTAGTTATGTAGGTCACTACTGAAAATGAAGAAGGAAAGGAACAAGTTGCCCTGACTGGACTGACTCCATTTTGAAAAGAACAGGAACTCCATCTTACACTCTTGGTGAACTTTGGACTGTATATTGGGAGGCCATGGAAATAAAATACAGAGCAGGCCTCTCTGGTGCAGGGAAACCAGACCAGGCTGACCCCGTACCTAGACTTCCCAGAGCCAAAAAGAATGCAATGTCCACTATGTAGTCAATCACTGTCTGTAATCTTAATACCCATTGTTGATATAGGCTAAACTGCATGTCCAGATGACTTTAGAATGTAAATTTATGGCTGTAACCTGATTGTATCTCTTACTAACATTGTCCAGAGTGGGCTTTAGAGAATGTGGGGGTTGTGAGCTTGGGTACGTATGCTTTGGGTATAAAAAGTTGCCACAAAAATTGGTCGGGGTCCCTCACTAAAGAGGAATCTCTGCCTCAGACCCACTGGTATAATGAACTCTACTCCACTATCCGCGCTGTCCTTCTGAGTGAGTTTGCTTCCCAGGGCTCTTGGTTACAACAAAAACAACTGGAAGTTGTTGGAAGACTTTCTAAACATCTTGGAGGTTTAGTTGCTGAACAAATGCAGTAGGGTGTCTGTGGGTAATGGCCACATTGCCCTTCCATTGTATTTCTTGCTTAGGAGGGCACCACTCCCCATTTTGGAGGAACAGATAGATGCATAGAAAGCTTGTCATACTGACAAGAAAAAGATCTTTCATCAAACTGGAACAATACACTGGAATATCAATAAACACAACTCCTACTGAAGCTCAACTAGGAACATAAAAAGATGCCTTCAGCTCCTGGCAAATGTGGAGTGACAGAAATTTTATTTATCTTCTTGCTTGAAATATCCTCCCCTTCTCCCCTACGTCTAAGGGGGAAAAAAAAGAAAGACATGAAACACTAGCTTTCCAAACACTGGAAATAGGCAATAAAAAGAGAAATCACGGAGAGATGAAAAACAAACAAGGTGAGCCCTACCATTGGTTCAGCTTACTAATTTCAGAGAGATTGCAAACTGGGCATGGGGAAGAGCCTGTGGAGAGCAACGTAGCTGGAGTCCATAGGACAAAGATCCAGTGATGAGAGAGATGGAAGAGAGAATCCAGACATATGAAAAAGATCTCCCTCAAATAGTAAACAGAGTTCTGATCGAGCCTACTTGCAGAGCAATTGCATGATGCCAAGGAAAGAAATTCTGAAAAGATCATAGAACTGTGTCTGGTACTCACACAGGGCAGAAAATCTTACTCCCACCAGCCATATTGGGCTACTCATCATTCATCGACCATTGGCTAGAGACCTCAGGAATTTTGCCTCATTCATGGGAACACTCAGTCCTAGACTGACTTATCTAAAAATCATAAAAGCAAGGTCCAAAAACATGAAAGTAGTTACAAGTCACTTACCTGTCCCCCAGAATAAATCTCAAGATACATAGGAATGCCAAAATAGCCAGTTTCCCCCAAACAAAACTTTGACAATGTCTGGCATCCAAAGAATACCAAGCATGTAAAGAAGCAGGAAAACATATCCCATAAGGAGGAAAATAATCAATCCAAACTGAACCAGATTTTAAATTATAGAGAGGATTTCAAAATAGTTATTATGACTGTGTTACATATGTCCAGTTAAGGAGAGATGTAGAACATAGACAAAAGATGAGACCCAGACTTCAGAGATGAAAAATATAATATCTGGGATGATACATTCACCAGCTAGAATTAACAATAGATGAGACATTGCAGGGGGGAAAATAAAAGGATTATGGAACACAAAGCCACAATCAATTTTTAAATATCCAGAGTGAAATTCCCACAGTCAAAAAAAAAATTAATAGCATGCATAAGTGAAGGGTAGGGCAATTTTAGAAAGTCTAATATAATTGGAGTCCCTGAAAACACTGGGGTTAAATTTCGTGAAAGAAAATATTTTTGAAGAAATAATGACAGAAAACATTCCAATCATAATTAAAATTATAAGCCCACTGAACCAAGGAAACAAATGGACCCTAACACACTGTAATTAAACTGTTCAAATCCACTGAAAAAGAAGGAATCTCAAAAGAAACACGGATACTGACAAGCTGCATCCAGAAAACGAAAAGATTATATCAGATTTCTCATCAGAAGCAGTGGATATAAGATAGGGGTAAAGCAACTATACCCCAATTTAAAAATAAAAACTTTTTGAAAGGAATCAAGGAATAGGAAAACAAACTCTGCTATATACAGTTACAAAAAAAGAGAAGATGATAGTGGAATAATATCTTTAAAGGATGGGGGGGTGGGAAACAGTTTATGTAGAATTCTACTCTTCTTCTCCCCGCACCCCCCCCAAAGTCTTGGAGAGATAAAAATGAAAATTTTACAGACATACAAATGTTGAAAGACTTCATCACTAGCAGAACCACACTACAAGAAATGTTAGAGTCCTCCAGGAAAAAGGAAACTCACACTAGCTGGAAATAAGGATGTACACAAATTGATGGACAATGAAAATGGCATCTGTGGGAGAAATATACAACATTTATTATTATTATTGGTATTATTGTTACTGTTTAAACCTTTTTAAAAACATGCAACAGTTTAAAGAAAAGTAACAATGATAGATTGTGGAGGTTATAACATAAGCAAAGTAAACATGCATGACAATAGCATAAAGGCCAGCAGGGGAGAAATGTAAAAAGGTGTGATGTGGCTTGAAGGCAGACTGTGGTGAGTTACAGATGTATGTTGTAAAGCCTAAAGCAATCGCTAAAATAACAAGACAGTTATAGTTAATAGGCCAACGAAGGTGAGAGAATGGAACCATACACAAAACCATGTAAACACTATGATAGAGCAGTTGCTCTTCCGGAACTCTGTCCTATAGATATGTGCACAAGATTGATGGATGCGTATTAATTGTAACAGAAAATGCGTAGAGCCAAATGAATTTCAAAGTTAGATGGGAAGGGTTCAATAAGTACTAGTACAAACAATGGGAAAGGAACCCAGAGGATAACGATGAGATGAAGAATCCTGGATTTCAAGTGACCTGTTTTCCTCCCGAGCACTTCCGTGGGGATCAGTGATGTCCTCGCTTATGTCCTCCTGTTGTGCATAGGATTCGGGGAACAAAGGGGTAATGGAGGACTTCTGCACCTTTAGGGGAATGTACAGGGTATAAATAACCGCACCCTGTTTTCATTCTAAAAAAAGTAGGAAACGTCCCTGGGTGGGCTTGAACCACCAACCTTTCGGTTAACAGCCGAACGCGCTAACCGATTGCGCCACAGAGACACCTGGAGGAATTGTTGCGTTTCCCCTCCCCCACCTCATTCCTTTAGAGCGAGCCTTCCACGCTAGGAGGAGCCACTCGTCCTTCTCCGAACAGTTACACCCGCTCCAAAGCCTCCGAACACCAGGGCAGCCTGTGGGGAAGCCGGGGGTCGGGCGATTCCGAAAGCAGAAGTGCAGTCGAGCGTCCCCGCAGCGCCTGGCGCCGCGCTCCCCGCAGATGCAGAGCCCCGGAGCCGCTCCGGGCGGGCCCCAGGGAAGCTGAACCTCGAGTGGACTGTGCTGCCTCCCAGTTTGCTCTGCCTTCATTCGACCGTCTGCGCCCCTGGCGTTGCCCCCTTTCTCCCTGCGTTCAGCCGGCCAAGGGAGCCAGAAAGACGGCTTGGGGACGGTTGATCAAAACAGAAATATAAAGAGGCGGGAATGAAGCAGGGGCGGCAAGGACAAAGCAAAGATAACTTCTGGAAGCCCGTGCAGAGACAAGGACTGGACTCAAGGGGAAATGAAAACTGCAACAGACCTGAGAGGGCGTAACGGAGGGAAGATGTGAGAGAGAATCAGGAGTGCCTGCAATTATCCAATAACAAAGCAGCACAGTAACTGGAACGGATTTGTCAAAGTTAAAAGAGCAATGTCGTATTTCGCCTACCGTATGGTGGCGCGCCGTGATCGTATAGTGGTTAGTACTCTGCGTTGTGGCCGCAGCAACCTCGGTTCGAATCCGAGTCACGGCAGTGTTTATCTTTATCTTTTGCATTGTATCTGCCAAACCAACTCTTGGCCTGAAAGGAAATCATTGAGCTGTGTTTACAGAACAAAATGTTTGTATCGTTAATGGGCAGCTGTTTTAATACTGTAATGTGTAGTTGTCACCAGGATCGACAGAAAACTTTCATCATTCAAGCATCGCCCTTGATACTTTCCAGGTAATGCATATTCATCCTCTGATACTTAACTCTGATGTCTACTCCTTCAGGCTTCTTTCTTCAAGTTCATGTGAATGAATATATAATTTTTCTATCTAGCTATTAACAAGCAACATGATGTTTTTGATAGATATGTATGTTATTGAATTTCTCACACCTTAATTTTGGCATTATGCCAATATAAAACTATGTCACAAGTGATGGACATTAGGATAATTTCAAACTACAGCTTTTAGGAAAGGCTCATATAAATGCCATTCTACTAGTTATTTGTGGATGTGAGCATAAAATTCCATTGAAAGAAAGGGAGTAACGGACAGGAAATTGTCAAGGAAGGCAAGACCAATGGCTTTCTATCCTAGAGGTTTTAGTATGCCAGAGTGGAGAGGAGCAGTGAGGCAGGTCGTAGAAAAGTGGAATATTTACTGCCACTGAAGAGCACTAAAAAGGTGACTAGAAAGTAGATTGCGGCTGCCATGTCTAAACACTCATGGTTCCATAACCTTATTTGCCACTAGCAACAGCTGCAGAAAATCGCCTCCTCTCACTTCTGCAATTTGAGTGCATTTACATAGACCCTACATAAATAGTTCATAGACTAAAAGGAACATGCTAAATTATAAAAGTTCCGGAAGATAGCATAGGAGAAAATCTATGTGACCGTAGGCTTGACACTAAGTTTCTTGGGTATGAAACTCCATAGTGCGCTGTAGTCCGAGACTGGGATAGGAAAAAGGATATGTAGTAACAATGGTTTTGGTTTCAAAAATTCCAAACCTCAGAGGTTTTAGTGGATAAACTCGGTACTTCAAAGACATACTCCCAACAGGAGGGATCTGCAGCATTAGTGGTTTGGAAGCACTTTGTGGCTTGAGAGGGCTGCAAAAACTGATTTTTCCAACTAAGACAGTTGCTTAAAGTTAAGGAACACAGCATCTTAAGCTGTGCATTGGTCAGGAATTGAACCCATGTCTCCTGGACGGGAGGTGAGAATTCTGCCACTAAATCACCAGTGCTTTCCTATAAGTGCTTGCTCTCAGCTTCACCAGGAAGAGTCACAGGAGCGATGTTGCAAAGCCAGTTCAAAAAATCAGTTTACACAGGCCTCTTTATTCGAAATGCAGAACAAAGCCCCAAAAGCACACCCAGAACAGAAGTTTGTATAGGAGGTTTAGGTCAGGAAACGCCATCAAGATGTGGAATTCAAATCAAAATACTGGACTTCATTTCCTCACTTAGGATGCATTCTCTTTGCCCTCCCGTGGCTTGGTGCCTTCCAAACCCTTTCCCCTCACTCTTGAGACAAACACCAATTCTTCCCTAAACAGGCATTCCGGACCCAGAGACAGTTTGGGAGGCTCAAAATTTGGAGATGTGCCTGAGTTACTCCGGAAGATCTGAATGACAATTAAGCCTCTCTTCTCCTAAGGCTCTTTTTCTTTCTTTCTTTTTAAAAAAATTTTTAAAGCAATTTGATATCCTCTTCTCCTGATTCAATAACAGTAACATAAATTATAACAAATATTTATTAAAGTGGACACCTAAGTGAATTTAATCTATTCTCTTCAGAATTAATGATTAACCAGATAAGATACTCTTTTGAGTTGTTGAAAAGGGCCAAGAATCAAATGGCCTTGCTTTTAAGCTCTTGTGTTTGAGAGAGACCTACGAAAGGGTGAATAAATGAAAATTTCACTCCAAGATTTCCCTTTAGTCCCACCCTCTTTGGTCACTCAAGGAGGGCATGCAGAGAAGAATGATTGCATTTGATTCTGGGTAGATGCTGGATTGCTACTCTTCTGTCTAACATAAATTTCTTTTGCCCTTTGCCTTGTCTGATATTCAAATTATCCCTTTTTTATTCTTTAAAANGCCTCTCTTCTCCTAAGGCTCTTTTTCTTTCTTTCTTTTTAAAAAAATTTTTAAAGCAATTTGATATCCTCTTCTCCTGATTCAATAACAGTAACATAAATTATAACAAATATTTATTAAAGTGGACACCTAAGTGAATTTAATCTATTCTCTTCAGAATTAATGATTAACCAGATAAGATACTCTTTTGAGTTGCTGAAAAGGGCCAAGAATCAAATGGCCTTGCTTTTAAGCTCTTGTGTTTGAGAGAGACCTACGAAAGGGTGAATAAATGAAAGTTTCACTCCAAGATTTCCCTTTAGTTCCACCCTCTTTGGTCACTCAAGGAGGGCATGCAGAGAAGAATGATTGCATTTGATTCTGGGTAGATGCTGGATTGCTACTCTTCTGTCTAACATAAATTTCTTTTGCCCTTTGCCTTGTCTGATATTCAAATTATCCCTTTTTTATTCTTTAAAATAAAAAAAAAAAAACACAATTAGCCTGGTATAGGCCAAGCACTAATCCATCATAATCACTGCAGAGCCCCAGAGTTTCTCTCCTCCTGAGCATCTCTTTTAAGTCCTTAGAAAAGCCCAAGGATCAAAATGGCCAGTTTTCAGACTCTGATGCCTCACAGAGACGTACACAAAAGTATAAGTGAAGTTTTCGCACCAAGGTTTATTCTCTTCATCACACCACACCATACCTTTCCCCTCTTCTTCCCAGCTCTTGAGTTGTTTTCAGCTCTGAAGATCCACTCAAGATCTTTTTAGCACATTACACTCAAGCAAAACTTTATTTTTGATCATTTTATTCTCCACCTTTTTCAGTTGTTATGCTGCAGTTCCAATGCTTTGCAAACGCATCATTCTGCCTATCTTGCTAAATTTATTTTTTCTTTATCTGTTAGTGTGTGTGTGTGAGAGAGAGAAACTTTCCTTTATTTGCTCCTCTCTCTCTCTTTCCTTGTTTAACAACTCTAGACTATAAACTATGCTAGGCACTGTGCTATCTCTTGAAAATATTTTATTTACATACATAGTCTTGGTTTTTGTGGGAAATATAAATCTTTTTCTTATGAAAATATGTCTTTGGAAGACAGAGTCAAGTAAAATGTGATTTTGTTAGAACACAATGTCAAAAGCAAAGTGGACATATCACACATTCAATTCCAGCAGTCAGGAAAGTCTCTCCAGGGGAAACTTCTGAACTGAGACCTGAAGAATGACGATGAGTCTGAAGAATTAAGAGGGAGTTGTGGAAGGCCTCCCTGTAGAGAGAACTCTCTCCTTGAAAGGGAGAGAGTTCCTGAAACATCAAGTTACTTCACTGTTGCTGGACTTGGGAAATGGCAAGAGGTATCTCGATGATGAGGGGGAGAAACAGAGTACATGTTCTAGAGGTAATAAGACATTTTAGTGAAGGAATATGGGGACACTGCGTGGCTTTAGGCAATAGGCATGTTCAGATTTGGGCTGTGCAAGGTCACTCAGGATACAGTGAGGCAAATGAATACCACTCAGCCATAAGAAAGAACAAAATTTTGCCATTTGCTGTTTATGGATGGAGTTGGAGGGCATTAAGCTGGGTGAAATTAATCAGACAGAGAAAGACAAATACTGTATGGTATCACTTATAGGTGGAATCTAAAAAACACAACAAACTAGTAAATATAACAACAACAACAAAAAAAAGATTAAAAGAACAAACTAATGGTTATCAGTGAGCTGGGGGGCAACATAAGGTCGGGAGTGTGGAAGGTTCAGACTATTAGGTATAAGATAGGCTCAAGGAGGTATTGTACAACATGATGAATATAACCAATATTTAGTAACAACTGTAAATGGAAAGTAACCTTAGAACTTGTATATTTTGAAGTCTTAAAAGTAAAATTTTTAACTAAAAATATTTTTTTACTTGCCTATTTTAGCAAGTTAGACCATTTTCTCAGACTCTTTAAGACCATTGCATAGACTCTTTTAGGTAAAACTTAAGGTTGACAGTTGAAGGTCAAGGGTTATAAACAAGGGATCTGAATGAATCTCTGACGTTTTTCTGTAAGGGTCTGTTCTGTGATTGGAAAGAGCCTTTATCAGAGCTGTAATGTGAGCGAACAAAATCAATATTTCTATATTTCATTTGGTTGTCCCCACCGCATGCTATTGCCTGATTGTCAATCTCTTTTGCAAGCCTTTCCTTTGAGTGCCTTTCAGTCTGTGAGTTCTATCTTCCAAAGACAACACCTATTTGGGAAGTCTTTTGTTTCCCCACCACCAGGCCCTTGGTTATTGTGGAGATTCTTTCTGGAGAGCTGTCAAAACATTGCTTGTGGCAATGCACTGGTGGTTCAATGGTAGAATTCTCGCCTCCCATGCGGGAGACCCGGGTTCAATTCCCGGCCAGTGCATAGTGCCCAAGTACTTTTCACACTTCCTCCTTGTTTTGCCTAGTGCACAGTCAGGTCTGAATACTACGCGGTTCTGGCCACCAGGAGCAGGAAAAGGAGAACTGAAGACCTCGAGGTGGTTCTGAACAGAAGACTGTAAGGGGATGAAGTCGGCTGGGGCTTTGCAAAGCTCTGAGGTGTTTAGGTATATATGCAGGCCAGGAAGCAACAGTTAGAACCGGACATGGAACAACAGACTGGTTTCAAATAGGAAAAGGAGTACGTCAAGGCTGTGTATTGTCACCCTGCTTATTTAATTATATGCAGAGTACATCATGAGAAACGCTGGACTGGAAGAAACACAAGCTGGAATCAAGATTGCCGGGAGAAATATCAATAACCTCAGATATGCAGAT
>SJYQ01095467.1:84428-119614 GCA_006410935.1 Redunca redunca
GTTCCTAAGGCCCACTTGACTTCACATTCCAGAATGTCTGGCTCTAGGTGAGTGTGAGTGAGTGATCACACCATCGTGATTATCTTGGTCGTGAAGATCTTTTTTGTACAGTTCTTCTGTGTATTCTTGCCACCTCTTCTTAGTATCTTCTGCTTCTGTTAGGTCCATACCATTTCTGTCTTTTATCAAGCCCATCTTTGCATGAAATGTTCCCTTGGTATCTCTAATTTTCTTGAAGAAATCTCTAGTCTTTCCTATTCTATTGTTTTCCTCTATTTCTTTGCATTGGTCACTGAGGAAGGCTTTCTTATCTCTCCTTGCTATTCTTTGGAACTCTGCATTCAAATGGGTACATCTTTCCTTTTCTCCTTTGCTTTTTGCTTCTCTTCTTTTCACAGCTATTTGTAAGGTCTCCTCAGACAGCCATTTTGCTTTTTTGTATTTTTTTTCCCCTTGGGGATGGTCTGGGTTCCTGTCTCCTGTACAATGTGACGAACTTCCGTCCATAGTTCATCAGGCACTCTGTCTATCAGATCTAGTCCCTTAAATCTATTTCTCACTGCCACTGCATAGTCATAAGGGATTTGATTTAGGTCATACCTGAATGGTCTAGTGGTTTTCCCCACTTTCTTCAATTTAAGTCTGAATTTGGCAATAAAGAGTTCATGATCTGAGCCACGGTCAGCTCCTGGTCTTGTTTTTGCTGACTGTATAGAGCTTCTCCATCTTTGGCTGCAAAGAATATAATCAATCTGATTTCAGTATTGACCATCATCATCTAAAGATGGGTTTAGCTTCATCTTTGGTATATACGTAGTATTTCAGTTTTGTTTGATTCAGAATATTTCCTAATTTTTATTTTCAAATATGCTTTGATTCAGGAGTGGTAGAAGTGTTTCTAAAATTTCATACACAAGAGATTTTGTTCTTATATTTATAACTGAATTCTAGTGACTAGTGGATTCTCTTGAAATGTTATTTTTGGATACTTCTACAGCTCCACTTATGCTGAGCCACTGGCCTTTAGAAGGATGGTTATATCATCTCTAAAGCCTCGGAAAACCGGGAAAACCCGTGGGGAAGCTGTGAGTCCTGCGATTCCGAGGGAAGAAGGGCAACGTCCCCACCATGCCTTGCTCCCCTCGCTGTAGCTCGAATTTGAGCCGAGATTGCTGTAACCATCAATAGTATTAACAACACCGTACGGTCATGATGAGCCACAGGCCACCTGGCAGCCACAGCACTTCTTTTTAAGTTTTTGAAGGCTAATATATTCACACTGTCTTGGCTGTTTTATTCGTGCACACTTTTTCATGCTCTTCTCCGATTCTCCATCCTCACTCTGCTACTTAATAAAAACAATATTTCTCTCTCCAGATCTGGCCCAAGCCTCCTCACAGGCTTCCTGGGAGGTATCTATCGTTGTCTTATTCTTGCGTTTGCCTGCTCTAGCTCCTTTTCATGTTTCCTCTTTTTATCTGATCTCTTTCCAGAGAGATTCTTCTGCACCCAGAAGGGCCGTATCTACAAATTCCTGCCTAGGGGCAAACTTGGTTGAGTGAAGGCGGAGCAAACCCAGAGCCACCTGTGAGCCCACCGGCAGTTCAGCTCAGGCCCGGGGCGTCTCTGGGGCGCTGCAACTGTGGCTGCGAGGGAAGCAAGGCGTGGGGCTTCGGAATCGCACGACTCATGGCTTCCCCATGGGTTTTGCCGGTTTTCCGAGGCTTTAAAGCCAATATAAAGTCCTTCTAAAAGCGGATGGCTCAGCGTAAGGCAGAGAGGGCGTGCTTGCTTTCCACCTGAACGAGGTAGCAGGGAAGTAGGAGAACATATAACCTCTGATTGTTTCTGTGGCACAATCAGTTAGTGTATTCAGCTCTTAATCGAAAGGTTGGTGGTTCACAACCCTCATCAGCGACGTGTCTTTCACACTATAGAATGTAAAGGATTGGCATCTCTAACTTATCTACACAAGCTCTCTTCCCTTAATGGCCAAGACAGGAACCTCCACTCCTATATTCCTCCTGTCCTTTGTATTTTGTGCACCACAGGAGAACCTAAGCCCAGATCATCGCTGATCCTCGGAGAGGAGTTCAGGAGGAAAACAGGCCACTCACAGTTGAGAAATTCTCAAAAGAGTAGACTCATTATTAAACTGATTTCCTGTAAATCGTGAAGTTTCTTCCATTGTTTGTACTAATGTTTATTTACTCCTTTGCATATACTTTTGGAATTAATTTGGTTATATTTTATTATGGGTTTCCTGGGTGGCCCTAGTGGTAAAGAATCCACCTGCCAATGCAGGTAGACCTAAGAAACCCAAGTTTGATCCCTGGGTCGGCTATATCCCCTGGAGGAGGGCAAGGCAACCCACTCCAGTATTCTTGCCTAGAAAATCCCATGGACAGAGGAGCCTAGGCTTGCAAAGAGTCAGACTCAACTAAAGCCACTTAGCACGCATGCATGTTTGCATCATTACAAATAATGATGCAGTCATCTTTCTTATACACATATCAATAGGACAGAATGCCAGAAGAGCAAATGCTCTATCATAGATTATACATGGTTTTGTATATAAGTCCATGTATATAATTGTCTTGCCTTTGTTGACTTGTTAGCTATAACCTGTTATTTCAGCAATTGCTTTAGGCTTTATGCCATCCATCTGCAACTTACCACAGTCCACCTTCAAGTGAAGTCACACCAGTTCACATTTCCTCCCTTCCTGCCTTTATTTGTTTTGTTGCATTTAACTTTGCATATGTTATAAACCCAGAGTTTATAACTATCCAAGTAACAACAATCCAAGGTTATTACTTTTCTTAAACTGTCCTATTTTTGCACCAGCCCTGGGACTGACTAGACTCTGGCCCAACCCATTAGCCAGCCAATTGAAGTGTCTGGACCCCTCAGAGTCACCTTTGTCAGGAACTAGCCCCATCTACCAGCAGTTAGACACCGGCTTTGGGACTCCTGGGCCCTCCAGCCAGACCAGACCTCAGGACCTGGCTTTGCCCACCAGTGTGCCAGTAGTACTAGCCCTAGCACCCAGGGGTTCCACAGCCAGCTGCCTCTTGACCCTGCCCTGCTAACCAGCAGCTGGAGATTCCAAACAAGGCAGGGCCTAGCAATCAAAGAGATTGGAGCCAGCTAATCCTGCCAGACCGTGCACTGTGGTCAGCCAGCCACAACAAATGGACCTATGCAGCCCACATACAGGGCACCCCTAGAGCATATCGTTCTGGTGATGAGAGGGTAGCAGGCTGCTGAGATCCACAGGAAGTCCCATGCAAATGGCCACTTCTCTAAGTCCAGGAAACATAACCACCCTACCAGATATGGAGAAATAAAAACAGTGCATTAGCAAAATGAAGTCATGCTCCAAATGAAGGAACAAGATAAAACTCCGGACTTAAGTAAAGTGGAGATAGGCAGTCTTTTACATAGTTCATGAGGTTCTCACAGCAAGTATACTGGGATGGTTTGCCATTCTCTCCTCCAATGGATCAATTTTTGTCAGAACTCTCTGCTATCAGTCCATCTCTCAGTCCATCTTGGGTGGCCCTACACAGCATGGCTCATAGCTTCATTGAGTTATGGCAAGGCCCTTCACCCCCACAAGACAGTGATTCATGAAGGGGAAAAGTAGAGCTGCAATCTATAGCAGGAAAGATGCATCCCTGGGTGAACTCGAACCACGAACCTTTCAGTTAACAGCCAAACAGGTTAACCGATTGTGCCACAAAAACAGCCCAAAATCATGGAATCAGAAGATGGTTGCTTCTTGGCAGGAAAGCTGTGATAAACCTAGACAGTGTGTTGAAAAGCACAGACATTACTGCAGACAAAGGTCTGTATAGTCAAGGCTATGGTCTTCCCAATGGTCATGTATGGTTATGAGAGGTGGACCGTAAAGAAGGCAGAATCCCAAAGAATTGATGCCTTCAAACTGTGGTGCTGGAGAAGAATCCTGAGAGTCCCCGGGACAACAAGGAGATCAAACCAGCCAATCTTCAGGGAAATCAACCCTGAATACTCGTTGGAAGGACTGATGCTGAAGCTGAAGCTCCGGTATTTTGGTCCTCTGATGCGAACAGCAGACTCATTGGAAAAGTCCCTGGTGCTGGGAAAGATTGAGGGTAGAAGGAGAAGAGGGCGTCAGAACATGAAATCATAGGATGGCATCATTGATGCAATGAACATGAACTTGGGCAAACTCCAGAAGATGGTGAGGGATTGGGAGGCCTGGTGTGCTGCAGCCCGCAGAACCTCAAAGAGTTGGACACAACTGGGCAACTGAACAACAGCAGGCGATCTACCCCAGAAAAGATTAGATTTCAGAGATGCAGAGAGCAGAAAAAAAGGTGATTCTCAGAGCCCAGGGCTGAATGCAGCTGTGCAAGGCTCCTGGCCTTTGCCTCACTGCTCATCACCCTTCACCACCCTCTCCCTCCTGAGTGAGGCTTTGGGCTCAGAGGCCAGGCCACAAGGTGGGTTCCATCCTACTCTAGTTTTAGCGCTGTGTGCTGGCGGAGCCAATGTGATGGTCTCTTTCGAACCTCAGTTGCCTTTTGAATCGGGGGCAGACTTGGTTCTCAGTGGGTGATGAGCAGATTCATCTATTTCTTGTTTCCTGACCTGACTGCGGGGCACCTCTCCTGGTTAAAAGCACGTGTACCGGCTCCTTTCCCCCTCAACCATTTCAATTTGTGGAGCATGAAATTCTTCATCTTTGTGTCTTTGGTTTGAGTCCCATGCAGAGTTGAATTCGTTCTCTATTTTTCTGTCGTGAAAATCAAATTGTTTCACAAGTGTGCTGGGGTGAGGGAAAGCCAAGTTTGCTTCACAGGGATGCATTTCTTGGTTTTCTGAGACATGATCCCTGTCAAAGTGTAGAGGAGATTTAGGCCCCTGATGAGAAGGTGTGGGGATTTTCAGATGGAAAGATAACCTAAAGGCGAGCCTTATCCTGTGTCCTCCTTGGAATGTCTGTGGCCTGGCCTCTAAAGAGCTTACTCAGAGCAAAGAAAGGAGGCCTGGTTCCTAGTGCCGAGTTGGCTTACGGTAGTAGAACTTCTCCTGGGTTTGGGGGGAGAAAAACGCAGCTACACATTCTGCCATAACCCACCCCACTTGCCCCCGTTTTTGAAAAAACAGGAGTTCAGGGGGAAAGTTTCAGGGAGAAAAAAAAAAAGGAATCTGTTTTTGCCCAGGGGACCTTTCGCGTGTTAGGCGAACCTGATAACTACCACACTAGGGAAACCCCGTGGGTACCAACGCCTAATGACAGCTCCAAGGAATGAATTTGTCGCCAAGACTGGCCCACCAAAAACTTTTTTTAAAAAAAGGATCCTGGGAGCACCTTCTATCTCCCAAGCACGTAGATTGCAGTTCCCGAGAGGGCTTCCTTAAGGTTAGGGTTTCCCGCCTTCCCCGAAGCGAGGTCCCTGGGGCTCCCACGTCCAACTGAGTCTCCAGTTTTTCAGCCTAACGCCAAAGACCAGGGATCGCTCCACTGAATCCCCATCTTCCAGAAGCCGCAGGAGCTGGGAGTGATGGGCGCGTCTGAGCCGCAAGCAACCTGGACGCCCTTCAGTGTAGACGCCGCCCCTCTCCGGCTGCGGACGGCACACGTGGTCGGTCAGAGCTCTTGGCTCTCGGAAATGAGCGGTGTTTCGAATTCACCCGGGAACCCAAGGCCCGGCCCTCCCCTCTGCTCCCAAGCTCCGCGCGCTCTTGCCTTGTAGCCCTTTGGCCGCAGCGCTTCTCCCCCGACGTCCGCGGCAAACGGGGTTCCTCAGGTTAGTGCCGCTATGGCTTATTCTAGTTGTCCAATATAGTTCAAATCCAAGACTTTCACCACGCTTTCACGTTTAGCATGAAGATTAGCAAAGGCTGAATGAAGGCTCAGGTCTTTTGTCTGTTTGAAAATAGCGAGTATCAACGCAGGCCGAGGCTTTCTTCCCTGCCTGTATTGAATTCGCTTGCAGACCAGGCCCCGCATGAAGCCGCGGGGGAGTCAGGCTCGGTCCACACAGATCTCAAGGTCGTTCATTCCTCGCTCATTGTACTTGAGATTCTTCTTGAGAAACAGTTTTGTTTTACCTTTTACAATGCCTGAAACGCCTTTTATAATTTTCCAGTTCAACAGGTCATGAAGTAAGAATTTTAACCTAGGACGGCAGAGGTCAAGGCAATTTTCCCAGAAAGCTGGCGTCTGGAGGGTTTTCCGTGTTCACCTCACAGCAGGCAGTTTCTTTTTGCTGAAAAACTTATTGCAGTGTTGTCTGTGTGTCTGTCTGCCTCTGGTTTCCTTTAGAAGTAAAGGGTAACAAGCTTGGGGATGTACGTGCGTTTTCTCCTGCAGTGGTTTTTCTTCTTTTCTTAGTGCGGCGGTCACAGCCATTTCCTTCCAGTGTGAGGTGCAGGGGCTCCGACCCCGAGGGAGGCGCGGGCCGCGTGCGCACCGGCCCCCAGGCTACCGGGCTCCGCCTGGTTCCGCGTGGACTCCGGGTGCGGTCGAGGGTGCGACCGCGCGGCAGCACCCTCACCAGCGCTGAAGTCTGAGTCCCCACAGAGGTGGACTTGAAAATTGCTTTAGATCAGGACGTTACATGAAATTCCCCTGCTTTCCTCCCATCCAGGTCCTAGTTTTCACCTCTCACGTCCAGCCAGAGGAGCGGATTCGCGGTCTTTCGGTCCGGTCCAGCGCGCTGCCCTTCCACGTAGACTGGACGAGGTGGGTGGTTCTTTCCCCGATGCGGTTGGGGGCAGAGAGGGACCACCTTTCTCGGGAGAGTCGTTTGCCCAAGTCCAGAGTCGCGAATAGGAGGGACTGGGACTGTGTGGGCCCGAGAAGCAAACGCCAAGTTCTGACGAACTGGATGCGGGTCTGAGGAAAGCGCGGCGTCAGGACAACTGGAGGTCTGAGCCCAGGGAGCTGCAGATGGCGTCATCCAAGGCGGGAGAACCGCGGGCAGCAGGTCGTGGGGGAAGACCGGACGGAATCCAGGTCTGGGCGCGGAGCCTTGTTCGCAAGCGTTTTGCATCCAGCCCTCCCGGTTCCTGCACCCGCCTGCTGTCTTTCGTGTCGTTGGGGATCCCGAGGCCTCACCCGCGGGCTGCCCTTCCGCCTCTCCCGCCCCCGCCCCGGCGACCTGCTCTCCAGGCGCGCTCGCCGGGAAAAGGCGCGTCTCCAGGGCAGCTGTGAGGTGCGCCGGGACTGGGCAAGTCTTGGGGACGTGAGGATCAGGTGGACTTCCGGGCGCGTCCACTGTCAGGCAGAGAGCTCGGCCTTTGGTGTGGAACTCCTCATTTGGAGAAAGCAGGGAAAGAACGTTCTTTGGGTACAATTCCTTGGAGGAGGGTGCGGGACTCAGGAGGGCGGGAGACACCACACACTCTTTTCCGGTTTCCTGTTGTCACTTTTGAGCACGAGAGCACGTAGTTCCCTGGTGGTCTAGTGGTTAGGANTATTCCGCTCTTCTGATAGTGCAGGCCAGGCAGGCCCAGAGCTTTTAGAAGGGACAGAACTAGACTAGTATCCCCTCAGCCCTGCTGCCCTGTGAACTCTGCTTAGTTGCTTTAGTGGGCTGTGGGGTCTTGGGTTAAACTGAGTGCTGGAACCACTCACCTCGGGAGAGACAAGAAAGTGCTGCTGCCTCCTCGCTTCTAGCCTGGCTCTCTGTGTCCTGCTAGAATATTTTATGTTTATAACAAATTACTTTACTCACTTCCCTCCCACACCTCCTCCTTTCCCTCTGGTAACCATTACTCTGTTCTCTGTACCTATGTGCTTGTTTTTGTGTGATTTGGTTTGTTCATTCATTAAAACATTTAAAAAATTCCATATATGAGTGAAATCACATAGTATTTGTATTTATTTGCTTATTTCACTTAGCATAATACCATCAAGTCCATCCATGCTATAGCAAATGGCAGATTTTGTTTTTAAGGCCAAGCAGTACTGCATTGTGTATGTATGCCACATCTTCTTTACCCATTCATCTGTTGATAGACACTTGGGTTGTTTCTATATTTTGACTATTGTAAATCATGCTGTGATGTACATATGGGTGTATATATTTATTCAGATTAGTGATTTTGTATTTTCTAGGTAAAGACCCAGAAGTGGAATAGCTGGATCATATGGCTGTTTTATTATTAATTTTTAAAGGAATCTCTACACTTTTTCCATAGTGGATGCACCATTTTAATTCCTACCAACATTGTAAATGCTTCTGACGCCATAAAAAAGTGAAGAATCTTTCCTGTGGTGGGAGGATGAAGGGAGCAAGTGGCAAATTATCTCCTCAAAAGTAGGGGATAATTCTCAAGAGTTTCCAGAGTTGTCTGAATCACTGTTGTCAGGTAGATGGCTACCTTGTAATAATGGTGCTTAGTCTTTTTTTTTTTTTTTTTTTAGNNTTTTTTTTTTTTTTTTTTAAGATAATCTCATTCAATGTTTTAAAAATATTTTGGGAATGTCTTTTTTAAGAATCTGGCAGTGTGCAACATTATTCTACTCTAAAACCAACCTGGAACTGCTAAAGGATTTTCATATATTTAGATTACTTAACACGTACTTACTGAACCCACGCTTTAACAACCCAAGAAACAACGGTGCTTGGCCCTGTCCTGTCCTGGTCTTGAATGGTCCTGGCCCCAGTTTGAGGTATCTTGATTTGTGGTTCATATTCAACTGTGCTTCTTTCCAGTATAGGTTAGTGACCAAGCTTCTACAGCCAGGATTCCAGAGGAATCCAGAGACACACTTGATGGGGTTTTTTCCTTGCCCTTCCATAGACGTTGAAAAAAAAAGGAGATGTGAAAGTCTTTCCCAAAAGCAGTTTCTACCTGCTTTCCATCTGAGATACTTTCCTATAAGAAGAACCTGTAGTGGGAATTCCTAATAATATACTTTCACAGCCTTGAGAAATTCCACAGAAATAGCATCTGGAAAAACAACATATATTAAGAAATCATGTTAATAATTATCTTTTATGTTTTTCTTAAGAATAATCTCCTCGTTACAAACCCCAAGGCCAGACCCAGAAGGGAGTATGACTGGGATCATGAAAGCATGGACCTTGGAACACTGGGTTGGCATCAGGCATGAACACTGCCTGCTGCTGCTGCGGCTGCTAAGTCACTTCAGTTGTGTCCGACTCTGTGCGACCCTATAGACGGCAGCCCACCAGGCTCCTCCGTCCACAGGATTCTCTAGGCAAGAACACTGGAGTGGGTTGCCATTTCCTTCTCCAGAACACTGCCTATGCACTTGCTAGTTGTTCCAAAGACTAGCCCAGAAGGGAACAGCCTGGGGTAAACACAAGGAGATCTGGACTATGTCAGTGTAGTCCATGACATTTAGGGGTACGTGATTAACACAGCATGTGTCTTGAGAAAGATAAGATCTGAGAAAGTCTTGTAGTCTGCAATTAGGACTAAAAGCTGGACTCAGAGTGGACTCTGCACATCAGTCCAATAGAGGCTGCAGGTCCCCTGACCCATTGCACCAATTAGTGCAAAACTGATTTCATTTTCTGTCTTCATTCTCGTCACTTGCTCCCGGGGCATTAGGGCAACAAGAACCAACTAAGGGGATAAAGAACCTAAAGTCAAAAGAAGTATAGTCACCACCACAGTCTGTGTTTTCTGGACCTTGGTCCTCCACTAGGTGGTAGCCCAGTGATGTGAATAGTTCACACGTGGCCTCATGGCTGGTCTTTTGTTCAATTCAAGCATGTAATCAAGAGCTGACTTGGATAAGAGATTTACCATTTTAAAACAGCCAAATGCCCTGAGACCTTCAGGCTTGGCTATGGCACTGTTTAAAACGCGAAGACCTGGTTAGACTATTAGACTTGAAATCTGATGAAACAGAACAAAGGAAAGTGACAAGAGCCAGAGGGATCTCCCATTTCTGAGGGAAAGCAAGAAAGAAACACTGAAGCTTAAGAGAAATGAGCTGACAGAGCAATGAAATGAAGGGGAATAAAGGGTGGTGAATGGGAGGAGTCCCACTGATCTTGGCTGGCACAGAGCTCTCTCAGGCCTCTGATCTGTGCATGTGCCCTAACTCCTGCAGGCAGCATCCAGGAGCTCTCAGATTCAAGGGGTGAAAACTTTCAACTGGTATTCTGTTTTCAAATCAGGAAATTTGAGATTCTGACTCCTGACTGAGATGTGGCATGCTAATCCAGATGTGAAAATCCCGGGTCCTTGCTTCCAGGGAAAGGCAATACAGGCCCCAAGCAGAAGCCTATGCTCTCCTTCCACTGAAGCACTGTCTTAATTCTTTCTGGAGATATTGCTCCTGATATATGGTGCAACTGAATTTTGGACATCACATAGTCTGAATTTGGAGCACTGAATTCAGGAGAGGGTGGGGCGCTACAGTGCCCCACCCTCAAGGTGAAAAATGTTCATTCAAAAACTGGGTAGAATCATCTCATTTTCAGAAAGACACTGACGTACTCTTTTCAGAAAGTTTTGTTTGAAAATACAAGAAGTATAAAGACATCTTGGATCCCAAAGGAACCCTGGAGATAGATCTAAGCTCATTGAACTAAGCAAGAGCTGGAAACAGGTTTGGAGCACACCAATCAGCCTTCCAAGAATACACAGTTACAAAGAATTAAATTCTGCCAACATAAGAAAACTACTTTGAGGGCAAATTTTACCTTTAATTCCCAGAGCTTTGGATGAAAATATTTCTTTTATGTCCACCAACACTCTAATTAGGGCTTTTTGTTATTTGATTTAAATGGTAAGGGCAAAGAGGGTGAGATCACTGCTGAAATGACAGCAAAAGTCAACCACGTAGGGGATCTACCTGAAAAGACTCAATAGGAAGCTTTGATTCCAAGTAGGTTCATGCTCCAAACCCACTTAGTTGATAGCCCAAGGGACTGGAAGTCTTCGCACCACACTCTGGAATGTGCTTTATGAGAACCTAGGCTCGTGTTTCTTTCATCCTTTGCTCTTTCAAACCACTCTAGCTCTGGAGGTCTCAGGAGGTTTCAGACATTGGAGACATGACTGAGGAAGTCATGTCTCAGAACAATTTGGGGGCTCACAAGGACATCTTTACTTAAATGATTTCAAGGCCAGACTGAGTCAACTGCCCTCCCATAACTTGCTCCTTACCTCCTTCAGAATAAAAGCTTCTGCATATTCCAACTATAAATGGAGAGGTGAAAACATTACTTCCCTTTAGTGGAAGTGACACGTCTTATGGACTCAGAAGCCTCCTTCCAACCAGTTTTGACTGTC
This sequence comes from Redunca redunca, assembly GCA_006410935.1. Lineage (NCBI taxonomy): Eukaryota > Metazoa > Chordata > Mammalia > Artiodactyla > Bovidae > Redunca > Redunca redunca. Next base: position 95,706 of record SJYQ01095467.1, read on the forward strand.
ATTTCTCCTCGGCACCATGGTGAATGTAAAAGCTTCCGTTTAGCTTAATAACCAGATGCCAGCAGTGTTACTTCAAATTTTTCTTTGTCAGAAAAGCAAATATTTAAGTGTTACTTTTCTAAGCTCTTTTTTTTTAACAAACAAAAAAAATCCTGGGATGGACAAAAAAATGCTCTTCTTTGAGTTGATTTCTATCCAGGGAACAAGTGTGTAATGTCAACAATAATACAGTTCTCCATTTACCTCTGTTCCTGAGAGAGGGGGCTCGGGGTTTGAAGAAGGAAATGCTGCAGGATGGCACAAATAAATGAAAATCTAATGAGAAGAAGCAGAGGAATGGTGAGGCAAGTGGGACAGAAAACTGAGGCCTCCAAGGTACTTTAAGTCTTGCTTTGTTTTTACTGAAAAAATAAATGCCTGATTAATATGTGGGCAGGAGGAAGTGTTTTTTAATAAGTGGTATGATATCAGAAATCCATAACTTCAGTATGCTGAAGTTCCTAGTCATCTTTGTATGGTGCCATTGTTCTACTGTGTTTAATATTGTTGTAGTGATACCCTTGGTTAGAATTGAGTGATAATAAGTGGAGTGGGTCCCCTCCTACACTCTTTGTAGGAATGTAAATTGGTATAGCCACTTAGGAGAACAGAATGGAGGTTCCTTAATAAACTAAAAAAGCAGAGCAAAGGCTAACAGTTATATCAAGAGAACACATTGGTCATAGCAGAGACCCTTTTCCAAGAACACAAGAGATGACCCTACTCAAGGACATGACCAAATGGTCAATTCTGAAATTACATTGACTTGCTTCCCTGGTGGCTCAGAGGTTAAAGCATCTTCCTGGAATGCGGGAGACCCGGGTTCGATCCCTGGGTTGGGAAGATCCCCTGGAGAAGGAAATGACAACCCACTCCAGTACTCTTGCCTGGAGAATCCCATGGAGGGAGGAGCCTGGTAGGCTACAGTCCATGGGGTCGCAAAGAGTCGGACACGACTGAGTGACTTCACACCATACTCTGTGCAGCTGAAGATGGAAAAGCAATATACAATCAGCATAAACAAGACACAGAGCTGACTGTGGCTTAGATCATCAGCTCCTTACTGCAAAATTCAGGCTTCCCTTGATGAAAATAGGGAAAACCACTTCAAATCCCTTATGATTACACAGTGGAGGTGATGAATAGATTCAAGGGGTTAGATCTGAAAGACAGAGTGCCTGAAAAACTATGGATAGGAGTTTGTCACACTGTATAGGAGGCAGTTTTGGTCACTGCCTCCTATAGAAAGGAGAATCTCAAAGAAAAAGAAATGCAAGAAGGCAAATGGTTGTCTGAGGAAGCTTTACAAATAGCTGAGGAAAGAAGAGAAGTAAAAGGCAAAGGAGAAAGGGAAAGATATACCCATCTGAATGCAGAGTTCCAGATAATAGCAAGGAGAGATAAGAAAGCCTTTTGAAGTGAACAATACAAAGAACTAGAAGAAAAAAATAGAATGGGAAAGACTGGAGATCTCGTCAAGAAAAATGGAGAGATCAAGGGAACATTTCTTGCGAGGATGGGCATGATAAAGGACAGAAACAGTAAGGATCTAACAGAAGAAGCAAAAGAGAATAAGAAGAGGTGGCAAGAAAACACAGAAGCACTATACAAAAAAGGTCTTAATGACCAGGATAACCACAGTGGTGTGGTCACTCACCTAGAGCCAGACATTTTGGAGTGTGAAGTCAAGCAGGCCTTGGAAGTATCACTAAGAACAAAGCTAGGGGAGGTAGTGGAAATTCCAGCTGAACTATTTAAAAGCCTGCTGCTGCTGCTAAGTCACTTCAGTCGTGTCCGACTCTGTGCGACCCCATAGACGGCAGCCCACCAGGCTCCCCCGTCCCTGGGATTCTCCAGGCAAGAACACTGGAGTGGGTTGCCATTTCCTTCTCCAATGCATGAAAGTGAAAAGTGAAAGTAAAAGCCTAAAAGATGATGAAAGTCCATATAGTCAAAGCTGTGGTTTTTCCAATAGTCATGTACTGATGGGAGAGTTGGACCATAGAGAAGGCTGAGCACCGAAGAACTGATGCTTTTGAACTATGTGTTGGAGAAGACTCTTGAGAGTGCCTTGGACTTCAAGGAGACCAAACCAGTCAATCCTAAAGGAAATTAATCCTGAATATTCATTTGAAGGACAGATGCTAAAGCTGAAGGTCCAATCCTTTGGTTACCTAATGTGAAGAGTCAACTCATTGAAAAAGACCCTGATGCTGGGAAAGACTGAAGACAGGAGAAGAGGGCAATAGCGGATGGGATGGCTAGATAGTATGACTGATTCAATGGACATAAATTTGAGCAAACTCCTGAAGATAGTGAAGGACAGGGAACCTGGCTTGCGTGCTGCAGTCCATGGAGTCACAGAGAGTCAGACATGATTTAGTGACTGAACAACAACAGCAGAGCTACACTGCTTTCTTCACCTTTGCAGGAATTGATAAAAACATTAAATGTGTGGGTCAAGGTGGCACAAAGAATATGTCTTTATATAATAGCTCCAAATGAGTAAAATGGCAAATTCCAAGCTATGAAAAATGAACGTCTTTATATTTAATTTAAACTTAAACTCGTGCTGCTAAGGTGCTTCAGTAATGTCCGATTCTTTGCACCCCTGTGGACTGTGGCCCACCAGGTTCTTCTGTCCATGGGATTCTTCAGGCAAGAATTCTAGAGTGGGTTGCCATGCCCTTCTCCGGAGGATCTTTGCGACGATTGAACTCGCGTCTCTTTTGTCGCCTGCGTAGGCAGGCGGGTTCTTGACTACCAGTGCCACCTGCAAAGTCCCCCCCCCCCAAAAAAAAAAAGCACACCTTCCCTGATCGGGAATCGAACCCGGGCCGCAGCGGTGAAAGCGCCGAATCCTAGCCACTAGACCACCAGGGAACTACATGATGAAGAGGAATTAATTTTAAAGGTGTATACAAAGGGGTTAATAAATACCAATACAAACAATGGATGGAATCTCACCGTTGAAAGGAACCCGGAGGGCAACGATGAAATGACTGTTCTTTTGATCCTGGTTTCCAAGTGACCTACCAGTTTTCCTCCAAAGCCAACATTCTTTTGTGAAGATCAGCGATAATCATGTCTTAGGTTAGTCTGTTGAGAAGATATAGGTGACAAGNCACCATATACTGGAAAATATCTAAAGATCAGTCTCAAACTCTAAATGAGTCTTGTGTGTAGCTTCCACAAAAGAAATTGTGTACTCAGACAAGAATCTTTGTGTGTGTGTGTAGAAATATTTCTCGGAGAAGGCAATGGCACCCCACTCCAGTACTCTTGCCTGGAAAATCCCATGAACAGAGGAGCCTGGTGGGCTGCAGTCCATGGGGTCGCGCGACTTCACTTCACTTTTCACTTTCATGCATTGGGGAAGGAAATGGCAACCCACTCCAGTGTTCCTGCCTGGAGAATCCCAGGGACGGGGGAGCCTGGTGGGCTGCTGTCTATGGGGTCGCACAGAGTCGGACACGACTGAAGCGACTTGGCAGCAGCAGCAGCAGCAGAAATATTTCAAACAGCAGTGAGGCTTTTTTACACAAAACGAAACAGAATTTAAATTAAGAATTTATAATATACTCCAGTCATTGTCTTTACTGGATTCCCTGACATCTTACCCACAATTTTCATCCTAAAAGGAAATTATTAAAAGGTGTTCACAGAACAAAATACACAAAACAATAAAGGGCGGTTATTAGAACATTGCCATGTGTAATCATTACCAGAATCACGGCAGAGAAATTTTTTTGTCATCCAAGCATGCCCCTTTGATACACTTAACAGAAAATGCCCACTCATCCCATACTACTTTAAACAATTCTAATGTCAACTATCACAAATTAGGCTTTGTCCTTTCTTCAAGTTCAAGTGAATGCGTGTACAGTTTTCTATCTAGCTATTATCAACCAACATATTGTTATATATATATACACATATATGTATATATCTGTGTGTATCTGCATTTCTCATACCTTAATTTGATATTAATGATAGCCATTACACTAATGTAAAACTACTTCACATATGATGAACATTGGGGTGATTCCAAGCTACAGTATTGGGAAAGGCTAATATGAATACCTTTCTATTATAACTTTCTTGTGTAATTTCACAAGTTATCTGAGAATAAATGTCTATTAAAGATAAGATAACAGAGCCAAGGACAAAAAATTGTCCAGGAAAGCAACACCAGTGACCTTCTATGCTGGAGTTAGGGAGTGGAAGGGAACGGTGAGGCAAGTCAGAGGAAAGTGGAATTTTTACTGCCAATGAAGGGCGTAGCATCGTTAATCATTTCTCCACTCTCCAAGGTTCACTGAAGGAAGAATGGCCCATGGAATCATCATTCCAAAGTGGTTTAGTGCACAGTCTGGGCTCTACAGGAGCATTTTCTGGGCATCTCTTCTGTAAGAGTGGATCCGTAGGATTTCTTGCTGTTCCCTAAGAAGCAGTGGGAGAGACACCAGCCTGGTCAAGCCCCTGGGCTGTGCCACCCAAGCCCTCAAGGAGGAGCATCATTCTGGGCCCTCGTGTCAGCCAAGAGACCCAACAAAGCAAGAGGTTGCCTCCAGCCACCACAAGTTCTCTGTCCTCCTGTTGTTAGAAAGCGTTGATCCAACTCCTTCCCCAAGCACTAGAGGTGTGTTGGGACATTTTGCTTGTTCGGAGATTTCTGCTTGTTGGGAAACGTGGCTTACACTCCCCAAGAACACAGCTGGTGTGGAGAAGGGAAAGGGAGAAGGGAAAGCCATATGAGAGGTCTTAGAATTGGCTAGGCCTAGAAGGGAAAGTGCCCCTTGGTCCGGAGAGCCTCTGGCCTCCTTATTCCTGGAAGGGGTGCCTCCACTGCCCCTGCCTGACCCACATTTGGCCCCAGAGGTATGAGGACTCTGGGCCACATTTCCCATGTTTTTCCACAACCCCTGAGGTGTGGCGTCTCTCTTGCTGGTGTCTGCCAGCCAGCCCTCAAGGGCTCCCCAGGCAAGTGCCAAATCCAATGGGTGGGGAACCCACGTGCCCACAGACAGCACAGTCAGTTCAGTTCAGTTCAGTCGCTCAGTCGTGTCTGACTCTTTGCGACCCCATGAACCTCAGCATGCCAGGCCTCCCTGTCCATCACCAACTCCCGGAGTTCGCTCAGACTCTCGTCCATCGAGTCAGTGATGCCATCCAGCCATCTCATCCTCTGTCGTCCCCTTCTCCTCCTGCCCTCAATCCCTCCCAGCAGCAGTCTTTTCCAATGAGTCAACTCTTCGCATGAGGTGGCCAAAGTACTGGAGTTTCAGCTTCAGCATCAGGCCTTCCAATGAACACCCAAGACTGGTCTCAATTAGGATAGACTGGTTGGATCTCCTTGCAGTCCAAGGGACTCTCAAGAGTCTTCTCCAACACTGCGGTTCAAAAGCATCAATTCTTCGGCACTCAGCCTTCTTCACAGTCCAACTCTCACATCCATACATGACCACAGGAAAAACCATAGCCTTGACTAGATAGACCTTAGTCGACAAAGTAATGTTTCTACTTTTGAATATGCTATCTAGGTTGGTCATAACTTTTCTTCCAAGGAGTAAGCGTCTTTTAATTTCTTGGCTACAGTCACCATCTGCAGTGATTTTGGAGCCCCCAAAAATAAGGTCTGACACTGTTTCCACTGTTTCCCCAGCTATTTCCCATGAAGTGATGGGACCAGATGCCATGATCTTCATTTTCTGAATGTTGAGCTTTAAGCCAACTTTTTCACTCTCCTCTTTCACTTTCATCAAGAGGCTTTTGAGTTCCTCTTCACTTTCTGCCTTAAGGGAGGTGTCATCTGCATATCTGAGGTTATTGATATTCTCCCGGCAATCTTGATTCCAGCTTGTGTTTCTTCCAGTCCAGCATTTCTCATGATGTACACTGCAAATATAAGTTAAATAAGCAGGGTGATAATATACAGCCTTGAAGTACTCCTTTTCCTATTTGAAACCAGTCTGTTGTTCCATGTGCAGTTCTAACTGTTGCTTCCTGACCTGCATACAGATTTCTCAGGAGGCAGGTCAGGTGGTCTGGTTTTCCCATCTCTTTCAGAATTTTCCACAGTTTATTGTGATCCACACAGTCAGGAGGCTTGGCAAAAGAAGTAGGACCCATCTATACACGATGGTCATGAAACAAGAGGGCCATGAAAATGCAGGTGCTTACCCTATTTCCCAGGCAGTTGAGTACACGGAGTGGTGTGGCTCTTGCCCTGGGTCAGCATAGCACAAAGAGGCATTATGGAAAATGTGTCATCTGCCATGAACCAAGGGATATCAGGAGAGAGGGGCAACTCAAACCCCTCACTAGCACCACGTCCCTCCCACAGGTTGGGAAATCATAGCCATCAGCTTTCACAAGGGTAACAGACAAGGCTTACACCCTGGGAAAACACTTTCAAGACCATGGCATCTCTCTTGCAAGGTAACTAGGGGCACAAAACCTGTAGGCACAGTGCAGCCCCTGACCCCTCCAGGGTTCACTTGGGGGTCACAACCCTCCCCTCCACCTGCCCTTTGCTATTCTTCTAAACTGCTTTCCCCAAACGAATTCAAGAGAATGCCCTCCAAATCTCTCCTACCCACCCCCACACCCTCTTCCACACACAGGAGAACCCATAGCCCACCCACCGGAAGGATGGACCCACAGCCTCAGCGCTGTCTCACGTACTCCACCTGTTGCCTCTGCATCCTTGGTCTACATCAGCCCCCCTTCCCCTCTCGCTGGCTCTCCTCTTGCCCTACAGTGGAAGCAACATTTGTCCCAACAGGTCTTCAGCTTGAGTGTCCAAGGGAGAGAGGAAAACATCCTCTCAGCAGGGCAGAGACCATGGGAAGTTGAATTAAGAGCAGTTGGAGAAGTTGCCTAGATCACCATCCTTTTGGTATTCTGGCATCGATCTTTATACCCAGCTTCTGATTATGGTGCTGATAATAGTTTTGCATTTGTGGTAGTGAGATGAATTGAAAAGTCAAGTTACTCAGGGAAATCAATATAAATTGAATGAGAGTATTTTATGCTGGGAGCCAGTGTGAGGAATCCTGCCCATGGCAAAGGTCATGAAGAAGGAGGCTCGGCATACGCAAAGGTGGGATCGAGCCTCAGGGGTTCTCCTGGAGATTCTCGAGCATCTACCCCCAAAACCAGAGTCTGCCTACTTTACTGCTTTATGCTTTCACTTACACTTCTGACATTATGGGGGGCTGTCCCCTACCACCTCTCTCTGAGAAGGAGTTAACTTAGAGCTCCAGTTAATAAATCACCTGGGTGTGACAAGAGTGTTTCAATCCACAAATTCCTGTGAAGGTTCTCTAGCCTGCCTGACAGGCTTGTCCGGCCACATGTGATTGTTCACAGCCTCCCAACCGTGAGAGGCACGAGATGCTTTAAACTTTCTAAATACAGATTCTTTTGAGAAGTTAGAAAGTTATTAGTATAGTATTAGTGGGCTGGTTAGAAATTATACTGGTGCAGGTTTTTCATTGTTGAGCCAATATTTGCTGCTAAGTCTCCATATCCCCTGCCCTTATACATGTTAATGAATATAGCTAGCGTATAGGAGAAATAAGTATTACCTTGATATCAATCATGTTAAACCTTAGGCTAAGTAAATTGTTTTCTTAATTATAACCCACTGCACCTTTTCCCTGTAGGAATGCAACTTTATCTGGTCCCTTTGGAGGGTGGCGCCTGGTTTAAGAAAAATCACCCCTGGAAAAAATAAGTTTTCTGGTTGACTGACCATTATCAGAAAGAAAGGGTCATAAAATGTTAGCAGGCCCCTGGCCAGAAGATGATGTAAAACCCCTAAGACCTTTGTAGACATTTGTGTGAAGCACCTGATTTTGATAAAGGTCAGGACTGCTGACCCCGCATGACTTTGTAGTTTATCTCTATGTATAACAAAAAGTATATAAGCGGACCTGAAAAATAAAGAAACGGATCAGTTCCTGGAAAGACTGGTCTCCTCATGTTGTTCTTTCTCTCACCTTCTGGCTGAATTCCAATCTGGAGCGTGGAGGCTCACCAAGCCTACTAATTTTGCCGGGGCTTCTAAGATCGGAACAGGGAGGCACTTTGTGTCTCCACTCCTTCGGGAGACTGGGAAGACGCCTGTGGCCTACATAGGTGGTGCCAATTCCTTGTCTTGGAGTTTTATTGGTGTTCCACGTAAACCAAGTTATTCAGCCCCTCTTCTCCACTGGATTTTCCTACTACACTGTTCTTATCTAATCTCTCTTTATATCTTTAATTAATACTTAATTAAACAATTCTTTCCTGATCACCAATGCTGTCCACCCTTTGAATTACCCTGGATCTACTGCGGCTGGACCCTGGCAATTTTAAAAATATATTCTGCTCTCACTCAACTGACAAGTGCATGGAGATGGCAAAGACCTGGGAAGCCAGGTGGGTAGGCTGGTGCTGTGCCAGCCATTGATCTGTACCTGTTGCTGCTCCAAACACCAGGAGTCTGGGTCTCTTGTCTCAAGAGACATCTGGGGAGGATCTACCTGCACTGTGGCGATGGACTTTTTCACCCGGTTTCCTTTTGGAAAGGCTAAGCCAATGTCTTACTAGATCACAAAGGAAGATATCTTAATAACCAAAAGTTATAAGACAATATTCTTGATATTTTTATTTATTAGGAAAATTCACACTAATACTATAAGAAGGTATCATCACACAGCCTCCAGCACGGTTACATTTAAAAGAATTAGTACACCAAATGCTGACAAGAATGTGGAGCAATTGCAACCATAGTTGCTGGTTTGAAACCATTCTAGGGCCCTGTTTATCAGTTTCTAATAAAGTCAGACTTGCAGCTACTCCATGACCCAGCAGTAGCAGTACTTCTGTGAATGCGAAAGTACACAAAAAAGACTGGTACAGAATATTCACCAAAACACCAACAATATTCATCAATAACAATAACACCAAAATTAATACAATAGTACCAAAATTAAGAAGTGATGTACATAGTAATATTTGAAGAAGGGCATGGCAACCTACTCCAGTATTCTTGCCTGGAGAATCCATGGGCAGAGGAGCCTGGGGGGCTACAATCTACAGGGTCACAAAGAATTGAATGTGACTGAACTGACTTAGCACACACACACACATAAACAATAATACAGATATGCTTAATGAAAATAATATCTTAAAAGCCAGATACAAAAAAATGTACATTCATTCATTTAAATTTCAGTAGCAATAATAACCTCTGCAATAGACTTCACAATAGCAATTAACTAACTGAGATTGGGTAACAAGTGCCTGGAAAGGGGCTCAGAGGACATTTCTGGGATGATGGCTATTTTCTATAACTTGATCTGGGTGATGATTATGTTTACTAAAATTTCCACACATTGCGTTTTAAAGATTTGTGCTTTTAACTGTACATGAACTATATAGTTCAAAATTAGTGGCTGGTGAATGAAGACAAGTTGGTGTTCAGTTGAGTTCAGTTCGGTCGCTCGGTCATGTCCGACTCTTTGCGACCCCATGAATCACAGCATGCCTGGCCTCCCTGTCCATCACCAACTCCCAGAGTTCACTCAGACCCACATCCATCGAGTCAGTGATGCCATCCAGCCATCTCATCCTCAATCGTCCCCTTCTCCTCCTGCCCCCAATCCCTCCCAGCAGCAGAGTCTTTTCTAATAAGTCAACTCTTCACTGAGGTGGCCAAAGTACTGGAGTTTCAGCTTTAGCATCATTCCTTCCAAAGAAATCCCAGGGTTGATCTCCTTCAGAATGGACTGGTTGGATCTCCTTGCAGTCCAAGGGACTCTCAAGAGTCTTCTCCAACACTGCGGTTCAAAAGCATCAATTCTTCGGCACTCGGCCTTCTTCACAGTCCAACTCTCACATCCATACATGACTACTGGAAAAACCATAGCCTTGACTAGACAGACCTTAGTCGGCAAAGTAATGTCTCTGCTTTTGAATATGATATCTAGGTTGGTCATAACTTTTCTTCCAAGGAGTAAGGGTCTTTTAATTTTTTGGCTACAGTCACCATCTGCAGTGATTTTGGAGCCCCCAAAAATAAAGTCTGACACTGTTTCCACTGTTTCCCCAGCTATTTCCCATGAAGTGATGGGACCAGATGCCATGATCTTCATTTTCTGAATGTTGAGCTTTAAGCCAACTTTTTCACTCTCCTCTTTCACTTTCATCAAGAGGCTTTTTAGTTCTCTTTCTGCCATAAGGAGGTGTCATCTGCATATCTGAGGTTATTGATATTTCTCCCGGCAATCTTGATTCCAGCTTGTGTTTCTTCCAGTCCAGTGTTTCTCATGATGTTCTCTGCGTATAAGTTAAATAAGCAAGGTGACAATATACAGCCTTGACGTACTCCTTTTCCTATTTGGAACCAATCTGTTGTTCCATGTGCAGTTCTAACTGTTGCTTCCTGACCTGCATACAGATTTCTCAAGAGGCAGGTCAGGTGGTCTGGTATTCCCATCTCTTTCAGAATTTTCCACAGTTTATTGTGATCCACACAGTCAAAGGCTTTGGCATAGTCAATAAAGCACAAATAGATGTTTTTCTGGAACTCTCTTGCTTTTTCCATGATCCAGCAGATGTTGGCAATTTGATCTCTGGTTCTTCTGCCTTTTCTAAAACCAGCTTGAACATCAGGAAGTTCATGGTTCACGTATTGCTGAAGCCTGGCTTGGGGAATTTTGAGCATTACTTTATTTAGCATGTGAGATGAGTGCAATTGTGCAGTAATTTGAACATTCTTTGGCATTGACTTTCTTTGGGATTGGAATGAAAACTGACCTTTTCCAGTCCTGTGGCCACTGCTTAGTTTTCTAAATTTGCTGGCATATTGAGTGCAGCACTTTCACAGCATCATCTTTCAGGATTTGAAATAGCTCAACTGGAGTTCCATCACCTCCACTAGCTTTGTTCATAGTGATGCTTTCTAAGGCCCACTTGACTTCACATTCCAAAATGTCTGGCTCTAGATTAGTGATCACACCATTGTGATTATCTGGGTCGTGAAGATCTTTTTTTTTTGGTACAGTTCTTCTGTGTATTCTTGCCACCTCTTCTTAATATCTTCTGCTTCTGTTAGGTCCATACCATTTCTGTCCTTTATCGAGCCCATCTTTGCATGACAAAGAAGGTGTAGACCATGTAGACCATGACAACTACTTTGCATTTTATACAAACTTGTTCTCCTTTAGTGTAAAAACCCTCACTGGTATTTGAATTATCTTTAACAGCAAAATGGCTAAGCTCAGACAAGGCCCCTTAAGAGGCGGTATTTCACCCTAAGGGATGTTTCTTGCTCAACAGTGAGACAAGCAATCTTCCTTGGTTTCGATTTGACCAGCCACTGGCAGGTTTGTGCGCTATGGGACTTATTCCTCTTCTCATGGCATTGCACTGTGCGGCCAGGAGTAAACTCTGCTCTGACCACTTCTTAAGGGGTCTAGTTGCTGTAACTTGGATTTGTACTGAGGGTAATTGAAAGGTTGTTGCTGAACTACGAAGGAGGCCAGAATTATTGGCCTCCGGAGAAGAACTTAATTCAGGCCCAGAGGCGAGGCTTGATCACTCAGAGCTTTTGTGTAATAAAGTTTTATTAAAGTATAAAAGAGATAGAGAAAGCTTCTGACATAGACATCAGAAGGGAGCAGAAAGAGTATCCCCTTATTAGTCTTTAGCTGGATATTATATAGCTACTGCTGCTACTGCTGCTGCGAAGTCGCTTCAGTCGTGTCCGACTCTGTGCAACCCCACAGACGGCAGCCCACCAGGCTCCGCCGTCCCTGATTCTCCAGGCAAGAACACTGGAGTGGGCTGCCATTTCCTTCTCCGATGCATGAAAGTGAAAAGTGAAAGTGCAGTCTGCTAATTAAAGAAAGGAAATGTCTCAAAACTCAGAGAATGGCACCAGCTAAGTCATCCTGAGCCATAAAACGATTGGCATGAATCTTGAAGAAAGGTAGATTTCCATAAAATATATAGTTTCATTAACATAGATTAGGAAAACAATGTATAATATACTGATTTGTCAAGTCAGTTCTGAGGCTAAGGTAAGTACATAGTACATTAACATAGCTTAAGACAAACATTTCCATAAGAAAAATGCATTGGTTAGCTCAAGGTTTGAGAAAAGTTAGGTTCAGGTGGAACCAGGCATCATTATGGCAACACAGAATTTTAAGAGAAAGCTCTTTTTAAATTTGTCTAGAGAAGGGGAGGAAAGGTAACACTAGATCGTTTCCTCCTGCTGCTTAAGAGAGAGAGAAAGAATGTCTGAACTTGCAGCCTATTTCCTCCGTTTGGAGACCCCTGGCCTTCCTGCCTGTTACCCTCTCAGTAATGAAGCCACGACAGAGCACTAACCATTATACAGTCACGATGCACCAGAAGCCCACAGGTAATTTCTTTGACATAAACTTATCCACATTATTTTTGCTGTTTAATTATTAGACGCATATGCTTATGCTTTTCTCTCCTTCATGCCCTTCTCTGGTTCTGCCTCCCTGTTCAGCTACTTAATAAAAACAATTTTCATCTCTCAGGATACGGCCTGTGCCTCAGGCTTCCTGGGTTGTCTCATCCATGCTTTTGCCTGCTGCTCTCGCACCTTTTCACGCGTCCTCTTTAGACCTGATCTCTTTCTTGCTACAGCCAAACCGACCACATCTACTAAAGAGCTGCCCAGAGGCTAAGATGGTCGAGTGCTGCTGCTGCTGCTAAGTCGCTTCAGTCGTGTCTGACTCTGTGCGACCCCATAGACAGCAGCCCACCAGGCTCTCCCGTCCCTGGGATTCTCCAGGCAAGAACACTGGAGTGGGTTGCCATTTCCTTCTCCAGTGCATGAAAGCGAAAACTGAAAGTGAAGTCGCTCATCTTGTCCGACTCTTAGCGACCCCATGGACTGCAGCCTACCAGGCTCTCCGGTCCATGGGATTTTCCAGGCAAGAGTACTGGAGTGGGTTGCCATTGCCTTCTCCTATGGTCGAGTGAACGCGGAGCAAATGCGGAGCCGTCACAGAGCCCACCGAGAGGGTGGGGGCGGGGGTCAGCTTCCCTCGGGAGCCCCTCCGCACCCCCTCGGCTCAGGCTCAGGGCGTCTCCGGGGCGCTGCATCTGCTGCGGGTGGGGAGCAAGGGGAGGCGGCGAAGCTCGGCTGCCCTTCCACCTTCGAGTTCGCCTGACGCCCGGGTTCTCCGCGGGAACGAACACGCTGCATCGATTGTCTGAGGCTAGGAACCGCAGCCGCTGTCCTGCGAAAGGCTAGTGGCTGCTCCTGGCATGGAAGGACGAGTTACTCTTTAGCAATATACTGTCCCTCGAGTCTCTGTGGCGCAATCGGTTAGCGCGTTCGGCTGTTAACCGAAAGGTTGGTGGTTCGAGCCCACCCAGGGACGACTGCCTAAATGATATTTTAGATATAGTTTAAGGGTTTGCTCTCATTTCTGCTTATTAATTTATCCTTCCTACGTAAATATGGAGGAAGGCCTCGCCTTCTTTAACCTTCTTGTCGCCGATGTCTAGAGAAGGGGAGGAAAGGTAACACTAGATCGTTTCCACAACAGGAGAACCTAAGTCAAGTTCACTGCTGATCTTATCCTCACAAAAGACTCCTAAAGAAAACAGGTCATTTGGAATCCAGGATTTTGCGAAAAAAGAGGAGGGTCAACATCTCATCGTTACCCTCTGAGTTCCTTTTAACAGTGAGGGTTCATCTATTGTTTGTACAAGTATTTATTGACCCCCATTTACGGTATGGTCCTCTGGTGGTCTCGGGGCTAGGATTTGTCACTTTTACTGCTGTGGCCCGGGTTCGATTCCCAGTCAGGGAAGGTGTGTTTTTTTTGAGGGCTTCCCAGACGGTGCTGGTGGTCAAGAACCCGCCTGCCTACCGCTAGAGAAATAAAGAGACACGGATTCGATCCCTGGGTTAGAGAGATCCTCTGGAGGAGGAAATGGCAACCCATTCCGGTACTCTTGCGTGGAGAATCCCATTGACTGAGGAGCCTAGCAGACTACGGTCCATCGGGATGAAAAGAGTCTAACACGACTGAAGTAATTTAGCACGAGCAAATCTTTGAAATTAATTTGCTTCTATGCTTTTATTATTACAAACAATACTGCAGTCATAATTCTTGTACACAGGCATATGGGTAGAGTGCCAGAAGGACAACTGTTCAATAAGATTTTACATGGTTTTACCTGTGGTTCCATTCTCTAACCTTCACTGGCTTATTAGCTATAACTCTTTTGTTATTTCAGTGACTGCTTTAGACTTTAGAGCAGACATCTGTAACTTACCCCAGTTTGCCCTCAAGTGATCACACCTCTTCACATTTCTCCATTACCTGCCTTTATGCTATCATTGTCATGCATTTTACTTCACATATATTAAAAAACCCCTTCTTTAAACTGTCCCACATTTTTAAAGAGATTTTCTTGATAAGAAATAATCTTATATATTTTCCATACAGATATCATATTTTGTCTTTCATTCCTTTATATACATCCAGAATTCTATCTGGTGTGGGTTTCCTTTTTCCTGAAGGACTTCTTTATCATTTCTTATGTTGTGGGTCTGCTGGTGATGAAGTCTTTCAGCATTTGTATGTCTGTAAGTGACATTATTCATCATACCTTTTATTTTTGAAAGATATTTCATGAGGGAAGATTAATAGAATTCCGTGCTGACCTTCTTTTTTCTCTCAGTTTTTTAAAGATGTTGCTCTACTGCCTTTATTTTTGTTTTCTATATCTAGCACACCTTGTTGCTTTGGCTGCTTTAGAGATGTTTTTTCTTTTTCTCTGGATTTAAGCAGTTTAATAGTAATGTGCTGATGCTGCTGCCAAGTCACTTCAGTCGTGTCCGACTGTGCGACCCCATAGACGGCAGCCCACCAGGCTCCCCCATCCCTGGGATTCTCCAGGCAAGAACACTGGAGTGGGTTGCCATTTCCTTCCCCAATGCATGAAAGTGAAAAGTGAAGTGAAGTCTCTCAGTCGTGTCCAACCCTCATCGACCCCATGGACTGCAGCCTTCCAGGCTCCTCCATCCATGGGATTTTCCAGCAAGAGTACTGGAGTGGGGTGCCATTGTCTTCTTCAGGAATGTGCTAGGTGTTTTGTTTTGTTTGTTTTTTTTTTTTTTTTTTTCCATATTCCTTGTGCTTTAGCGATGAGAAAGATGAACAGAAAGAACCCAGACATTTGGAAAGGGTTTCTTTCAGGTAGTCAGCTGAGTTCTGATATGAGCATGTTTGTGGAGAAATGCCCGAGACGAAAAAAAAAAGAAACCTTGGAAAAGATCATGGGACGGTGCCTGGAATTCACATGGTACAGGCAATTGTACTTGCCTCCTTGGATCAGTGGCTTTATAATTCTCATTAAAATTAGAATATTTTCTGTCTTTTTTCTTCAAAAATCATTCAGCTCTGTTCAGGAGCTTCAAACACTCCCATGTTAGGCCTCTTAAAATTGTCCTAGCATTCAATGATGCTTTGCATTAAACATTAAACTGTGATTTTCATTTCAGATGTTTTCAGTCAGTCATGTCTTTTTAATTCCATTTGGTGACTTTATTACATCAGAATTATAGTTTTTGTTCATCTCTAAACTTTTATTTTGGCAATTTTTATATGTTCCACATTTCTACAATTCTTTGGACATATGTAATGCGTCAAGGCTATGGTTTTTCCTATGGTCATGTATGGATGTGAGAGTTGGACTGTGAAGAAGGCTGAGTGCCAAAGAATTGATGCTTTTGAACTGTGGTGTTGGAGAAGACTCTTGAGAGTCCCTTGGACTGCAAGGAGATCCAACCAGTCCATTCTGAAGGAGATCAACCCTGGGATTTCTTTGGAAGGAATGATGCTAAAGCTGAAACTCCAGTACTTTGGCCACCTCATGCAAAGAGTTGACTTATTGGAAAAGACTCTGCTGCTGGGAGGGATTGGGGGCAGGAGGAAAAGGGGACGACCGAGGATGAGATGGCTGGATGGCATCACAGACTCAATGGACATGGGTCTGAGTGAACTCTGGGAGTTGGTGATGGACAGGAAGGCCTGGCGTGCTCTGATTCATGGGGCTGAAAAGAGTCGGACACGACTGAGCAACTGAAATGAACTGAACTGAATGCAGTCATGATAACTGTTTTAAGTCCACTGTTGATTTTAACATGGCGTCAGTTCTGGTTCAGTTTGGCTCACTAACTATTCTTCCCCTTATGTCACATTTTCCTGCCTCTTTGCATGCCTGACATTCTTTGATTGGATGCCAGATGTTGCCAAACTTTACCTTCTTACGTACCGGTTATTTTGGTATTCCTATAAATCTTCTTGAATTTTGTTCTGGCATAGAATTAAGTGACTTGTAAATACTTTGATTTCTTTGAATCTGGGTTTTATGATTTTTTTTTTTAAGGTAAGTCACTCTAAGGCTGGTTAATCCAAGTAGTAAGGCACAGCCTTCTTTGAGTGTTCTTCTCAGTGTCCCATGTGAGTAGTCTTGTCTGGCTTGGGGAGTGAGTACAATTACCTGTACCATGTGAATTCCAGGCACTGTCCCATGATCTTTTCCAAGGTTTCTTTTTTTTCATCTTGGGCATTTCTCCACAAACATGCTCATGTCAGAACTCAGCTGACTACCTGAAAGAAACACTTTCCAATTGCCTGGGTTCTCTCTGTTCATCTCTCTCAACCCTAAATATGTCCTATGAACTCTAGCTGCCTTGCTCTCCATGGACACTCAGCAGCATCTCCACGATCCAAGGAGTTGGCCTCAGATCCCTTCCTTGTGCTCAGCCTGGAAACTCTGAAAGCAGTAAGCTGGGCCCATGGTATGTCTCACCTTGTTTGTTTCTGATTTCACACTGCCTGATTTCCAGTGTTTTGAAAACTGATATTTTATGCTTTTTATCTTTTTCTTTTCTTTGGGGGCGGGGGAGAAGGGTAGGGTGAGTTTTTGGGCAGAAAGGCCAATCTTATTTCTGTTACTCCACCTTTACCAGAAGCTGAAGGAATCTCTTCATGTGTTCCCAGTTTGATTTCTGAAGGAGATGTACCATTTTTACAAACCAATATATTTGTCCAACTCTATGAAAAATCCTTTTTCTTCACATTTTTTTTCTAGTACAACAAGCTTTCTCTACGCCTATCTGACACTCTTACAAGGGGTGTTGGCCTCCTGACTCAACTAAGCAGGAGGTATGACAGACAGAAGGACAATGTAGATATTACTCAGAGATACTGTATTGCATATGTCCAGCTAATAACTTCCAAAATGTTTAGAAAGTCTTTCAATAGTTGTTACTGGTTTTGATGGTGACCTACTTAATTGGGTCCAGAAAAGACTGACCAGAATAACCCTGGGTTCCTTTCTACCAAATAGTGGATCAATTCAAGGGGAATAATCACTGGTGCCAGACATTTACTCATCTTCTCTTCCTTTTGTGAATTGCATTTTTGCCTTCTTGGATGCTCACCATCTATGGACTGGTCACCTTCTTACCCAAAGTTGGGTTAGTAATCCAATAGCTCTCTCTGTATAATTCTTGACAGGGCTTGGTTATTTCTGAAAAAAGAAAAGAAACACTTGTTCAATTCGAGGCCAAAGGTTGGAAGCAACAGAACCCTGCACCTGACAATGTTTCTTGTGCAGACCTGGATACCAAGAGTTGTTGGCCCTCCCTCTCTTGGTTCTTCTGCTGAATTTCACAAGCATTCATGAGCTCCTAGGCTTTTATAACCAGTGTTTGAACATTCTTTCTACCCTCTTCATGTATATTTTTATCTGCCTCTGTCCCTCACACACTAAACTGCCCCATCCACCCACATTCTTTTCTTCATCTTCAGCTTTCTAGGATCTTGCCTTAGAATTCCTTCAATCACTGAGCACTTACTAGGAGTCAGGCCCTGCTCCAGGAGAGATGCTGCATCCTCAGCAAACCCAATCTCTGCCTGTGGCTCCCCCTTCTGGAGGCATCAGAAAGTGTCAAGGCTGTGGTCCTTGGCTCCTCTGCCTACCTGGGCCTAGGGGCGCTAGCAGTGTTTGAGACAAAAGAAGCATAAGGAACAATGGAAAAATTGATAAATCTAGATCTAGAAGGGAGGTAAGATGAAAAACTCCCCACATATTCCATGCGTTTTACACTTCTTCAAATGATGTGATGGCTGTGTCCACCAACGTCCTCCTTTTAACCTGTACTCACCCCTCCTTTTAACCTGTTAATATATGGCCACTCTATAATCTATAAAAATATGCATGAGCATTATGTAAAAATAAGGTTTTGTTATTGCCATTTTAATTAGAAATTCTCCAGGCAAAATTATACATTAATTAATTTAGTGTCAGTCTAGGCACTTAAAGATAAGGATAGATCTTAAAAATGCAACTTGAGCTGAATCATAATACAGAAATGCATGCTGGATTAATACATTGAATGATACCTATAAACATTCCCCCCAAACTGTAAGTAGAATAATGGTAACAATGACTTCTAGAATTATAAAACTAAATTTCTATTTAAAAGCTATTAGATGGTATATTTAACTTAATGAAACACATAATTTTAAATGTTATAAACTTAAATATGTATTGAAAATAAAGTTGTTTTATTGGATCAGTAGAACCAGAAAAAGAAGCTTAGGTAATTAAGTGTCATGAGGATTTTGAAGAGAACAGAAATCCAAGGTATGTATAAACTAGAATACTCTGCAACCAATATTTTCTACNCTAGACCACTAACTTATCTCCTTTTTAATTTTCCCCTGATCTAAATTTCAGCAAGAAAGAAGGTTCAGGGATCTGTGAAGGAGAAGAGAGAGAAAAGAGTCAAAAATGTATTTGAAGAAATAATGACTGAAATTTTCCCAAACCTGAAGAAGAAAACAGATATCCAGGTACAGGAAGCACAGAGGTCCCAAATAAGACGAACCTAAACAGACCAACAGCAAGACACATCATAATTAAAATGGCAAAAGTTAAAAACAAAGACAGAATTTTAAAGGCAGCAAGAGGAAAACAATGACTCATACACAAGGAAACCCCCATACCAGCTGATTTTTCTGCAGAAACTTTTCAGGCCAAAATGAAATGACATGATATATTTATAGTGCTAAGAGGGAAAATCTACAACCTAGGATACTCTGCCCAGCAAGATTGCCACTTAGAATTGGAGAGATAAGAAATTTCTCAGACAAGAAGGAAAGTTCAAGAAACCCCATGGATGCTATCCAGTGGGATCCTGGAGCTAGCAGCCCAGTGACGACTCCACTTTGGAAAGACGCTCAGTGGCATTCGTACTGCGAACCAGAATGCCTCTGTCTTTGGGCTGAGACTGGACCTGGAACTGGGTCGAGACAAAACAAGACTAAGTGCCGTGACCACAGGGCAGCTACCCCGCTGATAGCACTGATACAGACAGTTCTGGTAAGCTCTTGAGAACTCTCCCCTCTCTTTGACTCATGTCCCACCAGCTCCCTTCATCCTCCCACCACAGGAAAAGATGCTTCCATTTTGTGTCCTGTCAGAACCCTTTCTGCAGGGCACAGAGAGCCAGGCAAGAGCCAATGGGGAGATGCACTTCCCTATGGGTCTCTCCCAAGGAAGGTGGTTCTAGAGCTCAGGCTGACCCAAGACCCCACTGCCCACCAACATGACCCGGAGGAGTCCCAGGGTGCTGCGGAGGGTGGGGGCTGACAGCCTAGCATCTTCCTGCAAGCCCAGGGCACACCTGCCCTGCATTTAGGGCAGAGGGTCATAGAACAGTGTCCGAAGCTTCTCTACAGCCTGAAGAGAATGGATTTCAGGTTCTTGAAGGGGCAAGGGGTCCTTTCCACCAGCACAAGGCCTTTCCCTGGCCTTGGAGGACAGGTCTCGCAAAAGTTGGCTCTGAGGGAGACGCCAAGGGATGCCAAGAGACGCCAAGGCAGCAATAGCTGCCCAATCAGTGATCTTGAGTTGAGACATCTGCAAGTTACTCTCAAATGGTAGAGCAAGTCATGTATACAGAGTGAGAAAGCAAACACGGGAAAACGTTAACTATGCATGTTGGAGTACAGAGTATATGACGTTAGTATTTCAATTTTTTTGTTATGTTTCAAGTATTTTATGTTTTTGTTTTTTATTGAGTTTTGGGAACTCAAGTTCCAGTTTCTCTTTAGATGAAAGCAAGACATTAAATTTCTGAGATGAAGGGGGAGAATGAAGGTGAATGGCTGCTCAACCCTGGCATCTCAGCCCCTCCAGCCTGGGCGACACCAAGGAGCCTGGGTCAGGGCCTCACTACTTCCTCTGACCTGGCTCCAGGAGCCTCTCCTGATAAGCCCATAGGTACTGCCTCTTTTTTATACACCAACAACTCAATTCATGAAGCCTGAAGTTCTTTATCTACCTGTCTTTGGCTCCATTTCCTGGTGCAGAGTTGGGTTCTCTTTTCTTATGTCACGTTAAAAAAAAAAAAAAATAGGAGTATGGGAGATTGAGATAAGCCAATGTAAACTATAGCAAAGAGTTTGATTTTATTTTAAATGCACTAAGTTCATTCTCATCTCTCCCTAGAAGCCCCACTAATATTTAAAATATCACACCCAGAAAACATGTCTATTACAGCACCATTTCATTAGTGAGAGCTAGAGCCACCTTGACAGCAGGAATTTCACATTTGGGAGTAGCTTCTGAGCATGCTCAGACATAGGGCACATCCAATGTTCCCAATGGCCTGGCTCTAGGTTTGTTCACTGTGGGTTCTCCTTCCCCTCTCCAAATCACATTGCGCAGGGGAGTCAGCAGTAAATCCTGCTTTATGGCTGCCAGTAATAATCACAGCTGGTGCAGGGATTAAAAGCAAACCTGGACTCAGTTCCTGTCAAGTTAGGTGGCAGACATTGCAGTTTGGATTGAAGGACTACAGATAATGTAGACTACTAGCCTGGCTGACAGATGGTATGTTTCCTTCAATATTTTGTAGCTTTGTTCTTAGACAACTTGCTTCCTGACAGGATGCAGTAGGAAGCACAAATGGGATGTGCTGATCTTTTGCAAAAAAGGTTTAGTTTGATCAGAATGTAGAACACTAAACAAGATAATTAGGTAATTTCTTCAGAAATTCAAAGACATCAGAAACAACAAAAACATACAAGTCAGGAGACAGTTCCAGGTAATAAGGACAAAATTTAGAAACTTTAACTGGAACATGGGGAAATATCAGTACCACAACACACACAATTCTTAACCTCTCTCACAAATGTATAATATAGAGGCATATGTTCAATGTGTCTAATAGCTATATCCATACAGATATAAGCATGTAGATATGACAGTTTTTAAACAATGGGAAAATTTATACCTTGAGCATATATGAGATAATGTTATTGAAATAATATTAATGTACTTAAATTTGATCATTGATTATGGTTGTATAGGACAATGCCCTTAATATCAGGAAGTACATTCTGAAGTATTTAGCAGTGAAGCAGACTTTTCGTCTGCATTTAATAAAGTGATATAAGTGTATGTGTCAGCCCAGACAGAGAAAAGGGGAAAATGACTGTTAATTGCTGTATTTAGATGAACAGAATAGAGATGTTTGTTGTATGAGTCTTTCCAATTTTCTGTTGGTTTGAAAATTTTCAAGGTAAATAATTGTGGGGGAGAGGGGTCAGAAATGATTATAAAACACAGGAAGTTTAGCTGAGTCCTGGACTAAGTATTGGCTCTCAATGGGTCTCTCCCTTGCAGAAGGGTGTGACAGTGACCAATGCCACATACTGGTACAAGAAAATGTAAGTCACCGGGGTAGGGTACAAACCCATGTAAAGGTCCCTTCCTGCCACCTAAGGGCAAATCCTGCTTAGAAGAATCAGCTTTCTAACCTGGAAATCTGGTAAGTTGGAGGCTATCTTACATGTTTTACAGCTTCTGAATGAGATGTCCTGATTTTATATTGGAAAGTGAAAGACAGACAGAGGGTATGAGAAATTTATTTTCAGGAAAAAAAAACAAACTCCAAATGAGAGTGGAGTACTTTGAAAGCTGCCAGTTCCATCTAGGAGGCTTTCCTGGTGGTTCAGGGATGAAGAAGCCGCTTGCAATGCCAGGAAACATGGGTTCAATCCCTGGGTCGGGCAGGTCCCCTGGAGGAGGGCGAGGCAACCCACTCTACTATTCTTGCTGAATCAGATGCGACTGAAGTGACTGAGCAGCACCAATTCCATCTAGGTATGTTAGATCTCTCTCTGTGGGTCCTAAACACAGGCCTCTAGGATGGAACTTTTGCTGAAGTATGGCAGTGAACAGCAGACTCTCAGGATCCTTCTCTGGCAAAAATTCTATCATAGTGTCCTTGGGTCCCGTCAGGTGAATATGTATGAGACTGCTGCTCTGCTTGCAGATGCCCAACCTGGGGGCAGGGGGTGGGAATTTTTGCCTGAGTACCTTGGTTCCCAGACAGTTGGACACAATGAATATTTCCATGTAATACTCAGTTCAGTTCAGTCGCTCAGTTGTGTCCAACTCTTTGCAACCCCACGAACTGGAGCACGCCAGGCCTCCCTGTCCATCACCAACTCCCAGAGTTTACCCAAACTCATGTCCATTGGGTCATTGATGCCATCCAACCATCTCATCCTCTGTCATCCCCTTCTCCTCCTGCCCTCAATCTTTCCCAGCATCACGGTCTTTTCAAATAAGTCAGCTCTTTGCATCAGCTGGCCAAAGTATTGGAGTTTCAGCTTCATCAGTCCTTCCAGTGAACACCCAGAACTGATCTCCTTTAGGATGGACTGGTTGGATCTCCTTGCAGTCCAAGGGACTCTCAAGAGTCTTCTCTAATACCACAGTTCAAAAGCATCAATTCTTCGGCGCTCAGCCTTGCTTATAGTCCAACTCACATGTAATATTAGGGGCTCAATAACGTGTAATTTGGGAATGAAGTATGCATTCAGCCTTGGTTTCTATCACTCTGGGGTATAAATGTAGTGGGCACATTAACGTTTGAGTTCTCTGCTTTAGGCTGAAGAAAAAAAGTTTTATAATTTTGATTTGTACAAAAAGATGATAACCAACAGAATGCATATAAAACAAGCTTTATTTTAGGATCTTTATAATCCCCCAACCTCCCAGGAAAAGGGACATGTGCTGAAGAGCTGATGACTGGTCTGCAGTGACATTATTCTGATGTGTTCTTCATCCAAGTCCTTGCCATTTTCTTCCAGCTGCTGCTGATTCTAGTTATCCACAGGAGGGAGATGGGAGGGAAGAGGGTTAGATTTTTCCCAAGATTATCTGTGAATATAGGCATTGGTGTCCCTTGGGCAATTATATTTGTAGGCTGAAGGGCTGAGACGTCTGCAAACTGGAGTAAAAATCTAAAGTGGTGTGAAATCTTGCTCTTCCTCTCAGATTTGGATTTTGCTTGTTTTGTTGTTTTTCTCATCAGCTGGGGACTATGTTCGATTGAAATAAGATAAAAATTTTTACACAGTTCCAGCATTCGTTGTCACCTGAAACAGAAAACAAAACAACAACAACAACAAAACGTGAGGATTTTGTGTCAGATTCTGCTGATACCTAACTGAGGTCGCAGTGAGAGCTAAGAGAGGAAAGATGCCATGTGCCACCGGAATGTATTACGAGGATAAACTGTGGCAGTCAGCTACAATCTGGAAAGAGAAAGCTGTGCTAGCAGATGAGAGGAAAGTCCTCTGAAATATACCATCTGCCCTGTGGTGTGGAACATAGGGCTCCACCACCCCCAAAACATTGATGGCCCTGCTCAAAACTGCTGCATGTGGTTTAGCCAGATCCCTACCCCCATCCCCCACCACCCCCACTACCTCCACCTCCCCACCCCC
>SJYQ01095467.1:119668-133104 GCA_006410935.1 Redunca redunca
CCCCACCCCCCCTCACCCCGCTCAGCATGTTTACTCTCCATTCTACTCTTGTGGAGAAAAAAGGAAGACCTTTCACACCTCTCAGGAGACAGGTACCTAGCTTCAAGCATGCACATTCAGAAACGGTCTGTTCTAGGACTTGCCTGCTGGTGCAATAGATAAGAATCCGCCTGCCAGTGCACAGGACGTGGGTTCCATCCCTGGTCTGGGATCCATATGCCAGGAAGCAACTGCCCCGTGCACCACAGCTACTGACCCCATGCTCTAGAGCCCTCAAGCTGCAACTACTGAAGCCTGAATGCACTAGGGCCCTCGAGCTACAACTATTGAGACGCTATGCTGCAACTCCTGAGGCCCATGTGCCCTAGAGTCAGCAAGCCGCAACTACTGAGCCTGGGTGCTGCAACTATTGATGCCTGTGCTCCTAGAGCCTGTGCTCTGCAACAAGAGAAGCCACAGCAACGAAAAGCCCGGGCACCACAATTAGAGAAAGCCCGCATGTAGCAGCGCAGACACAGCGCAGCCATAAATAAATAAATAAAGTAGTGTGTACATGTCAAAAAAACAAAAAAGGCAGCCTGTTCTAGGAAACAAAGGCTGTTTTAAATGGGAATCTGGCTCCTAAATCCATGTCCTATCCCTTTTAAATAGAAAGGTGGTGCTATTGTGAAACCAGCAGGGTCCTCAGACACTATCAGTGCCTTGTGACTTATAATAAGAAATATATACTTGGTCTTCATCCCTGTTTCTGACATAAACTCTGAAAATCCTTGTAATTTCCTAAGCAATGGAGGGATAAAGGTACTTGTGTTTATATTAATAAAGCAACTTTTGGAAGCAAGTATTGGGGAGGGCTTCTTGCCAGGAAGGTCCATCTTGCGATGAAAGGGTTGGAACTTCCGGTCCCAGCCCCTGACCTATGGACAGGGAGAGGGGCTGGAGATTGAGTTCAATGACTATGGCCAGTGGTTTCATCAATCAGGCCAGTGTAATGAGTTTCCATAAAGTTCAAAAGGTTTTCAGGATTATGAGAGCCTCTGGGTTGGTGACCACATGGAGGTACTAGGAGAGTACTAGGTACTAGGCTTTCTCTGAGAAGGCATGGAGGCTCCACACTTTCCCCCATGCCCTGCCCTGTGTGCCTCTTCCATCTGCTGTTCCTGAGTTATATCTTTTTGTAATAAACGGATAGTGTAGTAAGTACAATGTTTCTCTGAGTTCTGTAGGAACAATTCTAGGAAATTAATTGAACCTGAGGAGGGGGTGGTGCTATCCTGCTTTCTAGCCAGTCAGTCAGGAGTTCAGGTAACAATCTGGGCTTTCAACTGCCCTCAGAAATGGATAGGGTGTGGAGGTGTGGGGTAATCTTGTATGACTGAACACTTAACCTTAACCTGTGGAATGGGAAATCTCCCTTACCATGTCAGAACTGGTTCCAGAATCTAAATATATTCAAGTATACTTCCTTTGCCCCTGAGGAAACAGTAGGTCAAGAGGTTAAGTAGTAACTAAAGCTACGTGACCTGTAAGTTGAGAAACCTAAGACTGGAATTCAGGCTTAAATAATAGGGTGAATTTTGTTAAATGGTAGGTTTCCTAGAGCCGTTCCTGGAGCCTGGAGTCTGGGGACCTGTAGAGGGGGCATCTTTCTAGATAGAAAAAACTATGAGAATTATGGATTGTGTAATAGTGTTGTTCTCCACATCTTTTGTTTTGATAGCCAGATGTGGCAAGAGAAGAGAGCGATCTGAGGGTGGTCTTTCCCTGTGGGTTTTGACAGCTTATCTCTGGAATGTGACTCAGGTGAGGTGGAAGGCTCTGATTTTCTCCCCTGATATCTGTGTTTTCATTATACAACTGGGCAGTGGATTCCAAGATCTGCCTGTAGAAGCGAGAAGTGCATCCTGTTCCAGGAAATAATTACTGTTGAGTCAAGTTACACACATTTGCTTCCAAGGCTGCTCTCTGCACTTCCTTGTCCCGTGCTTCTGCCTCAGCCCAGAACAAAACCAGGACTCAAGGGTGGGGACTTCAGTGTGATGGGGCAGAAGCTTAACTTCACCACCTGATAGTCTGTACTAAGATGGAAACTTAAGGGGAGAGAAGCCACCTGAGGGGGGATGAACACTGGTGCTTAAACTCAGGAGCCATGAGTTCATGAGGAACCTGCCTCGTCTCCTGCATTACTGAGGAACCATGATAAGTGGACCCCAAATATGGGCAAGACTGGTGATATTCTCAGAAAGCTAGAAAAGCCTAACGGGCACCATTCAGAAACTGTAATTAGCTAGAACATTTCAGGAAAGCTAAGATGCTTCATCTTAAATAATGAAGTTTATTTGTGCTGAAACGTGGCAGAAGAGTTGCTCAGGATCCCTTCACTCTCTGCACTCTGGTTTGCCCGGGGTTCCTCAGCTTGCATATGCCAGTGGGGGCCAGAGAAAGGGAGGTGAGGTGTGGACCAGGGAGAATGCAAATGAACAGACACACCAGTGACACAAAACTTGGTCCCAGAACTGAATTCAGGCTAATCACTTCAGAGATGATCTCAATCAGTCTAGACAGAGAGGGTGAGCAGGTAGAAGCTACCAGAGCTTTATTATTCAGTCTTCTGGTTGTTGGGGGTTATTCTCTCGGTATTGGGAATACTCACTAGCTCAGTCTACATCAGAGCTGGTCCTGCACATCACACACAGAGGCAATGCTGCTGGGAGGCTGGTGAGAGTCATGGTGTCTGGAATGTGTCAGATACCTTTCGTCTAGTGAGTCCTCCAGGACTTCATTCACTTCTTCCTCCTGGAGCCCCGTGCTGAGCCTGAGTAAGGGATGGAGAAGGAGGCAGACAAGACAGGAAGTGAAAATAAGGGAACCAGCATCAACCTGGCAGCTGGTGCTCATCTGAAGCTCATGGAAGAGGCACCAGAAACCAAAAGGCCTATCCTCTCAGAGAGAAAAAACATAACAATCCACTTCTAACTGGGATTTCAGTGTGCACAGAATAGGGGTAGGAGACAGAGCAGCATGTGTTCAGTGCACTGACCTCTAAATGTGGATGAGGAAGGAGGCTCAATGACTTCTCTAAAATATACTCTGACACACAGGACACTCAGAGTCCTATAATACAGACATTAAAATGCTATGGACAAATTTTATTCAAGAGTATGTGAAGGGGTCCATTGAATACTGGCTCCTGAGGGAACGTAACCTCCTAGGACTCTTGTAGCTTTTAGATCTCTCTCTCCATATATGTGAATGTATATTTATATATATGACATTATTGGCTTTATTTTTCAAGATATTTCTTGCTATGAAACATTGGCCAACATATCTCAGGGCAACTGGGCAGAAACAGGCATTTCATTTCAGTTTTTAATCATACAGGTTTTCAGAAAATAGAGACCAGGTTTCTCTGGCTGGTTTACGTTTAGGTCAAAATGACTCAGTTAACTAAACTTGAAGAATTACTAAGAAATGGCAACTAACACAAGAACTTCAATGAGAACAGATAACATGGGTTAAAGGACACATCACTGTATGATGAATGAATGAAACAGGAACAATCAGCAGCTTCTGGTTTCTCCTGGATCTGGGACCTTTGGCTTCTGGGTCTCTTGCTTCAGGACTCCTCTCTAGGTTTCACCACTCCATTATCAGCCCTTTCATCACTCAGAGTTACCTGGCTGCCAGTGACTCCTGTCCCTCTTCATCCTTCCTATCATGGTGACTTTCTGTGAACCAAAAATAGAGACAGCTAGTGGGAAATTGAGCAGGTCCCATCTCATGCTTACAAATGCAAGGGTCTATCTGACCAGAGATACAATACTCTATATGTTTGTTCAGAATGCTCTGGGAGAATTATTCCAGGAGGGCTAAAGTTGCATCTTTAGAGGAGCAGCCTGGCAGGCTTTCCTGAGCAATGGTGAACAATATATTGCTGGTTGGCTGAATCGTCACGAGGACGTCTGCTATTGAGTCAAGGCAAAAAGTTCACAATGTCCTGTTCTCCAGTACACGGGATACTTGGCTGGTTGTCTTCTGTACTCCTTCAGCTCTAACCTTCATTTCCCCCACAATCTTGGTTGATGGACCATGGCTGTGAGTCCCAGTACTGCTCTCACGAAGATACTCCAGCAACCACAGAGGAGCAATACAACAGGAGAAACCCCCCGTTCTGTCTAAATGACTGGACGGGGGGACCTCTGCTGATGAGTGTAAAGAGACTCTTCCCCATTTCCTTTTTTTTCT
Organism: Redunca redunca; assembly: GCA_006410935.1. Lineage (NCBI taxonomy): Eukaryota > Metazoa > Chordata > Mammalia > Artiodactyla > Bovidae > Redunca > Redunca redunca. Next base: position 123,914 of record SJYQ01095467.1, read on the forward strand.
CTCCTGACCCTGCCCAGAGACCAGCCCATTTGCAGAACTGTGTCGTTGAGGCAGCTGAGCAGGGATGTTAACCACAAATGAGAACCTGCCCGCTCTAGTCCAAAAGGGACTAATTGTCTGAAACGTGTGAAGAGTATCCCCTCCTTTTTTTTCTGTCTCAGTTTTCTTTCCTCTTTGATCTTAGAGTAGTCCCCCGCAGTTCTGCAGGACAGTGTGACAGGAGAAATGACTGGGAGAGCCCAATCTTTCTGAACAGAGGAATGTGGAAGAGGCCCCTTGGGAACTGGAAAGTAGAAAAGAAATGCCAGAGAGAGGGGAGGCTGGGAAACGATCTACAGACTGTCAAAAATATTAGGGTTCATCCCCAAACTCAGCCTGTGTGGAAGAGAGACAAGGAATCATGGCAAAGGATTAGAGAACTGAATTACCATATAAACCATCAGCTAGTCCAGACTAAACCTAGTGGCATACTTGCTGAACTGACCCAAACAACACATTAAAGCCCCTGAACACTAAACTGATGTTGGAACTGCTACCCATAGAACATAAGACAGAACTTGCAGTCTAAACCTAGAAGTGGTTGATTGCCTGCTAAGAAATAATCCAGAGGGCTTTAATAGGACCCAGTGTCTCACAATATAATATTCCAAATCTCCAGAGTACAACCTAAAAAGACATAACATTAAAAATATGTATATAATCATTTGTTCATATTTTAGATGAAAAATGACAAAACAATGTCAATTCAAAATAGAATTCTTAGCAAATAAGGAACTTCCTTAAATAAGTTGGAAGTTTTATTTAGCTGGACCACGGCCTGCTCATATTTGTGTTAGGAGACAAAATTTCTTCTCTATTGTCAGCAGTCACCATCATAAAACAATAAAAAAAGGTTTGCTTGTTCATGGAAATATGAATAAATAAAACAAAGACTAGCTCAACCTGATGAAAGACATTATGATCATTAATTAGAACACCCAATATTTTTAAAAATGTCAATTCTCCTTAAACTTTTCACAGGTTTAATGCAATGCCACTCAAAATCCCAATAGGATTTTTTTCTAGATAATGACAAACTGACTGTAAAATCTACATGGAAAGGCCAAGAACCCTGTTTTAGGCAAAGAGTGCTTAGATAAAACTAGACAATGATGATCCAATAAGTTGGACTTCAACAATATTAAGAAATTCTTCACTCTGAAAGAAAGTTAAGAGAATGAAAAGATAAGCCATAAACTGGCAGAAAATACTGACAAGTCAAATATCCGATAAAGGACTTATATCCAGAAATATAAAGAACTCTCGACTCAATAATATGAAAAACTACTTTAAATGAACAATATAGTGGACACTCACTTTTCCAAAGATATGTGGTTGATCATTAGTCATATGAAAAGATCTTAAAAATCATTAGTCAATAGGAAAATGCAAATTAAAAATCACAATAATAAGCAACCACACACCTATTAAAAGACAAAAAGCCCAGAAACAACAAGCTGATAATGTCAAGAGCTGGTATTGGGAACAAATGCAATCTAACTCATTGTTCAGGGGAATGTGAAATTGTTTTGTCACACTGGAAAACAGTTTGGTAGTTTCTTATAAGTTAAATGTGCAATCTTATAATGTACACTTTAAGGATACGTACACTCTCTTTAAGCTTCCCTTGGGGCTCAGATAGTAAACAATCCACCTGCATTACAGGACATGGGTTCGATCCCTGAGTTGGGAAGATCCCCTGGAGAAGGAAATGGCAACCCACTCCAGTATTCTTGCCTAGAGAATTCCATGGACAGAGGAACCTGGCAGGCTATACAGTCGATGGACTCATAAACAGTCAGATATGACTGACTGACTAACACACACACACACACACAAACATACACTCACCATATGACTCAGCAATCCTACTCCAAGATATTTATCCAAGCAAAGTGAAGTGAAAATGTATTTTCACACACAGATCTGCATGTGAATCGTAACTATGAATCATAATCACCCCAAACTGAAAACAATCCAAATGTCCTTCAGTGGATGACTGGATAAACAAAAAGTGGTACACCTCTATCATGGAATAGCACTCATCAATAAAAAGGAACAAACTACTGATACATTCTGGAGATTTAAAAAAAATCTAAAGGGACACAAAATAGATCCAGTGGTTGTAGAGATTTGATTTGGAGGAAACGGTTGACTACAAAGAGGTACAAGGGAACTTTTACAAGTGATGGGGCTGTTCTGTATCTGGATTGTGGTGGTACTTTTACGTAACACTGTATACATTTTTCAAAACTCACAGAACTGATTCTACAGTGGGTCAGTTTACTGCATATCATGTATCTTAAAAACCAAAAATGATTGGATGGCTGCTGCCTCCTGCTCCAAAAGCCTGTGATGATGAAAACAGTTTTAACAATGTGGTCTCCAGCCCCATGTATTCTCCACTGTACTCTCAAGTACCATTGTCATGGTCCCCAGAATACAGGGTGAGAAGCAGGTATACTGTAAGCACCTGACAGTCCTCTTCTTTTAAAACTGTAACCCAAGTGCTGATATTAGGCTATTGATTCTGAAGGCATCCACTTCACAGACAGCTATCTCGAAGGAACACATGGGCAGCTACAGGGCCAGATGAAGAGGCAAGGTGCTCCACATCTGAAGTTTCTCTTCTTTTAGAGATCCCTGGCTGATTTAGATCATTGATGCCTGACACTTGTTTTTCTTTCCTGGACTTTAATCACCAATAAAGAGTGAACCTATGAAATCCTAGGCACCCCACCCTCAATCCAAATTAGGCAGAACCACAGCCCTGTGCTGTCTCCCTCTTTTTACAAGTAAGCAGACCCTAACCTTACTGGGTAGCCCTTGGTGAGCTGTGTACCCTCCAGAAAATGTGAGTGATATACCTCATGTTTTTCAAAGTTCCCTGATGGTTGTAGCTGAGGTATATCTTGCAATCATAAGAACCACAAGGGCCAGTCCAGTGACAACATTGGCTCCTTTTTGGAATATGTCTGTGGAGGCTCGCCTTGGGCCCAGGGTTGGACTCCCAGGTATTTCTAGATGATAGCTTCACTTTGGAGTGGGTTGCCACTTCCTTCTCCAGGGGTTCCTTCTGACCCAGGGATTGAACCCACGTCTGTATCTCCTGCATTGGTAGGCAGGTTCTTTACCAGCTGAGCCACCAGGGAAACTGTCCCGTAGCTGAGAACACCGCAGAACCGCAGGACACCTGGCTGCAACGTTGCGGTGGGAGCTGTGAAGGTGTGGAGCCTCAGGTGAGGCTAGGACCTCTGGAAGCGCCAAGTGTTCTCAGAGCCTAGACGATAACTTACCAGTGGAGAGTTTGCTGGCAAGTCTCTCTGCCAGCTGGCTTCCTTGGGCCAGGAGCTCACAGAATCTCTGTCTCTGGTAGTAGGTCATGTCAGTGCTCTTGAGGAAACTCTCAAAGGTCTTGATTGTGTTCTTTGCATGTTGTGTGAATAGATGACTGACACGTTTCCCTTCCTGTATCTTCTGTCGTAAGCAGGTCAGTTCTCGGGCCTGAGCCTCAATCAGGGAATCATATCGCCTAAAGTGGCAAAGAAAAGTAAAATGTAAAAGTGAATGTCACGAATGATAAAGTCATGGAAATTTCAGCAGAGGAGTGTCTTTGATTACTTGTAAGGAATTTCCCAAGTTGAATACTTGCACAGGTTGTATGACTTGCCTGTAACAGAAGGAATGAGGAAATAGTATTGGATTTGTTTATTTCTTTTTCATTAACCTCACTTAAAAAAAAAACCAAAAAGCCCCTTCAGTTCCTCACTTCAGTCCACATCCACTTTAATGTCATATGCATCATCAAGCGTTATACAGAAAGTGTGGTAAATTGGGGGTGGGGAAGCCAGGTACAGAAGTGTTGGACAGGTACATCTGGTATTAACTGAAAGGATGAAAAGAGAAATCATTGAGAGGGTCAAGATGAAGAGCATTCCTCTGAATGACATGAAGATAAGCTATTGTAACAGGTAAGGAGGCACTCAAGAGTAATTAAAATTCTGAGTAACAATTACATGAATCTGTCTGGGATTTCACAGTTTTCTAATTCTGTACAAATATTTTTTATAGATTCCCAACTAGAATCTGAGCTCTGTGAGGCTAGAGACAGTCCATATGACCCAGCGTACAGTACATAGTGGAGCATACACACCTGAGTAGGCAATCAGTTAATACTTAAAGCCACATCATCCTAATGCTAGACTAGATATTAATAGTCATCTACCCCATCCAAAGCTTAAATCTCCTCAATACTAGGTAATCATCCACAGATTGTCTTTCAAAACTCTATTCCTTAGAGTTCCTATAAAGTGTCAGAAGAGTGGAAGACAGAGATCAGGGAGAAAAAAGGTCTCCAGACCTAGGCCTCCTCAGTCAAGCATCTCTCCTTTAGTGGCTCTTACACATCTGAGCTTCTCAGATTTCATCAACCAAGGTTGAGAAGATGTCTTCAATGCCACAATCTACCCTATCTATGAAAGTCTCTATGGATAGGCAATACTGGGCCTTGCAAGTTAATAATTCATTTTCCAGGCAACGACTGCTCAATTACCTGTCTACCCAATGGCCCTACCAGCTAACACTCCACATAGTCTGATACTTTTAGAAATAAATCAATCAAAGGTGGGGAAGAGAAACATTATTATCATGAAAGGCACTTGGGAACGTTAGACATTAAGTGTCCCTTCCCAGCCATGGCTAAGCCCCAGCCTTAAGGGCAGAGGTCCTCTTGGTCCCCAGGCTGCCACCTGCCAGGGACCTAGTCTTACAGAGGCCCAGGCCTGAGGCATCATAACCTGGGGCAGCTGTCATCAAGAAACCCCTCTCAAGAGCCAGGGCTCTTTTGCCACCATGGATTCCTCCAGTCAGGACTGTACAACTAAAACAGTTACAGGTTTTTTTTAGCTTACTTCCCAAATGTGACTTGAAGTTTTGTGTCAGCACTTTGTTCTCATGTAAGCTCTGTAATAAAAACCAAATCTAATATTTTAAAAAAGATGATAAGTACTAGGCCTATAAAAAGCAAGAACGGGTATAATAATTACAGCTAATATTGTTGAAAACTCCACATGTGCGTGAAATGGTTCTAACCGCTGGTCATCATGCATTTAATCTCCATAACCCTCTGAGGCAGACACTGTCAGTATTTTTATTTCACAGATGAGGTCGCTGAGACTCATGGAAAGTTGAGTTCATTTGCCCATTGCTAATTCACAAGCCACATTGCCAGAATTCCAATATGAGCATGTGAGCTCATTTTATTCATATATTACTTCAGGGAGAATCCAGAGACTTAACTAGTCGTCCATTAGTTCCCACAGTCCCACAAGCTGTCTTTGTCTAGCTCTGTGCCTTTGTATACATTTCTGCCCTTCTCCCTACACAAGTTTTCTCTTTATTCTACCACCCGGGGCTTCCCCACTTGACACACTTCCCACACAGCTTCCTCCTCACCCAAGCCATGTAGCCAGTCTCCTCTTGTCTGCCAGCTCTGCTTCCTCAAAGGGCATTTCCTCCTCCAGCACAGATTCAATGAGGTCCTTGTACTCTTCACACTCTGGGGAAACAGACACTGTGTCAGGGGAAGCTGGCCCTGCTGCTATGGTCCAGCCTTCACGGGAGGAGGAGGGGCCACCCCAGGACAGATATCACCTGGGTACCAGGCTCCACGCAGGGAATCCCACATCTGATTCCTCAGCCTCCCAGCTACTAGCATTTGATTCCCCCCAAATCAGAGCTGGGGAGAGAGAACCTCATAGAGGATAAAATAACTCAATGATTCAACCAGAATGAAGCAAAGTCAAAATTCACATACTGTGAGTTGTGACTCCAAATCTTGGGCCACTTTACCAAGCCTTGCAGCCTCTTAAGGAAAATATGAACCTGGGCACACAGTAGGAATTCCCTGTAGGGCTGACAGTCCTCCCATGTTGAAAGTTTCGATAACCCCTCAATATTTCCAAGATTTTAAAGTTTATCTAGATACTACTGTGTAAAAATGCACACGAAGGGGAAAAACCCTGAAAGACATGCTCAGTGCTAACAGGTGCTGCGTTAGGTTGGCGGGAGAACTAATACACAGTGTTTGCCAAGGAAATGGCAACCCACTCCAGTGTTCTTGCCTGGAGAAACCCAGAGACAGAGGAGCCTGGCAGGCTGCCGTCTATCGGGTCACACAGAGTCGGACACGACTGAAGTGACTTAGCAGCAGCAGCCAAGGTCTTGTTCTAACAGAGTTTCAAGAATTATCATCCTGAAATCATCACCTCTCTCCAAGGAGGTAGAGACTATTCCTGTTACCATTACAGATGAGGAAACTGAGGCATGGAGAAGATGAACAACTTGGGTTTGAACCCAGCAAGTCTGGCCCCAGGGCACACACTCTTAATTACTACACTGTGTTACCTATACATGAAGATGTTGGGTGACATCTTTCTTCTCCAGTTTAAAAAAAAAGCTGTATTATGATCATAATAAATGATGTAAACAAACAAACAAACAAACCCTTACATTCCCATACCTGAAAGCTCTTCACTTCTGTGATAACTAGCCTTTAATTTTTACTTTTTGACCCATGTCAATAAGTTGGATAGCAAATTTTATCTCTCATTGGTTTATTGGAAACTAATGGTAGAAATTTGAAAGCGAACTCAACTTCTGCATCAATAAGCATTCTCCCCTTTTATTCCTGTCCCCCTCCGTCCTCATTCCCATGCTCCTCAGTCACTACAGTTCCACCTCTCCCCTTGCTGTGTGCTATTGATGTTCTCATTTCCAGATCTCTGTGGTTCAATTGGGAATAGACAGCTTTAAGGACCTTTAAGGTAGGCAGGGTATCCTGTCACTTCTTTCTTCCCTAGTGCAGCTAGCACAGTGCTTCGCAAATGGGTGCTCACAAAAAGTTTGAATTAAATCCTGAGACGTTTAAGCCAACAAGGATATTATATGTTTATAGAATCTAATATATATTCCTGAGACAGAAAAAAAGTCTAGTGCCTGAATGAGATCTTAGCCTCTATTTCTCCCTATACTCTCACTGCAAACTTAACCCCTTTGTTCATCAGTGTCTCCATCCTCTGAGAAGTGAGAGTTAACTACCTGCTTCCATCTTTCTAGGAGTGTAGTAAGTGAAGTGAAGTCGCTCAGTCGTGTCCGACTCTTTGCGACCCCATCGACTGACTGTAGCCTACCAGCCTCCTCTGTGGGATTTTCCAGGCAAGAGTACTGGAGTGGGTTGCCGTTTTCTTCTCCAGGAGATCTTCCCAACCCAGGGATTGAACCCAGGTCTCCCGCATTGCAGGCAGACACTTTACCATCTGAGCCACCAGGGAAGACTCAGGAGTGTAGTAAGGATGCAATTTATTTTGATGAAGGAGGGAAAAGAATACAGTTTAAGGGTGTTTTGTTTCTTAGAGGGAAGACAATCATTTATCACTATGGTGACTGTGACCCCAAGGACTTACTGTGTTTCTGCAGCTGGTTGGCCAGGGAGTAAACAGTAGCTTGGGACGTGAGCAGTTTCTCTGTGAGGTCTCGAAATTCCTGTTTGCTTTTTTCTAGCTGGGAGAGCAAGTACTGGTTGGTTTCCAAAATGCCCATTTCTGTCCTCAAACCAGAGAAAATGATGTGAGATACTGCCATGCTGAAGCTTAGGGTGGAAGAAGCAGAGTCAGAACCTGGGAAAAGAAACCCAAAGAAATAAGAAATTAGAGACAAGTGAATGGATTGTGGTGATGAATGTACAGCCTGGTAAATTACTAAAATCATTAAAGTACACAATTATAATGAGTGTGTGACTATTACAGTATGTAACTTTTGCTTTAATAAGATTTCATTCATTGGAAAAAAATGTATTAGACATGTTTTTTAAATGAAGATGCAATTTATTACTTACTTTGCGGCCTACTTTGCCAACATTCCTCAACTCTAAGAATCCTTAACTGTAAAAATGAGGTGCAAGAAGCCAAAGCTCAGAGGTCAGGCTCTGACAAGAGTGCCAGAGAGAGGACCCAGCGTGCCAGGTAACCATGTAGAGTTGCAATAACAGAAGTGGAAGGTGGGGGGTGTCATGGAATCTTGGGAGCTCCTGTATTCTAGTTGACTAGGCCAAACTGATACTCAAGGCCACCTGGTCTATTCTGAAGGTTGCCACTGATGGGGACATTCCCTCAGTGGCCAATATTTGTGTACCCTTCACTTTCACTTCACGAATTGAAGAAGGAAATGGCACCCTGCTCCATTGTTCTTGCCTGGAGAATCCCAGGGTTGGGGGAGCCTGGTGGGCTGCTGTCTGTGGGGTCGCACAGAGTCGGACACAACTGAAGCGACTTAGCAGCAGCTGCAGCAGTACTGATATTACAGACCTATCTCTTTCTAAACTTTAAAGCTATTTTGTACTTCTATTTTTTCAAGTATAGAAAACATCAAGGAATCAATTTTTTCCCAGATTCTTTCATTGTCTAAAGGACTGTCATGAAGTCACTTTTCCATCAGGAAAATTTAAAACTTTTAGTCTTGGTATTCTTTTTTTCTCTCATTTCTTCCACACCATTTTAATATTGTGGGGGAAAAATCCTGAATTTGATACTGTACTTGGTATGTGAATAATTAACTTATAAGTATTACTGACTAGATTATGTCTTAATTACCTTCTTGGTGGAGACCAATATTATGGTAGCTTCTTTTCCCTCACTGGGGAAGCATGTGGGCTTCTCATTAAACTTGAAATCAGATTTGACCTCCCTGCCTCCAGCCCCATCTTCCTCTTCTCCTGTGGGTTGCTTTGTGTTTTAATCTGCATATAAGATTTTGTGCTTGTCACTTGTGAATATCATCCTAACACCACAAGGTTTTTTTCCAACTTGTCAAAGTCACTGAAATAGGTTTTGTTTCTTTTAAAAAAAATTTTTATTTTGAATTTTTAAAATGTATTTATTTTAAATGAAAGAAAGATGAATATTTTTAATGATAAAAGGTACACAATTCACAAAGACAGACATCATAAACCATTAGACATCTTAACAACAAAGAAACAAAGATACATAAAGCAAAAATCAGAAGAAACATAAAAGAGAAAATATATAATCTAGTGAAACATTAACATTTCTCAGAATATTATATCAAGCGCATAAAAAATAAGAATAGGGGCATCT
>SJYQ01095468.1:0-16306 GCA_006410935.1 Redunca redunca
ATCCCATCTTGTAGCAGCACTGTTGTGAATACAGTCCATAATATCTCTAATACCAACATTCAAAAGGCTTTGAAAAGCAAAAACATTTTAGGCTTGGAGATAGAATTCATTTGGGAGCAAAATGCAACCTGAACTAATGAAAAGGTATATATAGTCTTCATTTATCTATTCTGCTGAAGAAATATTAATATGCTTAATTATGAGGTGCTACTCTTGGCCACTGGTATGTAAGGTGTTTTGAAATGGTTTATGTGCCTTGTGACATTTTTTAATTCACAGAAATTCTTGTTTCTAAAACGCACCCAGTCCCTGGGTTTAGGTTAAGCAATGTGAATGTATATTAATATTTTTGGCATTACACTTGGGCCGGTATTTGCATATTTAAAAATATAAGAAATTTTAGTTCTTATACTCAGTGAATTAAGTTCAGTTAGGAGGATAGTTAGCATACTGTAATATGTGAAGTGATAGACATGTACACAACCTGTTTGTGAATACAGACATATAGTAACCACACAAGAAAATAGTATGAGAATTTGATGTTATTTTGTACTTATAGACTATAATTTAGACAGAGGGTGACAGCCCATTATGTAACCTAAACTTAACTTGGCTCTGATTTTCACTCACAAAATGAGAAGACAGAAGATAAGGAAGAGTTCTAGAGCAGATGCTGAAATTTTGGATTTCTAATCTTAATTCTTCTGCTGTGTGACCTTATATTCCAGAGCAACATACGGTTCCGAAAGCCAGCAGTGCATTTTTTCTGATGACAGAATAACATTCTATAAGTAATTGCTGAAGTAATCATACAACATGTTGATTAACAATCAGGAGGGCTTCAAATCAAAAAATGAAAGCTGATATAGAAGAAACACTCTTTCCTAATTGGGAAAGAGGTGTCACTTTGAGATGAATTTAATAGTCCTAAAGACTAAAAGAAAATTGGTATTATATGGAAGGAATCTTGCATTCCCCAGAGTTAATGCTGTCATTTAATTTCGGCAAGAGAATCTGCCTAAATTTAATTTAGGCAGCAAAAGAATTGAAAAACAAGGTTGGGGAATGTGCTTAATAACTTTTCGAAGCTGGCATTGCAGCACATGACCCACACACACCGTTAAGCCCTTCAGTTGAGTTGAGTTCAGTTGCTCAGTCATGTCTCACTCTGTGACCCCATGGGCTGCAGCACGCCCAGCTTCCCTGTCAATCACCAATTCCAGGAGGTTACTCAAAGTCATGTCCTTTGAGTCAGTGATGCTATCCAACCACCTCGTTCTCTATCATCCCCTTCTCTTCCCACCTTCAGTCTTTCCTGGCATCAGGATCTTTCCCAAGGAGTCAGTTCTTCACATCAGGTGGCTAAAGTATTGGAGTGTCAGCTTTAGCATCAAGTCTTTCCAATGAATATTCAGGACTGATTTTCTTTAGGATTGACTGGTTGGATCTCCTTGCAATCCAAGGGACTCTCATGAGTCCTCCAACACCACAGTTCAAAAGCATCAATTCTTCGGCACTCAGCTTTCTTTATAGTCCAACTCGCACAACCATACATGACCACTGGAAAAACCATAGCTTTGACTAGATGGACCTTTGTTGGCAAAGTAATGTCTCTGCATTTTAATATGCTGTCTAGGTTGGTCACAGCTTTTCTTCCAAGGAGCAAGCATCTTTTAGTTGCATGGCTGCAGTCACCACCTACAGTGATTTTGGAGCCCTCAAAAATAAAGTCTCTCACTGTTTCCATTATTTCCGCATCTATTTGCCATGAAGTCTTGGGACCGGATGCCATGATCTTAGTTTTCTGAATGTTGTATTTTAAGCCAGCTTTTTCACTCCTCTTTCACTTTCATCAAGAGGCTCTTTAGTTCTTCACTTTCTGCCATAAGGGTGCTGTCATCTGTGTATCTGAGATTATTGACATTTGTCTTGGCAATCTTGATTCCAGCTTGTGCTGTGTCCAGCCCGGTGTGTCTCATGATGTAGTCTGCATGTAAGTTAAATAAGCAGAGTGACAATACACAGCCTTGACGTACTCATTTCCCGATTTGGAACCAATCTGATATTCCATGTCCGATTCTAATTGTTGCTTCTTGACCTGCATACAGATTTCTCAGGGGGCAGGTAAGGTGGTCTGATATTCCCATCTCTTTAAGAATTTTCCACAGTTTGTTGTGATCCACACAGTCAACGACTTTAGCATAGTCAAAAGCAGAAGTAGGTGTTTTCCTGGAATTCTCTCACTTTTTCAGTGATCCAACAGATGTTGGCAATCTGATCTCTGGTTCCTCTGCCTTTTCTAAATCCAGCTTGAACATCTGGAAGTTCACGGTTCACGTACTGTTGGAGCCTGCCTTGGAGAATTCGGAGCATTACTTTGCTAGTGTGTGAAATTGCTGACTCTCCTCTTTGCATAACTGACACTCACCCTTCAATTTCAGCTTAAATTTCACTTGTCAGGTTGTGCACCTATGTAAGCTGCCCTTACCCTCCACCCTTACTCTAATTCCTCATTTCACCTACTGTTTGTTTTCTTCATAACATATGTTTATATGCTGTTGTCTGTCTTCCTACTACGTGTAAGGTTTGTGAGGGCAAAAATTACATCTGGTTTTTTTTCCCCCCATTGTTGTATATACATTGCATGGTACATGCTGCATATTTGTTGATAAATAAATTATTTTGGTGGTTCCCAGTTCTCAAATTACATGGCTGACCAAATCTGCTTAAAAATGGAAATGTTTTCAACAGTATTTCCCCATGTTCTTGTATTTGTTAGTTCAAGGTTGATATAGGAAATGTGTTGATATATGTAATTTATGTGCTCATCTTGAGCTTTTATTGAATGTGCAAGGCACTGTGCTAAATGCTAGGTGAATACAAAGGTGGATGATGCATAGTCTTCCTTAAAGAAGTACAAACGTTTTTAAACAAACAGCTTTAATGCAAGGCAAAATGAAATAAATACTAAATTTGTACAAGCAATGATGTATAGCAGCAATGAAGGAAAAAATGATTAATTACAAGAAGGGCCTTACAGAGTTGAATTTTTATTTTGGTCTTGAGATAGAAAAGAAGAACTGAAGTCCCTATAGAGACAAATATTTTAAGGACTCATCTTCACTATCTTTCACTGTAAAAGTCCTTAAAATTGTAACATGGACCACAAAGCAGTCTTATAAAACATTGTCACAAAGCAGTCTTTGAACTGCAAGGAGATCAAACTAGTCAGTCCTAAAGTAAATCAACCCTGAATATACATTGAAAGGATGGATGCTAAAGCTCTAATACTTTGGCCACCTGATGCAAAGAGCTGACTCATTGGAAAAGACTGATGCTGGGAAAGATTGAAGGCAAGAAGAGAGGGGGGTGACAGAGGATGAGATGGTTGGATGGCATCACTGACTCGGTGGGCATGAGTTTGAGCAAGCTCCAGGAGATAGTGAAGGACAGGGAAGCCTGGCATGCTGCAGTTCATGGGGGTCGCAAAGAGCTGGACATAGTGACTGAACAACAACAACAAAGCAATTTTTAATAAAATTATTCTGTCCTTAATGTCATACTTCTAAAATTAAGGTTAGCTATACAATTCGTGTGACTGTTTTGACTAGTTTGGTGCTTTCCAACTAGTTGATAAGTCATCAGTCTTAACCGTTGGTTCTTCACTGACTGCTAATGGCAGTAATATTTAGTAAACTAAACAATCGAGACAAAACCATAATGATTAAATAGTTATTTTTTGAGTGCTTTTTAAGCCATTGGTGGCCTTTAATGTATGATTCTCTGGCTGTCTCACAAGTTAAAGTATAGTCTGTTTTGCAATGGTCTAAGGTTTTGCTTAAGTCTGCTTTTGGTTTCCTTCTTTTGTATGTTTTCCTAAGCAAGACAGACCTCCTTCCCCACTGACTAAAAAAAAGAAGCAGCAACAGCAGAGCCTTTAGATTCACAGACTTGATTTCAGCTTGGCCACTTCACTTCTTAATCACAGTTCTGCCCCTTTACAGTTTTGTTACTTCTGACATATTTTACCCCCTTGAGGCTCAGTTTCATCTTTAAAATGAAAATTTCTGCTAATCTCATTCTGTCTTTTAACTAGTTTCATGAGTTCAGGCAAATTATTTAATCTGTCTGGGCCTCCCATATAAGAAATGAAATCATCTTAAATGAGGTAATATATAGGAGAGTGTCTGCAGTTAAGCCCTCAGCAGATGTTTTCCCCCCATCCTCTTCCACCTCATCCACCCCTGTATATCTTTCAAAGTTTGCTTCAAGTTTTGTTTGTGATCATCTTTCCTTTGCTGGCTCATAGCAGGCTCCTTTTTTCCAAAGTTGTTGAACCTGCCATGTATATCTTGGATTGGGGCTTCCCTGGTGGCTCAGACGGTAAAGAATCTACCTGCAACACAGGAGACCCAGGTTCAATCCTTGGGTTGAGAAGATCCCCTGGAGAACAGAATGGCAACCCACTCCAGTATTCTTGCCTGGAGAATCCCACGGACAGAGGAGCCTGGAGGGTTACTAGTCCATGGGGTCGCAAAGAGTTGGACACGAGTGAGCAACTGACTTTCACTTTGACTAGATTCGTATGGATCAGCATTGTTTTGAGAACTTATTAAAAGTGCAGTTATTTGGGTCCCATTTCTGAGTTTATGGGTTTGGCATGAGGTAGGTCTGTGTTTTTACCCTTCTCTTTCAGATGTTCTGATTCTCACAGATAGTCATAATTTCTCACTTTTGGTAATAATTACGTGCTGCTGAAAGTTTATATTTGTTAGGTAATTCTTATATAATATAACCTTTCAGGTTACATAATTCTAGTTTATATGCCAAATAGACTATAAACTGCACAAGGGCACAAAATACCCCTAATAGTTTGTATTTAGTTTAGAAGTTGATAAGTTGCTCCCTCCCCTTTTTTTTCCCTTACTGAAGTTTGGATCCAATTTAGAAATAGAATACAGAAGTCAGATAGATGATGATTCAGATATAAGTTAATCACTGAAAAAGTTGTTTGGAAGATGTGACTGAGGTTTGCAGAAGCAATGAACTCCCTAATGTGGCACTCCAGAATTACACAGATTTCAACCTCATGTTTCTCTGGCTACCAGAGTAGAACTTGTCCCAGTGTATTTACCATGTGACAGAGGGCAGACCAGAACAAACAGCTCTCTTCAGTCAGACACGTCCCAAGTGGAAAGGAGACAAGTAGGTGAGATTAGACAAGTAGGTGTCCCTAATAGCTCAGTTGTTAAAGAATCTGCCTGCAGTGCAGGAGACCCCAGTTCGATTCCTGAGTCAGGAAGATCTGCTGGAGAAGGGATAGGTTACCCACTCCAGTATTCTTGGGCTTCCCTTGTAGCTCAGCTGGTAAAGAATCTGCTGGTAAAGACCTGGGTTGGAAAGATCCCCTGGAGAAGGGAAAGGCTACCCGCTCCAGTATTCTGGCCTAGAAAATTCCATGGGGTCATAAAGAGTCGGACACGACTGAGTAACTTTCACTTTCACTTCACTAGTGTCAAAGCACTAAAGTCCAAGTAAATGAAATAAAACAGTTAAAAATCATTAACCGTTTTGTTTTACTCATTTTACCGTAATTTAAATATCATATAACATGCTAAATAGTTTCAGTTTTATAAGCTAACAGAATTGCAGTGCAAGGTAGAGGGAATTTATGTTCATTGAATTAAAGAGTATAAAATTCATTTGTATAAAAATTCTACTTTTAATGCTTTCCAACACTATGAAAAAAATAATTTGAAGATTATGGCAGGAAATGTTTTAAGATGAATTGACAGAACATCAAAGAATTGATGCCTTCAAACTGTGGTGCTGGAGAAGACTCCTGAAAGTTCCTTGGACAGCAAGGAGATCAAACCAGCCAATCTTAAGAGAGATCAACCCTGAATATTCACTGCCAGGACTGATGGTGAAGCTGAAGCCTCCAGTATTTTGGTTGTCTGATGTGAACAGACGACTCACTGGAAAAGTCCCTGATGCTGGGAAAGATAGAGGGTAGAAGAAGAGGGGGTCAGAGTTCACTCGATGGCATCACTGATGCAATGAACATGAACTTGAACAAACTCCAGAAGATGGTAAGGAACAGGGAGGCCTGACAGGCTGCAGTCCATGGGGTCACAAAGAGTCAGACAAAACTGGGTGACTAAACAACAGCAACAACAAATGTTCCTTGACATTCTAGCTGTAAAGGTGTCAATTTGCATTTTAAGTTGCTTAAAGAATTTGTACATAAATGACCAGTTAAGCCAAATATTAATATAATGAAGTTTTTCATCTATGTTTAACCTGTTTACTACATTGACAGAGGAATGTACAGAACATACCAGCACCAACCCAGTAAACGCATCTGGCTATTACAATTTCCAGTCATGTAGGCATTATTTGACAGCAGCTTTCACCCTCAAGTATAAGGAGGCATATTTTGCTAATCAGCAAAGAAATTTCAGAGACTTCATTTTACTTTCCAAATGTAATTTGTCATGATTAATCAATAAAATGATATTTGGTTTGGGTACTGATTAGCTTTAAGATGAGATCTCCCATGAATTCTTACAGTAAATGGAGATGATAGTATATTTTTTTCTGAATATGGAGTATATAAGCCCTGAAATTTGCTCAGTTGAGTATGAAAAAAATCTTGGAATAAGTTGAGAATTTTCTGAAACTAAAAGACTTCGCAGAGAGATCAGAAAGTTGGGAAATGTTAATTTTAGGATATTGTGCCAAAAATAATAAATACACTTACTACCCTCAAAATCTTCCCTTCCAGGACAGAACAAGTTAAATGTCATAACGGAATCATCCAATCCATTCTGTAAAACAGATCTTTTCAAAAAGTCTTTGAGAGAGACCAAAGAAACCTGATAACCAATTGCAGTGCATGGACTTGGATTAAATCTTGGTTTGGGGTGGCGTGGTAGGTAGGGTGGGAACGTGCTATAAAACACAGTGGAAAATTCAAGTATGCCTAGCTATAGAATATATTTAGGAATATATTTTTCTGAGTGTGTTTATGGTTATTAAAAGAGCCTCTTGATGAAAGAGGAGAGTGAAAGAAGTTGGCTTAAAGCTCAATATTCAGAAAACTAAGATCATGGCATCCGGTCCCATCACTTCATGGCAAATAGATGGGGAAACAGTGGCTGACTTTATTTTGGGGGGCTCCAGAATCACTGCAGATGGTGATTGCAGCCATGAAATTAAAAGACGCTTACTCCTTGGAAGGAGAGTTATGATCAACCTAGACAGCATGTTAAAAAGCAGAGACATTACTTTGTCAACAGAGGTCTGTCTAGTCGAGGCTATGGTTTTTCCAGTGGTCATGTATGATGGATGTGAGAGTTGGACTATAAAGAAAGCTGAGTGCCGAAGAATTAATGCTTTTGAACTGCAAGGAAATCCAACGAGTCCATCCTAAAGATCAGTCCTGGGTGTTCATTGGAAGGACTGATATTGAAGCTGAAACTCCAATACTTTGGTCACCTGTTGCGAAGAGCTGACTCATTGGAAAAGACCCTGATGCTGGGAAAGGTTGAGGGCAGGAGGAGAAGGGGACGACAGAGGATGAGATGGTTGGATGGCATCACCGACTCAATGGACATGGATTTGGGTGGACTCCGGCAGTTGATTATGGACAGGGAGGCCTGGTGTGCTGTGGTTCATAGGGTTGCAAAGAGTCAGACATTACTGAGCGATTGAACTGAACTTATGGTTATTACTTTTGCAGGAAAAAGGCCTTTTGTAAGGAGGTGTGTCTAAAGGATATTTAGAGGTGAAGTTATCTTCAATATTCTAACGTATGTATTTGTGTGTGTGTGTGTATATATATATATATGAGAAAAACTAATGTGTTAAAATTTAAATCTCTGTGGTAGATACAAGGGAATTGTCACACTATAAACTTTGCTATGCATGTGTGTATATAAAATAAGTTGGTAGAAAAGAAAATCCCCTCCAGATATTATTTCTTGACTCAGCTTTACAAAGGCTTCAAAAGAGCAGATCATTGTTTATAGCTAGTATCGAGTCCAGGCCACTCAGATTTTCATTCCTACAGCCCCACCAAAACTGTTCATTTCCACACCAGTGTTGGCTTCCTTGTGACTGGATTTGATCGTTTCTTAGCCCTCATTTTCCTTTTGACATCTGAGTGGCATTTGACACTGTTGATCATTCTTTTCTCTCCTCTTACCTCAGGTTGTCTTCTTTATCTTAATAGTATCTTTTACTGGTTCCTCCTCTTGACATTGGAATGCCTCAGAGCTCAGATCTTGTCTCAGTTTACATTTGCTCTCTAAATAATATTAGCCTGTCCCATAGTTGTGAATACTGTACAGATACTAAGAGTTCCAGGTTTATTTCTCCAACCCCAGCCTTGCCCCTGAACTTCAGACTCATATCCATCTGCCTGCTTGATAAATTTATTCACTTGATGCCAAATGGATACATATTTCAATTTAGTATGTCCAAAACTTGATGCTTGAATTTCCATGTGTTACTTCTCACTCCCAAATGAAAACAAAACTCTTGTTCCCCTACTTGCTGCTCCCACCACCCTCCTCATCTTAGTACAAGCCACTTCATCCTTCTAATAGCTCAGGTGAGAAACTTTGGTGTCATCACTGATGCCTCTTTTTCCTTCATATTGTCCATTTAATCCTTCAGCAAATATGGTCAGCTCTACTTTAAAAATATTTAAAAATACTTCCAGAATCTCGGCACTTGTCCACCTCTCCCCCCACCATCTTAATCCTAGGCACCATTGCATTGCAGGTAACTTGAGTTTCTCAACCTCAGTGCTATTGACATTTGGGACCTGAATTCTTTGGTGGAGGAGTGGGCCTTCCTGTGCGTGGTAGGATGCTTAAGGGTCTGTAGCCTCTGCTGTACTCTATGGATTTCCAGAGTGCTTTATCGTTTGTGCTGATTCTGTAGGTGACTGAAGTTCTCTTGGGTCCACTGGAAGTTCAAGTTTCACCTGGGTCCACTCGTGCAGGCACTGTGAGTTGGCAGCTGGACTGGGGTGAAGGATCTAAGGCCAAGGTGTGGTGTGTCAGCTGGGCCTTTGTCTCTGTCTCCAGGCTATCTCTCCTCATTTGTAGTCTCCCTTGGACTTTTTAACAAGTGGAAGTGATGCAGGGGGATGGAGCAGAAGGCGACAAGATCTAGTCTCAGAAGCTGCACATCAGTTCTGCTGCCTTCCACCACACTGTTTTATGTGCACATCAACTCACATAAACCTCACAACAGTGCTATGAAAAGGAGGGTTGTCTGCTGGTATCACCTTTATTTTTGAAAGGAAACTATAGAGCTCAGCACTAGTAGTTTGACCATGTATACCCACCAAACAAGCCACAGAACCAGACGTGGGTTTTAATCTCTCCTTACCTATCCGCAAACTCTGATGTTACTTTATCTGAGCCCATTTCCTCATCTGTAAATGTGGTTGATACTACTATATAGAATTATTTTTACCAGTGAATAATTTGCTTTCTAAAATGTACAATAGTACATGATACAGAGCAGGTACTCAGAAAAGTTAATTTCATCACCTTCCTCTTACTCTTCTCAGGTTTCTTTATTAGGTGAGGGGATGTTTTTATACATATTTGTCTCAGTCTTTTTTAAAAAAAAAAAGCATGAATGGCCTAGACTAGAATTACCATTAAAGAAGACTGTTGTTAACATTCCAGTAGCAGAGCAGTAATAAAATTCCATTTGATGGAGTTCATAATATTTTAAGACTGCAATCTTAGTTGTTCTACCCTAAGATGTTAGTGGCTAACAATCAATTAATATATTACTCTTCCAGAGATTATTTACATTTTCAGAGGACACAAACTGCCAGTGAAGGAATAGAAGGATTTTAGGATTTGTGGCAAGCCAGTGAGGAAGCTTTGATTAGGAAAGAGATCTTTGGTGCTCCTTGTGGTCCACCCACCACCTTGGGCCGGCCAGCCCTGACAAGTTATCAAGTAAATCACAACACTTTGTGTGCAGTTTATAGATCTGGGTTTCTGCAGAAAAGAGATGCTTTTTAATAAATTCAGATCATCATCGTGTATTACTTCATTTGCGTATGTGACATGTAAATAAATCGAGATGCAGTTATTGCATTATAAATGCAAACAAGAGTGCTGACAATGTGTGGGCCTGTTACGAGCTGAATTGGGCTCCACCTCTGCCAAAATTCATATGTTGACACTTTTCACCCCCAGTACTCCAGAATCTGCCTGTATGTGAAGATAAGTTCTTAAAAGGCATGATTAGGTTAAAATGAAATCTTTAGGGTGGATCCTAATCCATTATGACTGGTGTTCTTATAAGAGGAGGAGATAAGGACACAGATGTGCAATGTACAGGGGGAAGGCCATGTGAGGACCCAGTGAGAAAGCAATTCTGTAAACCAAGGAAAAAGGCCTCAGAAGAAACCAGCCTGCTGATAGCTTCGTTTTGGACTTCTAGCTGTGAAGAAATAAATCACTGATGTGGTATTCTGTTACTGTAGCCCACGTAAACTGATACAGGGCCATTTCCCCACCTTTATAGATGCTGTTTTTATCATTTCAAAACCAAAAATTTTTGTTATGGGAGAAGTCAGGAATGGGTTATAGGAATCTTTTCTTAATAAGATTTTCTTTCCACTTCTCAATCCTTTTCACCCAACCCTACATTACTCTGTGCCATTCCAGCACTCACGCATACCAGATAACTGGCTACTTTCATGTTGTATTTGTAGGTGTATTCTCTAAACAAGCTTTGGTTGCTTTTCGTAAGCAACAGGAAAATCTTCCATCTTGTTTTTCTGTCTTCGTAAAACACAGGAGAAGTCCAGTTGAAAAAGAAGAGAGGGCCTTAACGTTTATGGAGCACCTGTTTTATGGTAGTTATTACTGTGTTGTTCACTGCAGAAGCCAGCTCCTTTAGTGAGGAAACAGCAGTGGCCCAATTTAGAAAAAGAGAAGGAAACGCAGTAGCCTGTGACATCATTTTGGAACTGTGTATCTCTTGCTTTTGCCTGGTTTGTATAGGCTTAGCACTGCTATCAGATCCTCCATGCCTGTGATGCCTGGTGATTATGAAAAGTACCTTAACTATTTAACACTGGAATTTAATCATTTTGTGAAAAGCAGCATATCCTTGGGGGTATTCATGGGGAATGTCCCAGGAAATAACATGGGAGGCACTAGTGCTTCTGAGAGTGCTTAATTGCCAGTCATAGATAATTTGCATGTGCAGGCCACCTCCTAGAAAGTGAAAGTCACTCAGTTGTGTCTGACTCTGCAACCCCCTGGATTATACAATACATGGAATTCTCCAGGCCAGAATACTGGAGTGGGTAGCCATTCCCTTCTCTGGGAGATCTTCTCAACCTAAGAATTGAATCCATGTCTGCCACATTGCAGGCGGATTCTTTACCATCTGAGCCACCAAGGAAGCCCCCTCCTCCTTAATGGAGAGCAACTGAAGGAAAAATGGGGAAAGATGGCTTTAACCCAAGTACTAGATATGAACCTCATTACTCTATAAATCAGTTGTGTATTACAATGTAATGAGGTTCATATCAAGTATAGTACTTGTTTATGCTAGCTGTGTTATTCCAGTCATCTTTTATGTGCCTTCTACTGATCACAGAACAATAAATTATAGGTGGGTCAGATTTAATCCAACATTTCCATTAGAAAAACAAGCACATGATGCATTATTTTGGGTTGAAGCCTTTGTACATTTGGTGGAGAAAGAGTTTGCCAAAGGTCAGTGGTTACTAGAGAGAATGGAAGCGTATGTGTTCAGTGTACCCTTGTGGTAGTTGGAACCTCATGGGGATGTGCCTTGGTCTGGATCTCTGTTGCCTGTTTCAGTAGCATTTATGGGCAGGTGATGTATCCTACAGTTCTCATTACAACTCTTTTACAAGTCTCACTCCCTCTTTACCATTGAGAATCCACTTTTTAAAGTTTTCGTCCCCGTTTCTTTAAAAGAAGAGATGAAATTTTCTAAAAATCCATTGTGGAACTTCCCCCAGTGATCCAGTAGTCCAAGACTCCATGCTCCAAATGCGGAAGACCCAGGTTTGCTCCCTGGTCAGGGAACTAGATCCCACCCATGCCGCAACTGAGTTCACATGCTGCAACTAAAGATTCCACACAAAATGCTCCAGCAAAGATCAGAGGTCCTATGTGCTGCACCTAAGACCTGGTGCAGGTGAATGAATAAATACACTTTTAAACAGTAAAATCCCCTGTAATTCAAGGATTCTGAGCTTCTAATTCTGTGAATGGGATAAAGACTCTCTTGCATTTGAGGTATCCGTTGGTTGGGGGCAGTGCTGCATTTAACTTCATACTAAGGATTATGTAGCAAACAATTTGGAGAAGGCAATGGCAGCCCACTCCAGTACTCTTGCCTGGAAAATCCCATGGATGGAGGAGCCTGGTGGGCTGCAGTCTATTGGGTCACTAATAGTAGGATACGACTGAGTGACTTGACTTTGATTTTTCCTTTTCATGCATTGGAGAAGCAAAAGCCAACCCATCCCAGTGTTCTTGCCTGGAGAATCCCAGGGACTGGGGAGCCTGGTGGGCTTCCGTCTATGGGGTCGTACAGAGTTGAACACGACTGAAGCAACTTAGCAGCAGCAGCAGCGGCAAACAATTATACAGGCTGAGACCAAGATGTGCCGGTCTGGAGTGGAATCAGTGTGAGTGGTGGGTTCCCAGTATCTGAGTATAACAACCGTGAAGCTTTCTTTGGATACATTCTACGATGTGCTCAGTTAAAAGAGGGAGGAATATTGCCAGATTGTCACATTCTCTGTCACAGTTATGGCATACTCTGAAGAACTAAACTTAAAAGACTACCCCAGAGATAATCACCTAATAGTTTTTTGTCATTGGCAGCCAAGGGAATGGAGTTATTTGCACCTTCTCTGTCCTTCCTTGGTATCTTCTATCTTTTGTGGCAGTTAGCTTCCAAGACAGCCCCCAGTGATCCCTGCCCCTTATTGTTCATGCCTTGGTGAAGTCCCCTTCTATGCTAAATAGGGTTGACCTGTGTAACCAGTAGGACACTGTGGAAATGTCAGTGTGTGACTTCTGAGGCTAGGTCCTAAGAGACATTGCGGCTCCCGTTGTGCTCTCTTGAATTGCTCACTCCCAGGGAGGCCAGCTGCCACGTTCTGCATGCACTGGAGCAGCGCTGTGGAGAAGTCCATGAGATGCGGAACTCAGGCTTCCTCCCCACGAACTGGTCTGCGTGTGTGTGAGCCACCCAGGCAGTAGACCTTGCAGCCCTAGTCAAGCCCTGGGAGGACTGGAGGCCCTGCCTACATCTTGTCTGCCACTGAGTCCTCTTGGGTTCTTGGCCACAGAAGCTCTATGAAACAATAAATGTTTATTGTTTTAGGCTACCAAGTTTGGGGAAATATGCAACGGTAGAAGTACCATCTTCGTTGTTTCTCACTCTTTTCGATCATAGTTTATATCTTATCTCCCATTAGACTTTAATCTACCAAATGACAGAGTTCAGGTCTTAACCTACTTTTCCTTGGAAAAAAAGTTATGACCAACCTAGATAGTATATTCAAAAGCAGAGACATTACTTTGCCGACTAAGGTCCGTCTAGTCAAGGCTATGGTTTTTCCTGTGGTCATGTATGGATATGAGAGTTGGACTGTGAAGAAGGCTGAGCACCGAAGAATTGATGCATTTGAACTGTGGTGTTGGAGAAGACTCTTGAGGGTTCCTTGGACTGCAGGGAGATCCAACCAGTCCATTCTGAAGGAGATCAATCCTGGGATTTCTTTGGAAGGAATGATACTAAAGCTGAAGCTCCAGTACTTTGGCCACCTCATGGGAAGAGTTGACTCATTGGAAAAGACTCTGATGCTGGGAGAGATTGGGGGCAGGAGGAGAAGGGGACGACCCAGGATGAGATGGCTGGATGGCATCACAGACTCGATGGACGTGAGTCTGAGTGAACTCTGGGAGATGGTGATGGACAGGGAAGCCTGGCGTGGTGCGATTCATGGGGTCGCAAAGAGTCGGACACGACTGAGCGACTGAACTGACTGACTGACTGACAGAGGTGATTATGGTTTTCTGAAAATATTTTTAATTATATATGATGAACTTAAAACCTAGAACACCTGGGTTGTACCTGTTGTTTCTGTTCAGAAAGGTTGTAAATTACCTCTGCTATTTTATTTTGGAGTAAATGCAGTATTTTCTATAGGTTTCCCTAAAAAGGAAGTTAGATTGTTTAAACAATGAAAATAAACAAAACCACAATTATTTATAAGAGAATTGACACCTTAACAAGTGTCTAAACAAAGAGGAGAAGAGACTCACGGCAGAACCAGGAAGGACCGTTGGGAGTTGGCTACCTTGAAAGAATATACTGAGAAAAAGAGAATGCCCTTTTCTGATTACCTGTTCTTACTCATTTGAAAGTAATTTCAAACTTACAAGTTGATACGTTGAAAAAACATAACACCTGTATACTTTTTAACCTCAACTTGGCTATTAAGATTTTTGTCTCATTGGGTTTATCTTTGATGCTCCCATGTGTTCCCTTTCAGTGCACATGTATCGGTCTTTACGCACAATGTTGGCTCTAAATCATTCAAGGGTAGTTCGTACATCATAGCCCTCTATCCCTAAAGTCTTAAGTGTGTAATTCCTGAGAATTAAAGTTAACTTGAGTCAATTTAACCTTGATATTTCACTGTTTTTATTCCAGTTTTATCAGTTGATCCAATAACATCTTTCATGCCAATTTGCCCCTTCCCAGTATGGGATTGAGTATAGGCTTATGCAGTTAGTTGTGTACCCTTAGTCTCTTGTAACATTTCCATAGACTTTGTCTTTTATGACATTGAAATTTTGGAAGAACACGGGCCTTCCCTTTTTTAGAAGAATGATGCTTGTTTGGGATTTGTCTGATGTTTCCTTGTGATTAGATTCAGTATCCTTTTACGTTTTCTAAAGTGAGAAAACAGTGTTCCATTCAAGGGATCAGTTCAAAGCAAAATTTAGGTTAAACTTAGTTTAAAGGAATTATTAGAAGCCAAAATGGGAAAGCAAAACAGGTTGTAGAATCTTAGAAAGTGTTTACAATAAGAGAGTTTTCTATCTTTCATGTTACTGTAAATAGTATTGATTGACTCAACAACTGGATTTTAAAAGTAAAGAAATGTCTTGGCCTTGGGATGACCTTAGGTGGTTTTATTTAGCTTCATCATGAACTTGTCTCCCCAGAAAAGCCAGTGGTATCTTTCCCTAGAAACAAAGGATTTTCTTCCACCTATTGCTAAATTTATTTAACAAACACTATTAAATTCTTATTATCTGCCAGACACTGGAGTGAGTCCTGGGAATACAAAGAAGAATATACCAGACTTCGTATGCCCTGTTGTATATTAAAAGACAGCCACAAGGCTGACATGCCATAAAGGTCAGGAGGAGCCTCTGCCTGGGGATAGTTGCAACCACACCAGAGTGGGAAAGCCTAAATGCCCTTTTCTGTTCAAAAGGAAATTGCTGATGCTCCTGTAAGAGTCACATCCACCTGCTAGAAAAACTTATCTTGCTGTTGTGTGACATTTTTACCTATTCTGGTGTGTTAAAAATGACTACATCGTGTTGAATAATTTAGTGCAAGTAATCCCTTTAAGAGACTGGGGGATAAGCTAGATTATTTCTTCTAATGCTTAAAATATTGAATTGTTGCACTTCGTTTTGTACTATATAAAATGCCTGGGAATTCACTTTTTAAAAAAATAATAGCACTAAATTTTTTATTGTAGATCTATTTTTGCATGTGTTATTCCCAACAGTATCACAAGTGTAAATACTTAAAACATTACTTTGAGATGATAAATGTTTTTAAAATCTGAAGATAAAACAATGTTTAACCTTCTGAAGTTGTGATCATAGTTATGGTTTTGTTCCTGACTCTTTTCACATGGCAGTATCCTAGGCAATTCATTTCATCTGAAGACTAACACATTCTCAGCCACTCAACTTTGTGATTCTCGTGTAGGGAAATGTCATTATACATGGCTGCCTAAAATACTGTAATTTAAACTTGGAAATAAAGTGCTAATATGCTGAAACTGTAATAACTTCTAATAAGAGTACCACTAAAGATAATTCCTTACCTCAAATATAATGTAGGATAATGGATATGGCTATACTATTGTAGAAGATGTTCTTTATCTTTAAATTATATTACTTGAAAGATTGATATTTTCATGTAATTCTTTAATATAAAAATAAAAATATTCTAA
>SJYQ01095468.1:16446-41839 GCA_006410935.1 Redunca redunca
TATAGGTCAGAAAGGAATTCACAAAGATCAGAAAATCTAATAAAAGATCAAGAAAGATATTTTTTAAGTCATTGTATATATGTCCTGGCATCTGTATGGGTGAATATTGACCAAAGAGAAATATTTTATTGATAAATATGTATTTTAATCAGAATAATTCTCTGATATGACATTCAGATAAGCTAACCAATTTTGACAACTTTTCTTCTCTTAAAATTGAAAGGAGGGAATTCTCTGGCCATCCAGTGGTGAGGACTCTGTACCTTCACTGCCAAGGGTCTAGGTTCAATCCCTAGTCAGGGAACTAAGAGCTCACAAGCTGTGAGCAGAAATAATAAAGAGCTCACAGGTGTGGCAAAAATAATAAAAATTTTTAAATGGAGAGGGAAAGAACACAGATGCTTTTCACCAATGCAGTTTATATACAGTTAACATTCAGTTCAGTCGCTGAGTCGTGTCCAACTCTTTGTGACCCCATGAATCACAGCACATCAGGTCTCCTGTCTATCATCAACTCCCAGAGTTCACTCAAACTCACGTCCATTGAGTCAGTGATGCCATCCAGCCATCTCAGCCTCTGTCGTCCCCTTCTCCTCCTGCCCCCAATGCCTCCCAGCTTCAGAGTCTTTTCCAGTGAGTCAACTCTTCGCATGAAGAGGCCAAAGTATTGGAGTTTCAGCTTCAGCATCAGTACTTCCAATGAACACCCAGGGCTGATCTCCTTTAGGATGGACTGATTGGATCTCCTTGCAGTCCAAGGGACTCTTAAGAGTCTTCTCCAACACTACAGTTCAAAAGTATCAATTCTTCGGCACTTAGCTTTCTTCACAGTCCAACTCTCACATCCATACATGACCACAGGGAAAACCATAGCCTTGACTACACGGACCTTTGTTGGCAAAGTAACGTCTCTGCTTTTGAATATGTTGGTCATAACTTTTCTTCCAAGGAGTAAGTGTCTTTTAATTTCATGGCTGCAGTCACCATCTGCAGTGATTTTGGAGCCCCCCAAAATAGTCTGACACTGTTTCCACTGTTTCCCCATCTATTTGCCATGAAGGGATGGGACCAGATGCCATGGTCTTCGTTTTCTGAATGTTGAGCTTTAAGCCAACTTTTTGACTCTCTTTCACTTTCATCAAGAGGTTTTTTAGTTCCTCTTCACTTTCTGCCATAAGGGTGGTGTCATCTGCATATCTGTTAACATTAATATATAAATATAATTGATCTTTCAGACTACGTTAGTTATTAGGCTGCCCACAGTAGAACCATATTGTGAAACATAAGGTAAGCTCTGAATCTGATTATAAATGGAATGTAGATTACCTCAAGGTTACTTCTTGTTTATATTTTTAGTATCAATTAGGAATTGACTAGGTTGTCTTAAATTTGAAAATCCCTATTGCTTTTTATAGCGTTTAGAAAGCGTTTTAGATCCTGTAACACATTATAGTATATAAAATTGAAAATAAAAACTGGTCAAATATTGGAAATTTTATATGATTCTGCCTTAAAATGGATTTCTTTGTTAATACGGCTTCTGCCTCCCTCTCCAACCTCCTGTTCTGCCTCAGTTCACCGTGAACTTCATCTTCTTTCTAACAGCTTTTAGCAGTCTATCATTTGCTTGCTCACATCTAACTTTCACAGAGTTGCACTGTCCTGCCTGATAGCCAGTACTTGCATGTAGCCATTTAAATTTAACTTCAAATTCACTGAAATGAAATTAAAAATCCAACTCTTGCTTCACTGGTCACATATCGAGTCCTCAGTAATCTACCTTATTGGACACTGCATGTATCTGGTGTTCCCATCGTTGCAAACTGTGTGTAAATGTTAGCATTTTTAGACGCTATCTAGTTGCTAAAAATAAAACACTTTCTAATGCAATGCCTCTGATTGACCAAAATAGTAACTGTTTTATTTGAATAATTGGAAAATACTTAACCAAATAGCAGTGTTTGATTAATTACATTTCAAAGCATATGTGCTTTGCTGAGAAAGTGAAATGATCTGTTGAATGTTTTGTAGCTAGTCAATAAAATTGCATTAAGCACTTGTATGTTCCAGACACTGTTCCCTGTACTTATACAGAACTGAAATGATGTCTGCCTTCAAGAAATGCTTACGTTTTAGAAGGTGAGGGGAAGACAGCAAGCACATAGTACTTACTAGAGTAATATGCACTGATACAGTACTACTTAGTACTTCCCATGGTATGAGCAAATACTGTGAGGAAAATACAGCAGAGGGTGACTGAGATAACTGCTTTTGCTGAGTAGTCAAGGAAGACCTCTTTGAGGTAACTGGAATTAAGACTGAATAAGAGGGAAGGAGATTAGAGTTAGAGAAAAGAGCAAGTTATAAATGTCTTGAGAGAAGATTCTGTTACAACAGGAAGGTAAGCTTCCTATGATGGGAATGTGAACTCATTTCGGACTAGAATGGTAGGAGATGTTCAGAGAGTTAGTAGTTCAAATTATTTAAGTCTTGTTAACTAGGAGGCAAGGAACTTGGATTTGGGGTTTTTCCATAATAGGAATCCATCAAGGGACTTCCCTAGTGGTCCAGTGGGCTAAGACTGCGCTCCCAATGCAGGGGCCTGGGTTCTAGTTCTCTGGTCAGGGAACTAGATTCCCACATGCCACAACTAAGGGTTTGCATGCCACAATGAAGATTAAAGATGCCACATGCCACAACAAAGACTGGGTGCAGCCACATAATTTTTTTTTTTTTGGTAAGGAACCCATTGAAAAGTTTTAACCCCAGAAAGAACATGATCAGATTTGTGCTTAGGCAGGTCAGTCTGATTGCTGTGTGGAACAGAGGCAGGGACGTTCAGGTTGAGGCATCTGCCATCCAAGGGAGACACTGGTAGTTCAGACTCTTATTTCAGCCAGAGATGGTAGGAAATGGCTAGAGTCAGAGTGTACTGGTGGATTGGAAATGGGGTGTAAGGGAAAGAGAATCAGAATATTCAGCAGTGCCATGTTAGACAATGAACAATGATTTAAGCAGTTACGTCCCTTCTTGGATAGTATTTCTTCATCGCTTCTTCCCGTTATGGTTTATGTGTTTTTTTCACTAAATGATATCATAAAATTAATTTCCTTCCTACTTGAAAAATAGTGTATTTTTCAAACATTTTCAAGAGTTTTGATTACAAAATGAAAGATAAGTGACATTAATTCCAACAGAGGCCATTGTGTTACTGACATTCATGTATGTCTTCTTACATGTCCAGCTCCTCATCTATTGAAACATACATCAGAGTTCCATTGTTTTAAATAAACACCTCACTTCTCTTGCTCATGTCTTGTTTTACTCTACCTTTTTGCTGTATTGGCTCCAGCTGTGATGCCCATTTGTTCTGGCGTGATATGGCGGTTCTGTTGCAAATCATAAAATGCTCGCTTCGGGAAGTCCTGAGACATTATTTCTCCCAGAAGGTCTCGGGGCTTACTGAAAAAAGCAGTGTTTGCCAGAGAGAACCATCTGTAGAAGCGTGGTTAACAGATTAGATACATAACTGAGCACTTGTGCACATGTTGAACTCAAAACTTTTTCCTGCAGAAAATTCTGACTTTGCCTGCAGGTGTCTCCCTCTTCGTTGAGTTAAGATGGCCTTCTATCAAAGCAGGAGTCCTGATTAGGAACCTCAGTTCCCATTATAGTTTAGTAACTGTATCACTTGCTCCTTCGCTTCTAATACATGTAGCTATGCTCTTAGCAACATACAGTACTAGTACTCTCTACTAGTACTAGTAGTCATGTCCGACTCTTTGTGACCCCATGGACTGTACCCTACCAGGCTCCTCTATCCATCGGATTTTCCAAGCAAGAGTACTGGAGTGGGTTGCCATTTCCTTCTCCAGGAGATCTTCCTGAACCAGGGATTGAACCCACGTCTCCCGCATCGTAGGCAGATGCTTTACCATCTGAGCCACCGGGGAAGTCCAGTACGCTCTAAGGGTTGGTAAAGGATCTGGTGTGGACTGGATATTTGTGTCCTCCAAACCCATATGTTGAAACCCCTACCCTACACATGATGGAATTAGGAGGTAGGGCCTTTGGAAAGTGATTAGGATTAGTTGAGGTTATGAAAATCTAGCTCTTGTGAATGGGATTAGTGCCCTTGTAAGGGTCAAAGTAGCCCTCCTTTTGTGGCTCAGTGGTAGAGAATCTGCCTGCCAATGCAGTAGACATGGGTTCAACCCCATCCCCTAGAGAATGACTTGGCAACCTACTCCAGTATTCTTACCTGGAGAATCCCTGTGGACAGAGGAGCCTGGCAGGCTACAGTCCATGGAGTTGCAAAGACTGGGACATGACTGAGCAACTAAACGACAACAAAGGGTCAAAGAGCCTTCTCCCTCTCTCTGCTCTCTACCATGTGAGGTTACAGCCAGAAGTCAGCTGTCTGCCCCCAGGGGCAAGGGCTCTCCCCAGAGGTGGCACCCGGAGCTCAGACTTCCAGCCTCCAGAACCACAAAAAATAAGTTCCAGTTGTTTCTAAGCCATCCAGTCTATGGTGGTATTTTGTTATAGCGGTCTGAGCTGACTGATAACAGGGCTAGCTGATAAATATTTTAGTCTTTGTAGGCCATGCAGTCTCTGCCATTAACTATCCAACTCTGCTGTTGTAGTGTCCAAGCTAATGCTATGCTAAGCCACTTCAGTCATGTCCGACTCTGTGCGACCCCATAGACGGCAGCCCACCAGGCTACCCCGTCCCTGGGGTTCTCCAGGCAAGAACACTGGAGTGGGTTGCCATTTCCTTCTCCAATGCATGAAAGTGAAAAGTGAAAGTGAAGTCACTCAGTCGTGTCCGACCCTCAGCGACCCCATGGACTGCAGCCTTCCAGGCTCCTCCGTCCATGGGATTTTCCAGGCAAGAGTACTGGAGTGGGGTGCCATTGTCCAAGCAGTCACTGACAATAGAAAAATGAGTGTGAATGGCTGTGTGCTTATAAAACTTTATGAGAGCCAGCAGCAGGCAGGATTTCGCCCATGGGCCTTTGCTGAACCTTTCTTTAGGCCTTTGTAAGACCAACTTGTTAAACTAGAGAGCTGGGCTATGCTATTTATGGAATATGACCAGAAGGAGCCACCATATATCCACTCCTCTAAGTAAATTATAAGATTGATTTGATTCTCTCTTGTGTTTGTCTAAAAATTTTTTTTGTTGTTAGGCAGGTAGACATCCTGCTTTAAGTGCATCATCTGCCACAGGAAAGCTGAGGAGGAAGAGTGTCTTTAGGTAGTCTGTAGTTTTTGGGGAAAGGATGTCTCAATTATGATGACCAGTGGTGATTAACCACATGGAAAAAATGGGAAATAGATAAAAACCTATCATTGTCTCTCCAACTTAACCCTCTTTCTTGCCTCTGAGTGTCATTCTAGTCTCTAATGTTATTCAGCTAAGAGATGTTAGGTGTCGCTGTTAGGTGCCAGGCGTAGTGCTAGGCAATGTCTTCTGGGAATGTCCTTCTACTAGGAAAGGATACCTAATATGAACCACTGGCATCCATTTTCCTGCGTATATACCTCACTCCCTGTTGTGAATGAGATACTTCATAAATCTTTATGGTGGAATTAGTATCTCCTATAAATCAATAATTGTAAATTTACTCTCTTATGGATTCAATTAACTTGAATCAGTGAATAAATTGATAAAACAAGCCAAAGCTAATGTCCAAACATGAACCCAAGGTGATTCTAAATATCCTGTGATATCTAAAAAGATCAAACCAGTCAACCCTATAGAAGATCAACCATGAATGTGCATTGAAAGGACTGATGCTGAAGCTCCAGTACTTTGGCCACCTGATGGGAAGAGCCAACTCATTGGGAAAGACCCTGATGCTGGGAAAGATTGAAGGCAAAAGGAGAAGGGAGCAGCAGAGGATGAGATGGCTAGATAGCATCACCAACTCAGTGGGTATGAATCTGAGCAAACTCCAGGAGATAGTGGAGGACAGGGTTGCAGAGTTGGACATGAGTTAGCAACTGAACAACAATGGCAGCCTAAGGATTTTAACAAGGTTACTGAACTATCTTTTCCTACACTGCCACATAAAACACTGAAATACGTGAAAGGAAGTAATTCAATTAAATACAATATATTTTTTAGGAAAAGTTTTATAAGGTACCACCATGAGCTGTGCTATGAATCCTCTCTGCCTAACATTTTCATATCTTATTGAATGTTCCCCAAGCTCCATCATGGGCATTATATTAGATTTGGGGTCATCACAAAAAAAAATCATACTAAACTAAGGCATGGTCATATGCAGTTTTCCAAGCTGATTTTTAAAACCACATTCCACAGTGGCAAAAGCATTTTACATTTCAACCCAGTATACATACACACATGTAACTAAAACAAAGTGTGAATGAGTAACCAGCCCTGTTGCATGTAATGCCTTGTTTTCAGTTATTTGACGTCTTCTCATAATAGATCATGACCTACAGTTTGAAAAATAGTGGTTACTCAGTGTGTATTCTTAGTGTGACAGTATGATACTCTATAAGCCATCTCATTTTTTCTAGCCATTTTGTTCATTTATTTTTAAGTGTGTGTACATACTGAGCTCTTGAGTGAGCGAGTGAAAGTTACTCAGTCATGTCTGACTCTTTGCGACCCCATGGACTAAACAGCCTATGGAATTCTCCAGGTCAGGATACTGGAGTGGGTAGCTTTTCCCTTCACCAGGGGATCTTCCCAACCCAGGTCTCCCACATTGCAGGCGGATTCGTTACCAGCTGAGCTACAAGGGAAGCCCAAGAATATTGGAGTGGGTTGCCTATTGCTTATCTACAGGGGATCTTCCCAACCTAGGAATCAAACTGGGGTCTCCTGCATTGCAGGCGGCTTCTTTACCAACTGAGCTATCAGGGAAGCCCATGGCATTCTTACTGTAGGTCAGAGGCAGTTCTAGGTCCTAGGATATTCAGACATGAGTATGACTCAGTCCTTGCCCTTGAGCTCAAAGGGTAAGACAAAAGTTACAACTTTTAGTAGGTATTCTATCAGAAGAAAAAATATACTGTGGGAACAGAGAGAAGCAAGCAACTAATTCTCCCAGCAGAAATCCAAAACAGACTTGGTACAAGAGGTGACATAAGAAATTAGGTTATGTTAAATGAATTTGAGTTTTCCAGGTGTAAGAGAACGTCACTCCTGGCAAGTGGACCTGTGTATGCACAGGCAGGAGGTTTGAAAAGGTGGAACGTCTAGCAACAGTAAGAGGTTCAGTGTAGCAAGAGTTCAGAAGCATGAAGAGATGAGGCAGAGAAGTATCGATAGATTGAAGGATCTGTGTGCCTTGTTAAGGAAAAGACTTCGTTCTTTTGTTGTGAGAAGCGCAGAGGTTTTGAATCTAGAATCTATAGGATAAGATACTTGTGTTTTGGTAAGTTCTGTCAGCTGCTTAAAGGATAGTAAAGAGAAAAGAGGTTAAAGACAGGAAATTCTTTACATTGCTTCAAATGGGAAATAAAACTTGAACTAGATAGCAATGGTAAGTATGAGAAAGATGGTCTAAATTCCAGAGTTCAGTTTCATTCATTAATTGAATGTTAAACATTTATTGAATGTTAACTGTGTCAGGTTATTAATAAATACTTTGATACAAAAAAGAATAAAATCTCTCGGATTTTGAGTTTTCTGCCTAGTGGAAAACAAAAAACAGTTGGTCAGCTTGATGTTATAATGGTGAAGTGTTGTGACAAAGCCTTGTATAAAGTATGAAAAAAACAAAGAGAGGTTCAAAACTCAGACTGAGGAGCTCGTGAAGGCTTCCTATGGTGAGGGGGGAACATCCAGGTGGAATCCAGGAGAATGAGTAGGAGTTGCCCAGGTGAAGTGAAGGCCAAGGGGCATTACGGGCAGAGGAAATTAGTCCTGAGAATTAAGGAACTAAAGGGAACTGTGTGGAATTCAGTACTGCTGGAGTACGGGTGGGTGAGGAACAATATGAGTGAGCCCAGAGTAGGAGTGGAAGGTTCACCTGGGTTTCTGTGGTGGAGCTTAAAGTTTGTATGGAGCCCCTAAGTTGTGCTATGGTGTCTAGACTTCATTCTGTCACTGGTGGGGAGCCCATGAACTGACATGGGCCGCTTGGTTGAGGTGGCTTATTCCAGTAATGTAGAGGTAACAGCTAACTTTCATTGAGTGCATTTAATGTGCCAAGCACTGTTGTAAGTATTTTACATATATCACAACATGTTGAAACCATCCTACTTTTAGTAGTCTCGTTTTAATGACACATCTATTAAGTAGCTTGCTCAAGTTTACACAGTCAAGTGGCAGAGCCAGGACTCAATCCCAGTAATCTGACTCTAACCTGCAGTGAGATGCTGCTGAGTAGGTGAGAGCATGGCCCAACTATAGGGAAGAGATGAGCTGCCCTGGGTACAGGTAGCTAGTGGAGGGAAGGCTGCTTAGGCTGCCATAACCCAGTACCACAGACTGAGTTGCCTCACAACAGAAATGTATCTTCTCACAGCCCTGGAGACTAGCAGTAGAAGACCTTCACGCTGTCATATTTGGGTTCTGGGTTCTTGCTTATAATTGACAGAGGGCTACCTTTTTGCTTTGCTTTCACTTAGCCTTTCCTCTGTGTATTCGTGTGGAGAGAGCCAGCTCTTTGGGGTCTCTTAAGAGGACACTAACTCTATCAAACAGGGCCCCACCCTTGTGACCTCATTTAACCTTAACTACTTCCCTAAAGGCACCCTGTCTTCAAAGATAGTCACCCTGAGAGTTAGGGCTTCACCATGGTGGGCCTGGGGGATTGCCGGGGTTGGGGCACAAAACACTCCAGCCTTAACAATTTCAGAAAATATTTAGGAGATAATATCAGCACAAAAAGTTGGTGATGGAGTTGATGCGGAAAGCAAAGGAGAAGGGGGGATTTAGAATGACTCAGGTTTCAAACAGAGGACACAGAAAAAGCACATTTGGGGGAATGGCGGTTTGGTTGGGATTCTAGTAAACCAGAAGCACCTAGGAAGCATCCAGCAGGTGTCAGCAGTACTGATGTGAGGAGGGGCATCAGCATCTGAGGAGAGTGGAAGCCACGGTTTGGGTCAAACCACCTAGAGAAACGTGGAGTGAAAAGAGGTAGTTAAAAAAGGGGGGGGGAATACTTAGGAGGTAAGCAGACAAAGAGAGAAGGGAAAGGCAAAAAATAGATATCCAACCCTGAAGCCAAAGGACGAGAGAATTTCAAGCAACAAGGAATCCTTAACACTCAAATTCTTTAGCCTCCTGTGCATCAGATTTTATTCTTCGGTGAGAAAAGGAAATAATGGTAGAATCGTCGTGTTTTATTGCCTACTAGGACCAGAGAGAATATTTTCCAATCGCCTCATTCTGAAACAAGGAAGCTGAAGCCTCACAAAGCCTAGAGTTTTCTCTTTCATGGTGCAGGTGGAGCTGGAATTTAGGTCTCCCAAGCCTCTTGACTTCAATCCAGTGCTTTTCACGATGTATCAAGTTGAATCAACTTGTGGGGTTTGAAAAGTGGCTTTAAGTTGTTAAAAAAAAAAAAATTACACTAAATAAAATGGAGAAGGAAGCATCAGGATTTTATTATTGTATGCATTTGGGCAAAGGAAAACATTTTAAATGGAAGGAAGGAAGACATTTAAAAATGTCTAAAACTTTATTTTTTTGGTCATGCTGAGTGGCACATGGGAATCGTAGTTCACCAACCAGAGATTGAACCTGCACTCCCTGCGTTGGACGCACAGAGTTTTAACCACTGGACCACCAAGGGAATTCCCCAAAATGCCAGATTCTTTACCAACTGAGCCACAAGGGAAGCCCAGGACTACTAGAGTGGGTAGCCTATCCCTTCTCCAAGGAATCTTCCTGACCCAGGAATCGAACTAGGGTCTACCTGCATTGCAGGTGGAGTCTTTCCCAACTGAGCTATTGGGGAAGCCCCTTAAAACTTGAAAAAGAGAGACGAATCGTGTTGGCCTTGAATCCTGACAAGGAAATTGACTGGGCCTAGGGGCAGGGATTCTGTTTCTACTCTATTTAGAGTGGAAATGGCGCATTACCAGGGTTACGTGTTAGGCCCTGGGCACACGTTTATGAATGTGACTCCTGTTTATGTTTTTCCTATCATTGACTAACCCCATATTAGGAATTTAGCAATGTGGTATTATTAGAAAATTAGTATTAAGTCAATATCTTATTACAGGCTTCAAACTGTCAGACTTTATTACTTTTGGAGAGAAATAGCTTACTCCTTTACAGTATTTCAAAGTTGCCTTCAGCCTAATGGACTCCCCTAAGTGAAAATTTCTGTTGGTAACAGACAGACCATGCATCTTATAATTCAGTTAATGAAATTTATGTTGAGTATTAATTATAAATAAAGCACTATGCTAAGTACTTCAGTTTTGTAGGTTGATCTGTAAGATATGTTGAATCTGTTGTAGGTACAAATGATGTCATGTAAACCTTTAGATTCACAAATATTTCAGTGGGGTCAGTAGTGCCGGTGTGTCCTCAGCAGCACTTATTGAAAATACGATTTGCCTTTGGTTTGTACTTACCACTTTCAAAATTTTAAAAATAAAACTAAAGCAGCTTTAGTCACTGTCTTGGGTTTGTTTGTTTTTTTAAATCATCAACTAAGCAAGCATGAATTTGACTATTAACACAATGTATACTCAGTTGTGTCTGACTCTTTGCAACTCCATGGACTGTAGACCTCCAGGCTCCTCTGTCCATGGGATTCTCCAGGCCAGAATACTGAAGTGGCTTCCCTATTTCCTACTCTAGGGGAGCCTTCTGATCCAGGTATCAAGTCTGCGTCTCCTGCATTGGCCAGAGGATTCTTAAGCACTGAGCCACCTGTCATATGAAGAGTTAGATGCAAATTCTAAATTCTAATTGAGTAACACAATAGAAAGACTATTTTTCCCACTTTATAACTCTATAGTTTGAAATCGTGTAAGCCAACATTCAAAATAATATATACATACCATAAAGATACTGTGGTTCTATGTTTATATTTTTGGTAGGTTTTAGCATATCAATTAAGGTAGAATTGTACAGAAAATAAGTGATTGACCAGCAGAGACAACTTTGGTACTTGGCCATTAACAGAACTTTTATATGGTATATGCATATTACAGAGAGAACACTTTGTGGAAAATAAACCAATCTGGGTATATGTAAGCATTACAGAAGAGGACTGGGTAACCTGCACTTTGCATCATAAAAATAATGTGTTTGCTATAGTAGGGTAAGGTCCTCCATAGGACAGCCCTCAGGCAAATTGTGAACCAGGCAGAGTGTAGCTTCAGAGGGATCAGAGTCCTGGCACAACCAACCCATGGTATGTTATTCCAAATATGAAATCTCATTACTGAAGGCATCTAATGAAAAGTTTATAATCTATAACGCTGCATTATTCAAGACTTTCGGTAGAATGAGGAGCTTATCGTATTCATCTTAATAGTCTGATCCTAGCATGGTTCTTGGGAATTAATATTCAGTAAATGTTTATTAAATAATTGCATTCTGTTCGTTAAGCGACACATTAAGAAATTTTGACTAGGGGTTATATTAACATTGTGTTATCATCAGAAGAGGATGCATTTAACAGTTGTTTATTGTGCATCATCTGTAATGCCAACACTGTTGACTCTCACTGCGTTGGCGTTAGGAATACAAAAACAAATAAAATGGGCCTTCAAGCAGTGAGATTGGGGAAGAACTTGTGAAGAGCTCTGATAAAAGGTGCCCCAGGAGAAACATGAAGACAAATAACTATAAAATAGTACAATCCTAAAAATATCTATAAACAGAATATAATTTTGATATTACCAAAATAAAAAGTGCTGTGTGATCCCAGAAGAGAAATTAATTCCATTTGGAGGTGGGAGTATTCAGCAAGGTTTCATAGGGAGAGTAACCTGTGAGTGGAACTTTGAAGAATATCCCACTGGCCTCTTGGATGTCTCAGATCCACTGTGTTTGTTGCTATATTCATTATTTTCCCATTCCACACATCTCATCTGTCCCAGACCCACATATCTGACAGTCTTAAGCATAATAACTGATTTTACCATTCATCTTTGAGTCCTGCCCTATGGAAAATGCTAGAATCACTTGACTCCCTTTCTTTCCCCTTCAATATTAAATTTAGTCACTGTGGTTGCTTGAAGTTTTGAATAGTTGAGTTTTTAAATATTTAAGTATCATACTTTGTTCATAATCAAAATTTGTATCTTAGCATATCAGTCTGCTAATCGCATATTTTAATTTTGTTGAAGTATATCCAAAGATGTCATATTTTGAAACAATGCACTTTTTTCCACATTGAAAAATACAGTTTTACTATCTAAGTAATATACTGAAAATCCTAAAGAACTTAAATGTTCTAAAGAGGTTACCCTGATAAGCAGTCATAACAGCATTTTTATTTTAAATAATAATATTATTCTAAGAGTATCTTTCTTTAATTTGTCCTTATCTCTACAGAACCATAAAACGTTAGCACCATTCTAGAATTTCTAGACAGTAATACATTTCTGCTGCCATTTGGAGGAGCCTGCACCACAGAGTCAGGAGGAGGAGTTGAGTGACGTGCCTTCATTTGAAATTCACACCTCCCCCCAGAAGAATTATTAGTCAGATTTCATAGTTAGTGAATTGTGTCCTCCAGATTTCTCTAGTACTAAATTTAACGGAAGGCATAGTTATAACTAATTATTTTGTAGAGGTTCTAATGATGTTCTTACACCACTAAAAGAATAGATATTCTGAAAACTGAAAGTGAAACTGTCAGACCTTGGCATCAGTAGTGAACAAGTACTTAGAGATCTGTTGATGGATATCTAGGTAATTGTGAGATTAGACCACGAGTGTGGGAGGCCTCTGTGCTTTTCTAATGAAACTGTTTTAAGTTTTGATAAAATCCATGACGCAAGTCCCGGTCTCTTTCAATCCAAATTTTTTTTTTTAATATCCATAAATACTTGTTCTCTAGAGTGGTCTTAGGAGTTAGGGAAAGCAGAAGTTTATGAAAATGTCATTGTCTCTCTCTTAAACCTTATGCCAGAGTTACTAAGA
Organism: Redunca redunca; assembly: GCA_006410935.1. NCBI lineage: Eukaryota > Metazoa > Chordata > Mammalia > Artiodactyla > Bovidae > Redunca > Redunca redunca. The sequence goes on from SJYQ01095468.1 coordinate 29,549, forward strand.
ATTAGCAGAGTTCTTTGATACAAGATATATCCTTCTGATAACTTGCTCTGGTGAAATACTAGAAAAATGTTTTGAGAAATAAAAGACAGATGTGAGAGTTAAAGGAAATTTTAGTTAATTAACAGAGTTGCATTAAAATAATCTTACCATGATTGTGAAGTCTTAAATTCTAAATTTGCCTATGCTAGTATAAAAGCTAATTATATATTTTACTTAATTTAAAAAATTTTATAGTAAATAGCCAATTTCTATCAATATATAAGATGGGAAATTTGCATTTAGAATTGCCTTCAGAATTAAATTCTTAATGCCTTTACAAAATGTAACCGAAAGGTCTCTAAAGGCCAAGATGAACACTTTATTTCTGATATGTCCTTGTAGTCTGTTGCTGATGTGTATGAGGAAAGAAAGGTATTCAGTACTTCCTAATTGGAGTATTTATCAACACCACCTACCCCTGATACTCATGAACAGTCCTAGAATCGTTTCATACCTGGTGACATCGCATTCATCCTTTAAGTTTTAACTCAGGGTCAGTTCTTGAAGTCATGCTTACTCTCACATCATAAGACTGCAGAACTAGACCTGAAGCTATTTTCTTTCCTCCAAAGTGACATCTGCTATCCAGGAACATGTGAATACAGAAATAGCCTCAGGTGTAGTCTCTTGGTCCATACTGCTCGACTTCTGTTACACTTAATTTAATGAGAGCCAATGGAAGCCATTTTCCATTAATTTTTAAATATTATGTATTTATAATTATAAGCTCACTAAAATGGGTGAATGTAAATATTAGCTGCTATTACTATAATATAAAAAATACATAAAGTAATACTTGTAAAATATTCAAATTTATTAATTTTTCTTAACTTAAGCCATTTTTATTCTCTGCTTTGACAATCCTATTTTTCTCCAAACTTGATTAGGTTTATGTTTTCCATTAATCTGCTGTGGCTTCATAACCACAAGACTGTACCATCTATTAAAAGTTGGAATTTCATTCTTGTGCTTGTTATCTTTAAAAAGAACTCAGTCATTTTTGCTAATCCTATAAGAGTGCTTCCCTACCGTAATCAAAAGTAAAACAATGCAGAATAAAATGTTTATCTATATATGCCAAAAATTTCCTTATGACTGTGCATTTCTAATAAGAATAGAATTTTTCCACCACTTTCCAGCTATTCTTGCTCTTTTACATTTGACTTTATGAAAATATAATTTATATTGAATCCATACATTCATGAGGCTGACTTTTGAACAAGACTTGAGCTAAAGGATCCATGATACTGTTTATTGAGAATTAATTTATTTGAAAGATGTTATGAGGTTATGAAAATGAAAATTTGCCTTTTAAAAGAGAGAATTACATGAGATCAGAACTCAAGAAAACATGAACTATCTCTTTGGAGAATGGGCCTTTCTTCTTTGATATGTCTTGGTAGAATACCTAACACAGTTGCACAGAAAGATGGGCATTTAACAAAAAGTTTTTAATAATCAGGGAATGAATTTCCTTAGATAAGAAGTAACCAAAACTGCTTTTATTCTCACTGTCCCTAAACGTGTAGGAAGCAGAGCATTTTAATACTGAGCTTGGACAAGAAAGCTGCACACAAAATCAGAAATATACCATGTAGAAAGATCAAGATTTACGGAGGCCCAGTTATCTGAAGGATATGTTAGTAGAGCCACGTGTGTCATTGTGTGGCTGTAAACTGATTAAGCACTAACTGAAATTGCTTTCTGAAAACTTAAGTGATCATAAAATAAGATGTAGAAGTTCAAAGTGGGAAAGTTGCCTTAGACTAAGAGTAAAATGAGAACCCGATTACATACCAAAGTAGTTTTGCAGTACCTAACAGAAATTCACAGGTGATTTTTTTTTTTTTTAAAGAGAATTGAATCATCTGTTGCTTGTATTATTAGTGTACTTGTTTAAGCAGAAGTCTTGTTTCTATGCCGTGCTTGAGACCTTTTTCACTCCTACTCTCTCTGCTTGTGAGTCATCAAGACCAGAGTGCTTTTTTCCTCCACACACAAAGAAAATGCCGTTGACCCATTGTCTTGGTCTGCTGTTGAGCCATTGTCTTGGTCTGCTCAGGCTGCTATAATAAATTACCACTGGCTTAAACAACAAACACTGATTTTCCATGGTTCAAGCGGCTGCTGGTGGCTGGAAGTCTGAGATCAGGGTGTCAGCGTGGTCAGGTTCTGGCAAAGACCTTCTTCCTGGTTTACAGACCACCGTCTTGCCATTTCCTCATATGGCAGTGAGAGAGACCATCTCTTGTGTCTTTCTGGTAAGAGCACTTTCATCCATGAAGCCTCCACCCTCATGACCCAGTTTACCTCCCAAAGGTATGTCCATGGGTTCTCAGTCAGGTCCGACTATTTGCAACCCCATGGACTGTAGCCCACCAGGCTTCTCCGTCCATGGGGTTCTCCAGGCAAGAATACTGGAGTGGGTTGCCATTTCCTACTTCAGGGGATCTCCAGATCTCATGTTGGACATTAGGGCTTCAACATGTGAATTTGGAGGAGGGGAACACTAACACCCACGCATCTGTAATCATCCATGTTCTGGCCTATTCACAGTCCCCCTATTGAAGTCCATCCATTTGTGAACCCTTGGCGGCTTGTTAGAGAGCCATGGATGGCTACAGACTCTGCTTGGACAATTTAAGCTTTCTCTGGACTTGAGCAAGGATAAAACATGCAGAGGTGAAAGGCATGACCTTTGGCCTTATTAACACAAGAACAGATTCAAGTTCAAAAGTATCAGTACAGAGATTTGGTTTTGGTGTCTTAGAACCTTTGTTCTATTTCTCATCTTCTTTCCATCTCCACTCCACATTCCTTCCCTGTCTTGTGACCTGTGCTTTTTCTGCTCTTTATCCATCAAACCACGTTCTGAAGGTGATATAGGAAAGGCATTATAGTAATTAATGACAGAGGCTTGGGGAACCAGACTCAGAAGCTCATAGCCCGGTTCTGCCACTTAATAAATACACCATTTCAGATAAGTGAGACCCTGAACAACATTGTTTTCTCAGTTTCCTCATCTGTAAAATAGGAATAGCACCTTTTTCACAGAATACTGTTGAGGTTTAACAAGGTAATGCATTTAAGGTGCTTAGTACACTGCCAAGCACATAGAAATGCATACTAAATAGCTAAAAATGAAAAAGGAACTAGACTTGTTTACAGTGAGCTTGATGGATTTAACATAAGATAGTGTGTGACTTCTCTCAGAAAAACCAGCTTTTTCAACAGGAAGTAAGGAAATAATCTCTAAATACGAAATTAGGAATACAACACAGCTGGTGGGAAAGGCTTTATTTTAAAAGAGCTAATCCCAGTGCTCCTATAACCATAGGTACATGCTTATTGTGCTGAATACAGGAATACAGACCTTTATCCACCCGTTTTTGCTACTTTAAGCTTGGCTGTGTCCCAGGATGAACCATTTTTGCTTTTTTATGCATGAATTAGTTTCCTAATGTTGCCATAACAAATTACCCACAAAATCGGTGTCTTAAAACAACATAAGTTTATTCTCCACAGCCCGGAGTCCACAAATCCAAAACCAAGGTGTCAGCAGTTTGGTCCCTCTGGTGGCTTGAGGGAAGAACATCCCATGCCTCTCTCCTAGTTTCCAGGCTTGCCAGGGTTTCTTGACTTGGAGCTGCATCACTCCCATCTCTGCCTGTCTTTCACATGCCCTTCCCCATGTCTATCTCAAATCTCCCTCTGCCTCTCTTAGAAGGACACCTGCTGTTGGATTTAGGGCCCACTCTAAATTGAGGATTATTTCATTCAAGATTTTTAATTATATCATCAAAGACCATTTTGCCAAATAAGGTCACATTCACAAATTCCAGGGTTAGGACATGGACCACCTTCTTGGAGAAGGAAATGGCAACCCACTCCAGTACTCTTGCCTGGGAAATCCCATGGACAGAGGAGCCTAGCGGGCTACAGTCCATGGGGTCGCAAGAGTTGGACACAACTTAGCGACTAAAGCACCACCACCATACAATTTTGGAGAACCACCATGCAACCACTATGTACTGTGTAAGAGAACCAGACTCAGGAGAATGGGAGAATGAACTGGGAAGGGAAAACCATACTTCCTGAAGATTCCACAGAGTGGAAATACTGGAGCCTCCCTGCCAGTGTGGGCATGGGACTGCAGATTAGTTTTCTAGGTAAAGAAGACCTCTGTCCACCTGGCAGGTCTTCATCTTCAGCTGCAGTGAACTACTAAATAGGTGTGTCCAGTTTCCCTTTCTTTTCCAAGTGTATGTCAGTGCTATCTAATTTCTGAAGCCTGTTAACTCAGTTTGGGTAAAGAACAAGCAGGGGTGCTAGAAGTGCATGCCTGTGATTTGGGCTTGAGAGCCATGGTGGAATGTTCTAAGAGCGCCAGCTGAAGAAGACATCCACAGGTCTCAGTATATATTAGCCCCTTCAGTCACTTCACTACCATCAACCCATTTGTAGCAGGAATATACCAGACCCCGTGTATGCTAAGTCACTTCAGTCGTGTCAGACTTGGCAACCCTGTGAACTGTAGCCCCTGGGCTCCTCTGTCCATAGAATTTCCCAGGAAAGATTACTAGAGTGGATTGCCATTTCCTTCTCCAGGGGATCTTCCCAACCCAGGAATCGAACCTGTGTCTCTTATGTCTCCTGCATTGGCAGGCAGGTTCTTTACTACTAGTGCCACCCACCATATCTCAGGTGTATGGAACTGGAAATTTGGTTAACAAGTAAGTAAGTGGAAAAGATTAGTATTCTCGACATTTTTGGTTTTGGTCTGAATGCAGCACTGGAAATTGGCTGCAAGGGCTGAGTAGGGAAAGATAAGGAAGTCACCTAGTTTTGTGCACCACAAGAGTGTGACTTGTGACTTTTAAAAGGACATTGTAAAACTCTTTACCTGAGACTTAGAACTTGATCCTAGTAGTTCGACCTAAAATTATGGTTAGTTCAAGAAAACCCCAGGCTGATAGAGGGTCACAACTGTATGTGATAAAATTTCCCAATATGCATAGCAAGCTGCCCAGAAAAGGGGCATTGCATGTGTGTGGTTCCTATTCCAGGGCCTCTTTGCTGCTGCTGCTAAGTCGCTTCAGTCGTGTCCGACTCTGTGCAACCCCATAGACGGCAGCCCACCAGGCTTCTCCGTCCCTGGGATTCTCCAGGCAAGAACACTGGAGTGGGTTGCCATTTTCTTCTCCAATGCAGGAAAGTGAAAAGTGAAAGAGAAGTCGCTCAGTCATGTCCGACTCTTCACGACCCCATGGNATGTCCGACTCTTCATGACCCCATGGACTGCAGCCTACCAGGCTCCTCCATCCATGGGATTTTCCAGGCAAGAGTACTGGAGTGGGGTGCCATTGCCTTCTCCGCCAGGGCTTCTTTAGGAGATGTTTAATCAGCCAACTACTCAGTCTATCACTGCTCACCTTTTAAGTTGCTATTACTGAGTTCCATAAAGATCAAAATATTGAGAAAGGAAGCAATATAACCCAAATGCTGGATTGTGTAGATACTAACTTCCTGTTTTATTGGTAAAAATAAATGCACTGTTTCAAGGAGGAAAAATTTGTTGGTATAAATTGGATCAAGTTACTACTGCTTCAAAACATTGGAAATCAAACTGCGGCCTGTGGGCCAAACCTGTTTTTGTATGGCCTGCAGGCTAAAAATGGTGGTTACCTTTTTAAATGATTGGACGAAAATCAAGAAAAAAATAATATTTCACAACACATGAATAGTATATGAAATTCCCACAAATAAAGTTTTATTGGCACATAGCTCACTTGTTTATCTATTGTCCATGGCTATTTATGCCCTCCAATGGCAGAGCTGAGTAGTTGCAGTAGGGTCCATTTATAGCCGAGAAAGCCTGAAACGTTTACTCTCAGGCTCTTTCCAGAAAAAGTATGTTGACTCCTGCTACACTGCAGTGTTTATCAAAATGCTGAGTTTTGGAATTCAGAATATCGATAACTTGAGCTTGTCCCCCCAGTCTGTATTGTGACCCGAGGAAAACAGGAATGTCTTATATAGCTGCCCAGCTTCCCTCCTATGGGCTGAAGGCAATGTCCAGGCACATGTAACTGGCAGACACTCCACAGTGTTCAGGAAATGACCAGACAGAGTGAGGCAGGCAAGCCAAGAAGCAGTCTGCACAGGACACTGCCCCTGACACCATGGACACTGAACTCTCAGTGTCACTCTTGCTGGGAATTATCTCTAAACTGTCTAAACTGCATCTTTGCAGTGTGGCCTCAATGAGGATCATGACCCTGGAAAGAAGTTTCTTGTTGTCTGGACCCAAGCCACATGCCCATATCTAATAGGGTACAGGAGAGCGAGGTCCTCCTTCTAATTTGCTAATTTCCAACTCATCCCTCCCACTATTATGTACAAAGTGGAGGTTTAGGCCAAATGAGACACCATGGCAGGCATCCAGAGAATGTAAATCAAACATCTTCTACATCAGGGGTCCCCTGACCTCCAGGATCGAATGCCTGATGATCTGAGGTGAAGCTGATGCAATAAAAATAGAAGTAAAGTGCATAAATAAATGTAATGCCCTTGAATCGTCTCAAAACCATGCCCCCTCTCGCAGTCTGTTGGAAAACTGTCTTCCACAAAACCCTGGTGCCAAAAAGGTTGGGAACCTCTGTTCTACATTTTTGCTGTTCTAAGTGTGGTCCTAAGCCCAGCAACACAAACATAAACCTGGGAGCTTGTTTGAAACACAATCTCGGGCTCATCTCCTGACCTACTGAATCAGATTCTGAATTTTAACAAGATCCCCAGGTGTTTTGGGCTTCCCATGTGGCACTAATGGTAAAGAATCCATCTGCCAATGCAGGGGATGCAAGAGACATGGGTTCGATCCCTGGGTCAGGAGATCCCCTGGCAAAGGGCATGGCAACCCACTCCAGTATTCTTGCCTGGAGAATCCCATGAACAGAGGAGCCTGGCAGGCTACAGCCAGTGGGGTCGAAAAGAGTCAGACTTGACTGAGCAACTAAGCACACACGTACACCAGGTGATTTGCATGTACATTAGAAATTGAGATGATTTCCAAATGAAGTCATAATTTGGCAGAATTCCATGCAGTACTATGACGTGAAAGGAAATATTCTGGCAGTTTAAGGGACATGTATTTTGGGCCCTGGGAGGTTACCTGGGAACCTGCTCCCCTAGGCTCTGCCTGCTTTTCAGTTTCTTGCTTTCTCAAACCTTCAGATTTAAAACCTCTAAGTATAGCATTTCCCATGACCACATTCTAGAAGCCTCAACAGTAACAGTGGGCAGTGGGGGACCAGGCGTTTAAACATGTGGTAGTTTGGTGAATCTTGCCTTTGTAGGTCACAGGGCCAAGTAATATTTTAAAGGGCCAAAGGTGAGTTTATTGACCTAATATAAACTCAGAAATGGAAGCTTAGTATGTACCCATTCATATTTGGATTCAGGTTCCAGACTCTATCACATATTTTTTGTGATTTTTGTATAATTTAGGTAACCATCCTGAGCCACAATTTTCTCATCTCTAAGGTGAGGTTAATAATGTGACTACGAGATAATGTTTGTAAAGGGATGCCACAGTGCCCAGCAAGAACTGTATACTGCATTTATTACAGCTATCATTATTCATTTTAAATTTGCTTCATTCAGAGACTTTATTCTTTAGTTAAGCAGGGTGTTAGAGCTTACTGACTCATTTTGCAGTAGAATTGCTACAACTACTGACACTGAGTGATGTATGCTGAATTTTAGGATTATAGATTTAGGCATTCAGCTTCTATTTCTGCCTCCAGTTTCTGTCACCAAGAGGCATCATAGAGTAGAGTTGTTTATACCATCAAGACAATTTGATAAATTGCTATCGTGAATATTAGAGGGATGAAAGTACTTATTTGAAAAACTGCTGAGTGTACTAAGGATATTTTTAAAATATGACTTCTGGAATATTGCCTCTACTGACCATAGTTGAAAAATTTCAGCAGAACCTTTCTGTAGGGCGAAAATGATTACTCTTAGTTATCATAAACCTACTGAAATTTACTACCAGCCGTCTTTGGAATGGAAGAAAAACATCTTCATAAGCACAGGGAAGTGGTTAGCATCTTAAGCACGTGCTGTCCCTGATCACTTGTCTACATTTCCTTTGAGAAGCTATCACTTAAGTAAAATTGATTCTTTTTTTTTTTTTTTAAGTGAATTGAATTTATTTCCACAGCTAAAACGTTTTGGGCACAATGCCCCTGAAGTTATTAAAATAAACTCTTTATTGAAAACCAAGATAGGTTTTCCAGTTACTATTTCAACTTTTACTGGCTTGTAAATTAAAGAAGAGTGCAGTTATAGAGTCAAAAACCAGCTAATAAAGTGTGAACAAGTTGTTAATAAATGAACTGGATACATAAAATTCTTAAACCATATCTCAGGCTTTATCCTCAATTGATTAATATATTTCTTCCATGTACACTTGTTAAAGACACCTCTAACATAGAAGGTCCCAGGTTACTTTTGACTAGAAGTAAGTTTGCAGAAAAATAGCCCCTGGGCTTTGAAGCACATGGCTAAAAGGTACCAAATGAAAGAAAATGTTGTATTATTTAATATCCAGGCAATATTATTAATATTGGCCAGGCAGTGTAGGGAGAAGGCAATGGCAACCCACTGCAGTACTCTTGCCTGGACAATCCCATGGATGAAGGAGCCTGGTAGGCTGCGGTCCATGGGGTCGCTACGAGTCAGACAGGACTGAGCGACTTTACTTTCCCTTTTCACTTTCATGCATTGGAGAAGGAAATGGCAACCCACTCCAGTGTTCTTCCCTGGAGAATCCCAGGGACGGGGGAGCCTAGTGGGCTGCCGTCTATGGGGTTGCACAGAGCCGGACATGACTGAAGCGACTTAGCAGCAGCAGCAGCAGGCAGTGTAGGGGACACTCCATCAGAATGAAATGTGTGGAAGTTTCCCCCTATTCTTTAAACAAAAGAACTTCTAGATACTTCTGTAAATGCAGGAGTCAGGTTGACCTTGCATCAAGTCTTCCTTGTTCTAGTGAAATGTGCTTGAGTAGTTGCCCTCAGAATGCAAGGCCAGGAGGCTTCCTGCTCCCACTGCTACGTGGAGCCCGAAGCATTGGGCGCTGAGCTGACTCCAGATTGGAACGTCCACCCCAGTTCTGGCTCAGACGCGGGACATCATCAACGCCTAATTGACTTCCTTGTCTCTTCTGGAGCTCATCTCATGATCTTAAGCCTTCTATAAATCTTCTTAACCATAACCCTATTGAAACCCCATAGTTTAGGTGCTAACAGAAGAAAACAAATTCTCCTTGATTTGCTTAGCCCTGTCATCAGGGCTAAGCCCCTCCTTTTGCAATAGCAGCACCTCCTCCGACCAACCCCATGAGCAGTTCTATCCTCTTTAAACGTATTGGTCATATCCTGGCCCCACTGTCACCAAGAATGAGGTCTCCCTTCAGATCTATAAATCCGTCCCACCAACATTTCAACGTGCTGAAGTATCTTCTGCCTGATAAAATCTTCCTCAGCCACCTGCTCCTTTCCAGCCACTCCCCTTTCTTCTTTCTAACTGCAGTTCTTGAAGGTCTTAGAAGAGAGTCCGCTCTGTACACACACACACACACACACACACACACTTCTCACTTTTCTCTATCTTCATCCAATGTAATCTGTTAGAGTCCACTCTCTACACACACACACTTCTCACTCTTCTCCATCTTCATCCAGTGTAATCTGTCTTCTTTCCTACAACTTTTCACTGACTTCACTTTCAGCGGGGTCCTCAGAGATTTCCTTGTCACCAGTGTTTGGCAGCAATCTCACTGTCATTGATTCATTCTTCCTTCTGGAAACCTGTTAGCTTCCCAGAGTCCGGTGCCACCTCTCTGGTGACCGTAATACCACCAGACTAGTGTGGCCTCATTCTGAGCTTCTGACAAGGAAGTCATTGGCCATTTCCACCTTCACGAAATGCTCTCTTTTCTTGGCTCCCCTGGTTCCAGAATGCCTTGGTTTTCTTTCTTTCTTTCTTTCTTTTTTTTTTTGCAAATATTTCTGTCTTTTTAAACCTGTCACTTCCCTACTTAAAGCACTTGAGTTCTTTGAATTCAGTGTGAACTAATAAACCCAGTCATTCCTCCTCCCTCCTTGTCTAGATGCATCCTTCCTCACACCAGCTCTAGCTATCCTCAATTTACAAATCTTTCATTTCTTTGAACGCCTTGCTGTCCTGTCTCTTATTCCACATGTATAACTGTGACCTTAAGCCAGTTCCAATTTATGGATTCCAACCTCTGCTGGTCTAAGTAGTTACTCCAAATTTTTAGCACTTTTTCTAATCCTTTTATATTTATAGTCCTCTCTCCTAGCTATTGACTTTGCAACCTGTTTTACATTAATAAAGAGGGGTGGGGGAATTCCCTGGTGGTCCAGTGTTACGATTCCGAGCTCTCGCTGGTGAGGGCCAGGGTTCAATCCTTGGTCGAGGAACTAAGATCCTGTAAGTGCAAGGCTCGACCAAAATTGAGAAGAAAAATTTTTTTTGGAAGGAGGATAGAGATTGGGGAATGAGGGCATCATGCTAGAACTTTCTGAGCCTCCTCCTCAACACTTAAAATTTTACTTACATGAGAACCCACCCAATCTTCCTTATTTTCTGTTTTAGGGGAAGAAATGTGCCTCCATCTCTTTAAGCCCAATCCAGTTCCTTCCGAGCTTTTCAGGAATGTGTTGTAACTAACTACTTTGTTGATCCTGGCTTTCACCTCAACCAGTTTCATCCAGTGTTACACTCTTACACAGAAAAGACAGTGTCTGACTCCACCTTTTGTTATAGCCATCACTCAGCTCTACTTCCCTTCAGGTTCAAGTTTCTTGAAAGAGTGGCCAGTAATTGACTCTCCCCACTTCCTGTCCTCAGTCCATTACCATTAACTTCTCTTCCCAAAACTGATAAAATGGTTCTTGCTGACTTGCCAACAAGCCTCATGTTTGCCAAAACCAGTTAACGGTTTGTTGTCTTTATCTTTCAGTGAGCCTTTGTGACATGAGACACTGCTGATCATCCTCCTTAGACTTTTCTTTCCTTTCATCTACCTATTTCGAATTTGCCCCAAGTACTTCTCCCACCTTTCTAGCTTTTTCCTTTGCAGCTTCTTTGCCCTCCCCTCTTTCTTCATTTATTCATTCAACAAACATTTCTTGAGCTATATACACCATGGAGCTGCAGTGATGAGTAGAATATAATCCCTGCCCTCCTGGGGTTTCCAGGGTTCAAGGAAAAGAGAGACAATCAAATAATCACACAACTAACTTAAGTGCTTAGGAATTCTGGTGAATGCTGTGAGAGTCTGTGTTAGGAGCCTGCTGTTAGGGCACCTGAGATCTTAACGCGTAAACTGGAGTCATCCATCATACTGTACTGCCCATCTTTGTGAATGTGAGACTTTGGTGAACGAATGCACACACATCTTAGTCATGCCCTTAATATTTAATATCTGTCGGTCATATACTCTTTCACAATCTGCTATTTCCAAATGGAGATATTTTTAGCCTTTCTATGTACAGTCTCCTTCTCAGCCTCCTGTTGGTAGTGATATAGAGTCTTGGGCTTAAATACATTTTTGTAAAATTTCTTCAGTTTTGCCTCACTCAAGCAGCAGCAGAACTTAACAGCATTCCAGGTGCCCATCTTTTTGAAACGGAATTCCATTTCACTGTCTTAAAGATCATATTTTTCACATGTAGCTATCTAAATTTAGATCTCATGTGTTAAGAGTAGGCATTCTACCACAAGTACGTTGATGAATACTCCTCTTTGGTGTGCCGTGTTGTGGAAGAGTACACAGTTAGTTTGAGTCTGACCATCATTTCATATTTTTAAAAAATACATATGTTTATTTGGCTGCACTGGGCCTTTGTTTTGGCACTCGGGATCTTCGATCTTCATTGTGGCGTGCAGGATCCTTAGCTGTGGCACCCAAACTCTTAGCTGCAGCGTGTGGGATCTAGTTCCCTGACCAGGGATGGAACCCAGACCCCTGCATTGAGAGCTCGGAATCTTAGCCACTGGACCACCGGGGAGGCTCCATCATTTCATAATTGTGACAGATTATTTGCGTTTGTTCTTTGAGAAAGCACTGAAAATCAGCATTGAAACTGGCCATCTGAGACTAGGGCCTTAACCTGTAAAACTGTCCATTGTTTTGTAAATGACTGTTGTCAAGGT
>SJYQ01095468.1:41863-61399 GCA_006410935.1 Redunca redunca
CCACCCCTGTGTGCTTCCCTAGCCATTCTAAGAGCACAGAAAGCGACCATCCCTGGTGTGAGGTGAGTACCTCATCTCCATTGGTACGGAATGATCTAAGGCAGTGGTTCCCAAACCCTGGGAACATCTGGCAATGTGTGGGGACTTTTTTGATTCTCACAATTGAGTAGGTGACTGGCATCTAGTAGGTGACTGGCATCTAGTGAGCAGAGACCCCTATAACAGAGAATGATCTGGTCCAAATGCTAAAGCTAATAGTATCAAAGTTGAGAAATCCTAATCTAAGAGATAATGGAAACGTAACAATTTAGTCACCTCTACGGCATAATCATAAGGGATTTGATTTAGGTCATACCTGAATGGTCCACTGGTTTTCCCTACTTTCTTCAATTTAAGTCTGAGTTTTGCAATAAGGATCTGACAATCAATCAATTCTAAAGGAAATCAACCCTGAATATTCATTGGAAAGACTGATGCTGAAGCTGAAGTTACAATAATTGGGCCACCTATTGTGAAGAGCCAACTCACTGGAAAAGACCCTGATGCTGGGAAAGACTGAGGGCAGGAGGAGAAGAGGGCAACAGGGGATGAAATGGTTGGATGGCATCACCAACTCAATGGACATGAGCTTGAGCAAGCTCCGGGAGATAGTGAAGGACAGGGAAGCCTGGCATACTGTGGTTCATGGGATCACAAAGAGTCAGACACGACTTAAGTGACTGAAGAACAGCAACAACAATTTAGTGACTGCACCTAGGAGAAGTGCCAGAAACAGATTCACCTATTTCTAGCGAAGTACTCAAAAGATATTTTTAATTTTAAAACATAATGATAGATTCGAGTTTTCCGGGGAAATGCGTAGGCTATTCATGTATTCAACAATGAGCTGTGTGTCACGATTTCCACTTTTAACAAGTCTTGATCCCTACCCTCAAGGACATAATCCAGTCTGCAGTGGTGATCTTTAAACTTGAATGATGCAGCAGAATCTTCTGGAGGCTTATTAAAATCCATTGTGGGGCTCCACTGCCAGCTTCTGATTCAGTAAGTAGGTCTGAGGTGGGGCCTGAGAATATGCATACAGATTTCCCAGTGCCGCCGATGAAGCCAGTCCAGGGTAACACTTTGGGAACCATTGCTCTAGGGGACACGGAGAAGAGAACACCCATAGTTCTGCAGTGGATACCCACAATGCATAGGTTGAAACCTTACTTAATGTGATAGTAATAGGTGGAAATTAGGTCAGGAGGTGGAGCCCTCATTAATGGTGTTAGTGCCCTTATAAGAGAAGAGAGCTTGCTTCATCTCTCTCTCTCTCTCTCTCTGCTCTTCTCATGAGCATGGGTACACAATGATCAGCTGTTACCAGGAAGAGGGCTTCTGCCAGAAATTTATCATGCCAACACCCTGATCTTGGGCTTCCAGCCTCCAGAACTGTGAAAAATAAGTGTCTGTTGTCTAAACCACCCAGGCTATGGTAATTTGGTATAGCAGCTAGGATAAAACAAGTTTTGAGGATTAACACTGGGAATATGTGTGGGACACTAAGATTTGACTTTATCTGCAGATCATCTTTGGAGGAAGGATTCATAGCCCATGGCTGCTGGAAATAGACTTGATGTTTCACTGAGAACTAGTATTATTGCTCAAAGCCCAGTTGTTTTATGTTTCTCTGGAGCTAGCAAGAGCTTCCCTGGTGGCTCAGTGGTAGAGAATCTGCCTGCCAGTGCAGGAGATGTGGGTTCCATCCCCGGGTCGGAAAGATCCCCTGGAGGAGGGCATGGCAACCCACTCCAGTATTCTTGCCTGGAGAATCCCATGGACAGAGGAGCCTGGCAGGCTTCAGTCCAAGGGGTCGCAAAGAGTCAGACATGACTTACCGACTAAACAACAAGAAATAATTACGGGAACTTCCCTGGTGGTCCAGTGCCTAAGACTTTGAGCTCTCAGTGCAGGGGGCCTGGGTTCAATTCTTAGCCAGAGAACTAGATCCTGTGTGCCCCAACTAAAGATCCCGAATGCTGCAAGGAAGGTCAAAGATCCTCTGTGCCAAAACTAAAACCCGGCACAGCCAAATAAATAAATACATATTTTTTAAAAGAAATTATGTACCAGTTAGCTTTGTCATGGTTAATGAAGTTGTTTATCCTGGCATCGAGGCATTCTTTCCCTTAGAAGTGTTTTTGCAAAGGCTGGCTGTTGATAAAGTAGGATGGTAGCGGATTGGGCTAGATGACCTCCAAAGCCCATGTAATTTCAAGGTGATTCTGTAAACCCAGGATTCTTTGATCAACTTGGCATTGGACACATACAAGAGACATAAAGCATGATCGCTGCCTTTCAGACTCAACACACACATAAAAAATAAATAATAGCATAAAATAATACAGACTAGGCATTAGTTTTTATAGCCCTGGAACTTGTGTTGAGAATCACTATGATTTTATTTAGAATTAAATTCTTAGAGATTACTTTATTGAGACTGATATTCAGCAACCAAAGGATTTTTTTTTTTATTAAGGTTGGGGGACTTACTTCCATTAGAACACTGCCTATATAAAAATAAAGATGAAAATGTGGGAAAAAGGTAAACTGGCAAAGTGTGAAATTCAATGGAAACTTTATTAGCCTATTAAATCATGTTATATAATTATTACTCTCCCCTACTATGCATGTTTAAAATATTTACATGAAATCATTAAAAGCTACGATGTTAAAAACATTAGAATATGAATTTGTTTTTAATCTGTAGTGTAAGTAAATTAATTTGACTGCCTTAAGAATTCAATAAACTGTTTTAATGAATTCTCTCTTTGAAGACTTGCTAGTGCCTCCTGATTTTTGACAAGTGTGGTAGCTCTTTCTAAAAGTTGCTGTTTTTCTGAGGTCTTTGCAACTTTCCGACACTTCTCCTGTTGAGAAAGTAGACTTTTTCTTCTGAATAATTCTCATTTCCCACTAGGTGTGTAAGCAACCTGGAGTATTTTGTGTGATACAGAATAAGTATTTCAAGCATAGTAATCCCTATATTTTCTGGTTTGACTATGGTTTTATGGTAATGAATATAGGCTTTTTTTTCTTCTTTAATATTTATTTGGCTGTGTCGGGTCTAGTTGCTCTGTGGCATATGGGATCTTAGTTCCCTGACTGGGGGCTGAAGCTGCATCTGCTGCATTGCAAGGTGGATTCTTAACCACTAGGCCACCAGGGAAGTCCCTGAATAGAGGTTTTGACTAGGACTACTTCTGAGGTCCCAAGGCTTTGAAAATCTTAAGACAACATATTCCTGTGAGATATTGATGCTATACTTATTAAGTTTCTCACCTCCAGATTGAGAATTTCTTCCTGAAACTTAGATTTACTAAGTTATGGGCGTCTCAGGTGGCGGCACTGTTAAAGAATCCACCTGCCAATGCAGGCAAGAGACCCAAGAGACTTGGGTTTGATCCCTGAGTTGGGAAGATCCCCTGCAGTATGAAATGGCAACCTGCTCTAGTATTCTTGCCTGAAAAATTGCATGGACAGAGGAGCCTGGAGGGCTACAGTCCATAGGGTGGCAAAGAGTCAGTGCAACTGAGCACACACACAGGTTACATTATAGTGTGAAACGTGGTTTGCCTTTTCCTGAATTTTGGATGGTTATTTTCCAAAATGATCTCACACATTGTTTATTTCGGCTATTAGTATATCTGGTGCATTCGTTAAAACTTTGGTTGCTAATAAACCTAACTAACGAAAATTAGCCAATGCAAAAAAAGAGATGTAAACAGAAGAATATAGCTGGGCCTCAAGAAGGGCATGGACGCTGGAACTGGGAGCCATCCAGGAAGCTCTGAGTCCTATCTGTTGCTTGTTTCTGCTGCTTCATGACATACCATAATGAAGCACTATGCTTCACATTTGCTCCTTTAAAAACAAAAACCTGTTCTCTGTTTTTAAAAAGTATTTATTTATTTACTTGGCTGTGCTGGGTCTTAGTTACACAGGGGTCGTTTTTAGTTGCGGTATGCGAACTCTCAGTGGCAGCATGTGAAACCTAGTTCCCTGACTAGGAATTGAACCCTGGGTCTTCGCCACTGGACCACTAGGGAAGTCCTGCTTCTTTCTATAGACTGGATTTTTGTGCTTCTTCATCCACATGGCTGAGTATGACCAATTCACACAGCCTGGGTTTATATTTTATAGCTAAAGCCACATGAGAAGTTAACTACCTATTTTTTTTTAATATGAATTTCAGTTTCCTGAAATAGAGAATCTACTCACAGTCCAATCAGCTCTACTTAGAGGGAAGGATCACGAAGTTTCCTAGTAAAAACGTGAGCACATGAGCCCACACCCAAGAAACTGAGGCGGGGGAGGAGTGTTAAGTTTTAAGAGAAATGGAAAGGAAGACGATGGTTCCTAGGCTGAACAGATATTCAACACTGTTTTTTATGTTTGTTATTAGTCTAGAGGTTTATGTATATATACACACACACTATATGTGAGGAAGGGAAGGAATTTTTTTTTTTAGCCACGCCACACGGTATGTGGGATCTTAGTTGTGGGATCACAAACCCAGGCTGTATGCTCAATCGCTTCATTCGAGTCTGACTCTTTGCCACCATATGGACTGAGCCAGGCTCCTCTCTCCATAGGATTGTCCTGGAATGCTGGAGTGAGTTGCCATGCCCTTCTTCAAGGAATCTTCCTGACCCAGGGATCAAACCCGCGTCTCCTGGATCTCCTGCACTGGCAGGCGGGTTCTTTACCACTAGCGCCACCGGACCAGGATCAAACCCTTCCCTTCTGCAGTGGAAACACAGAATCCTAATCACTGCACTGTCAGGGAAGTCCCAGGAAGAAATGTTTAATTTCTAATTATCACAATCCTACAAAGTATTATTATCCTCATTGTAAGCTGAGGAAAGTGAGACTGAGAGAAGTTAAATTACCAGCTCAAGATCATAGCTGGTGAATGACTGAATTTGGGTTCAAATCTCTCTGATTCCCAAACCTGTGTTCTTGTCCCTTTACCAAAACGGTGCTGGTCTGGACTCTGCTGAAAGCAGACTGTCCCAAAGACTCGAGTGCAGGTAGCTTGTTTGAGAATTGACCCCAGGGAACAGACTGTGAGAGACAAGCGGAATGACCCCAGCAAGGGGGGGAAAGCCCATCCATGGATCCTCTTCAAATGGCAACCATTGTATCTACTGGGCTTCCCAGGTGGTGCTAGTGGTAAACAATTGGCCTGCCAATGCAGGAAACATAACAGATGTGGGTTCAGTCCTTGGGTTGGCAAGATCCCTGGGAGGAGGAAATGGCAACCCATTCCAGTATTCTTGCTGGGAGAATCCCATGGACAAAGGAGCCTGGTGGGCTACAGTCCATGGGGTCGCAAAGAGCTGGACACGACTGAAGTTACTGAGCATGCACGCACTCTTGAGTATCTGCTACTGGATCCTGTGGGAGTTTTTGAATCACCTTACAGAATACACCTCAGAATGAGCCACCCTGGGGTCAGAAGTGAGGGAAGCATTTTTCCATGAGCTCCTGTCTCTCAAAGGACAAGGGTGGCCCTAGAGAGCTCCACAGCCTGGTTTCCAGATTGTACGTGCCAGATTGAAGGCCAAATGGTTCTCACTGGAATCCTTTGCTGCCACTCCAGCATAACCCTGCAGCCAGAACCAGGGGAGTTCACAGCACAGGCTCAAAGCGAGGTGCTGTCAGATCATATCTGCACAAGGCTAGTAAAAGCCTATGCAGGACGGGCACTGGTGGCAGCTTTTGAAATAAGTGGTGAAATTGAGGAGACATGAGTGGCGCCCAGAGGCTGTGAGACACATGGACCAGTTAAAATGAGAGAGTGGAATGCGCATCTCTAATGTTGATTCATTCATTCGTTTATGCTAATGCCAGGTACTCATGGCGTGCAAGAGAAGTTGAAATGAGTCTAGGTGAGCATCAAATACTGCAGAAAGGAAAGAGACAGTGTGATAGTGTTTTATGGAATTGCTTCCATAAAAATATGTAAAGGGCAGTAAAAAGGAATAGAGACACCTGATGCATTGTATGTGTGTGAGAAGGGCATATCCTTCTTCTAGAGCTTAGTCATTTTTGAAAACATTTTTATTGGGAGTATATCTGTTTAAAAATAATTATCTGGCTGTGCCGCAGGATCCTGTCATGGCACACAGGATCTTTAGTTGCAGCCTATGAATTCTTGTGGTCTGTAGGAGCTAGTTCCCCAACCAGGGATCAAACCCTGGACATCTGCATTGAGAGCATGGAGTCTTAGCCACTGAACCAAGGAAGTCTCCCTTATTGGCATGTAGTTGATTTGAGCTCAGTCTTGAATGATGAATGATAGCCAGCTGGGGAATTGGGAGAAATCTGAATAGTGACTGCATATTCCAATTAAACTTTAGTATTTTGATGTTAATTTTCCTGAGTGTGCTCATTGTGTTCTGGTTATGTAAGAGAATGCTTTCTTTTTAGGACTTAACATGCTGAGCAGTTTAAGAATATCATTTCAGTTCAGTCACTTAGTCCTGTCTGACTCTTTGCGACCTTATAAACTACGGCACATCATTCTCCCATCACCAACTCCCAGAGCTTGCTCAAACTCATGTCCATCAAGTCAGTGATGCTATCCAACCATATTCTCTGTCATCCCCTTCTCCTCCTGCCTTCAGTATTTCCCAGCATCAGGGTCTTTTCCAGTGAGTCAGTTCTTTGCATCAGGTGGCCAAATTATTGGAACTTCAGCATCAGTCCTTCCAATGAATATTCAGAGTCGATTTCCTTTAGGATTGACTGGTTTGATCTTGCATTCCAAGGGACTCTCAAGAGTCTTCTCTAACATCACAGTTCAAAAGCATCAGTTCTTCAGCACTCAGCTTTTTTTATGGTCCATCTTTCACATCCATTCATGACTACTGGAAAAACCATAACTTTGACTAGACAGACCTTTGTTGGCAAAATAATATCTCTGCTTTTTAATACACTGTCTAGGTTGGTCATAGCTTTTCTTCCAAGGAGCAAGCATCTTTTAATTTCATGGCTGCAGTCACCATCTGCAGTGATTTGGGAGCCCAGGAAAATAAAGTCTGCCACTGTTTTAAGAGTATAAAGTGTCCTAATGTCTGCAACTTCCTGTCAAATGATTCGGCAAAAGTAAACCCCTGTGGGTGGGGGCACTGGGGGGAAAGGAACACAGATGTGGCAGAATGTTAACAATTCATGAATGTAAGTGAAGGATGTATAGGTGTTTATTGTACTAAACGTTTTGAAATTTTCCAAGTAAAAAAATGGAGGGAAAAGTTAATCAATTGGGGGCCGTGGGAAGAGGTTGGGAGAATGTGAGGAGGAGCAATCTGAGACTGTGACAGAGACACCAAGGCAGGAGGAAACTTGGGGCTTTTCAGAAATTGTGGTGCCATAGTGTGGCCAAAAAAAAAATAAATGTGTATATATATATATATATATATATATAGAGAGAGAGAGAGAGAGAGAGAGAGAGAGAGAGAGAAAGGAGGTATAAGGAGGTAAATAATGTACTTCCCTGGCATTCCCATGGTTAAGAGTCCACCTTCCGATGCAGGGGGTGAAGGTTCTATCCCAGCTTTGGGAACTAAGAGTTTATATGCCACTTGGCATGGCAAAAATACACACACACATGCATACTAAACTTTTTTTTTAACTGCGAGCAGTTAGGTGTGACTGGAACATAGAATGTTCACGGGAGAGGAATGGCAAGCAAGGCCAGAGACGCTGGGAGCCACGTGGGCCTGTCTGGGCTGTGTCCTGAAGGCATCAGGCTGACACGGAAAGTGGCCATCTGTGTTTTATGTGATCACATTAGCGGCTGGTTAACAAGAATGAATTAGAATGGGGCAAAATTGTGGCGGAAAAATGAGTCCATAAGAAATCATGAACTAGCTCAGATGACAAAATTCTGTAGGCCTGAAGGAGAACGGTGCCAAAGATAAAGGGGAGAAGACCACTTTGAGACTCCACAGAGCAGAAGAATCGCTGGGCTTGGTAATCAGTTTCAGTAAGTTCATGAGAAAGCCAACTTGGTTCACTTCTATGAATCTTTTAAACCCAAAGGAAAAAGCAAGATTTGTGAAGGATAAATTTAGCCATGACAGATAAATTTAAGAGACTGATTTATACATCAGGGTTTATTTATCTTTCAACAGCATATCTGATAGTGCTCGGCATATAGTAAGGACTCAACAAACTTTTGAAGCTGTTTTTAGAAATCAGGACAGTGAATAGTAAAATGCTTTCTTCAGTTGCTGAGACTCAGGGGCATGTGCTCTGTATTTTGTTCATGTTTTCTCCCTGAGGGCTAAGCATTTGGTGAACATCTGTCTCCTAACACCTGTTGGGTTGGTTGACATGCAGTCTGCACTGAGCACGTGCCAGGGTAGTGCCGCTTAAAGTACCTGTACTTTTTAAAATCTAACAGCTGTGTCTAGACTTGTGACTTGTCTTCCACCAGCTAGTTTATTGTCTCAGTTTAAAAAGTACAGGTATTTCTACTTCTTAGTAAGCTTAATACATGAACTGTGTATTTACATATAACTTGCAAAGTAGGAAACCTTTATATTTCACATAACATGAACTCTCCAAGTAAAATTTCCTCTCAGAAGTGATGCTTATGCTTGAGAAGCGGTGACAGAATAAATATGGTACTGAAGCCAAGCTCACCTAGACATTGCTCATACTTTGGCAAAGGGAGAGGCGGCCTGGGTGTAACACCAGAAGGTCCCTAGAGGAGAGAGCAGTCCTTTGGTGGGTACTTAGCTGAACAAATACATGCTAAGTCACTTCAGTCATATCTGACTCTGTGCGACCCCCTGGGCTGCAGCCTACCAGACTCCTCTATCCATGGGATTCTCCAGGCAAGAATACTGGGGTGGGTTGCCTTGCCCTCCTCCAGGGGATCTTCCTGACCCAGGGATAGAGCCTGTGTCTCTTATGTCTCCTGCATTGGCAGGTGGGTTCTTTACCACTAGTGCCACCTGGGAAGCCCCAAGCTGAACAGAGGAAGTGGGTAAATGAGAGGCAGTTACTGAAAGAGCCTCCCTAAGCCAGGGAAACATGGAAGAAGCCAGGACTTCTGGCCAGATTTTCTGGCCCTGACCTCTCTCCCCCATCCTGTTAGGAAAGCATGTGCTCTCCTCCCACTGGGCCACAGACCTATTACACCTGTCTCTCTGCTCTCCTCCTCTGACTTTACATAAGCCCTGTGAGAGCCACCCCCTTGTGGCCAGCACAGTCTAGTGCGAGGCCAGCACCCCACCCCAGTCCTCTTGCGTGGAGAATCCCACGGACGGAGGAGCCTGGTAGGCTGCAGTCCATGGGGTTGTGAAGAGTCAGACACGACTGAGCGACTTCCCTTTCCCTTTTCACTTTCATGCATTGGAGAGGGAGATGGCAACCCACTCCAGTGTTCTTGCCTGGAGAATCCCAGGGACGGGGGAGCCTGGTGGGCTGCCATCTATGGGGTCACACAGAGTCGGACACGACTGAAGCGACTTAGCAGCAGCAGTGCAAGGCCAGAACTCCATACATACATACATAAATGAAGTATGGACCAGTGAACATGTACGACTTCCCACAAGGGTCGCAGGTCCCCTGCAGTGGTAATAGGACTGGTGTTAACCAGTTTCCCTTTGTAACCAGTTTCCCTTTAGTGTTTTAAAGAAAACATGAAATTTTAAAATAGTATTCACACACATTCCATTTGGAGTCTTTTCAGTAAATATGAATATTAACTTGTCGAACCATCTAAGCTCACATGCTCTACAAATTAGTGTTTCTTACTCAGGTGTTTTGAGCTTCCCGGTGGCTCGTTGGTAAAGAATCCGCCTGCAGTGCAGGAGCCGCAGGACACTTGAGTTCCATCCCTGAGTCAGGAAGACACGCTGGAGAAGGGCATGGCAACTCACTCCAGTATTCTGGCCTGGAGAATCCCATGGACAGAGGAGCCTGGCAGGCTACAATCCATAGGGTCACAGAGAGTCGGACACGACTGAAATGACTGAGCATGCATGCATTCAAGTGTTGTTTTAGGATCAGCCAGATACAAGGATACAGCCCCAGTCTGGCCAGATCTTTCTCCAGTTCTTTTGATTTCAGTAAAACTAAAATTCTGGGATACCGAAAGAGAAAGCATTGAAAGGGGCTCACACTGTCCCCTTTATTTACTATTAGAGACTCTTAATAGTGACCGCTTCCAGCTCTCTGCACAATGGCCATGGCTGTCCAAGGTCAGCACTTCCAAAACAGTGGTTCATTCAGTCTCAGGGACCCTGAGGATTTAGTCCATGATCACAGCACGGCTCTGTGGGCAGCTGCTTCCCTGGAAGAAGTGTTCTGACTCTTATTTGTCCCTTGGGGCAACAACTCCAGGTCCTGAGTGACACCTCCTCACAACTTGGTGGAAACACTGAGAAGCAACCAAGCGTAATTCTGGGCAAAGAACGACTACTCTCATAAGAATTTTGCAAACAATACATAGTCTCTTTTTGTTACAATGCATATAATTTATCTTTGGGGAAAGAGGTATACAGATCTTCATGTAATTTGCATACTAGTCACTGCTTATTAATAAAATATCCTTCCTGGTGGAAAGAAAAGAATATTTGTGATGTCCTGGTTTTCCATGACTGGTGCTTATATCACGATTTAGAAACCTGAAACCTAGTGGCACTCCTCTGGCAAATTCTGTTAGGAAAACACCTTGACATAAAATACAACAAATGAGGAGAAAAGGGCTTTCCATTGTTGAATGAGAATTTTTACTTTTTCCTAAACTTACTTTTTTTTTCCTAGATGCTTAAATCCTGTTTGTAAAGACTCTTTTCTCATGATATTAGGCAGCTATTGCAATAATAATGCCTTGTAATAAATCACCCCAGACACAGTGATTTACATCAATATCTGTTCATTCTCATACAACTCAAGGTTGACCAGGATCTAACTTTAGGTGGACTCAACTGGTTTGCTCTGCTTCAGGCTGTGGGTAAAGTATGTTAACATTTAGTCAACTGAAAATAATCTTGCCTTATGTTGCTGTTATTTAGTTGTGTCTGACTCTGTGACCCCATGAACTGTAGCCCACCTAGCTTCTCTCTCCATGGGATTTCCCAGGCAAGAATGCTAGAGTAGTTGCCATTTCCTTCTCCAGGGGAATCTTCCCGACCCAAGAATCACACCCGCATGTCCTGCTGGGGAGGTGGATTCTTTACCACTGAGCCACCTGGGAAGCCCTAACCCTGCCCTATGCATAATTATTAAACTTGCACTAAGAAAGTTCAGCAGCAATATTTTTCATGAAATGAAAAGATAAAGTAAGAAAATAATTAGAATGAGTGTCTTAACCTGCAGAAAGGTCTCAAATAATGTTTGGGAAAAAAAATAAAGCAATAGACTTTTAAAAATCAGAGATGATAAAACTTTATGAAAACTGTAACATTTAGAACAAATCTTGGGGAAATTCTGGTTGACAAAGCTTAACAACAGACTGCTTTTTACCCACTCACTGTATTGTTAGTCACATTAAGAACGTTCTCAGGAGCACTTCCAGTTTAACATAGCAGTTAGAACATGTTTATTTCTGCTCCCTGCCTAAAACCCATTGTAAAGGAATAGACCAGTATAGTAAACAGATAGTAAAGGAGTAGAATAGATATAAATACATTTTGGAAGATGGAAGACAGATGGATAAGTGGTAATTAACAGTAGAAAGCTGAAACCTACTGCCTACAAGTGTGTTTGCTGCAGTGGGGATTGTTGTTGCTGTTCAGTCACTAAGTCTTGTCCAACTCTTTACGACCCCATGAACTGCCGCACGCCAGGCTTCCCTGTCCTTCACCATCTCCCGGAGTTTGCTAAACTCATGTCCATTGAGTTGATGATGCCATCCAAGCATCTCATCCTCTGTCACCTCCTTCCCCCAGCATCAGGGTCTTTTCCAATGAGTTGGCTGTTCACATCAGGTGGCCAAAGTATTGGCCAAGTGAAAGCGAAAGCCACTCAGTCGTGTCCAGTCCATACAGTCCATGGAATTCTCCAGGCCAGAATACTGGAGTGGGTAGCCTATCCCTTCTCCAGGGGATTCTCCTCACCCAGAAATCAAACTGGGGTCTCCTGCATTGCATGCAGATTCTTAGTATTGGTTAAGTCAAATTTCAAGAAATGGAGATCTTGGAGTACCTCTGAAACTGGGTTTTGGGTGAGATTGAAAATTAAAGAATTACTGTAAATTAAAAAATTATATAAAAAGTAATCAAATTTTTAGACCCTTTATCCAGCAGTATAGTTAAGAAACTACTTCTCCCCAAACATGAAACATTGGGCTCACTCTCCAGCATTGCCTAATTGATTTTCTGTGTTGATGGAAATGTTTTATATCAGAGTCATCCATCATCAAATGGCTAAACAGTCAATGTGAGGAACTGTATTTCTCATTTAATTTCAGTTCATTTGAATTTAACTAGCTGCATGTGGCTAGTGGCTACCGTATTGGACCGTGCTCTAGACTCATGGATACCAAACACTGCTGAGAACAAAGATGATGTATCTTGCTGAGAAACATGGAAAATAAGAAAACTTCCTCCTGAATGGTGAGATCTCTCAACCCTTTCTATTGGTTGGAGCCCAGAGTGAAGGCTTTCTTTCTGAGGAAATACCTGCCAAAGAGGAAAAGTCTATAAATTGATATTTTGTTGTCCACCTACAGCATATCTGGCAATCTCGTGACCCTACAAGTACTCCCTCGCACACGGATCTCTCTGGTTTTAAGTGCCTCACTCTTAAATATGATGAGGCAGCCAAGGAAAAGCTGCCCAACCAAAAAGGATGAATACAAACAGGAAGACATGAACTGAAACCAAATAGTACAGAGAACATAAGAAAAAAATTTCTCTAAGCTGAAAATGCAAAGATTCAGATTGAAAAGGTTCACAGAGTCACCAGGCAAAAAGTGAAAAAGATCATGCCAGCCAACAGAAGTACCTACATCTGTTCATCAAAGGCCAGGTTTAGCTTTGTAACATCGTGTGTAATGGCCAAAAAATGAAAACAAGCAAGAGTCCATCAACATTAAAGTTGGATAAACCAAGTTTAGTATGTTCTATAGTGGAACAAGAATGAATTAATTACCGCTACATAGATGAATATCACAAACTTAATGGTGAATTAAAAAGACCACTAGCAAAAGAGTACATGTTGTCTGATTTCATTTATACAAAAATTCAAATAGGTAAACTGATGTATGATGTTTGAAATTAGGACTTCCCTGGTGGTCCATTGGCTAAGACTCTGTACTCCCAAGCAACACAGGGGGCCCAAGTTCGATCCCTGGTCAGGGAACTAGATTCCACATGCCACAACTAAAAATCCTGCCTGCTGCAACTAAGACCCAGCACAGTCAAATAAATAAAAAAGTAAAAATAAATGTGAAAAGGGAAAAGAAAAAAATCCTTAACATCCTACCAACCTTTAAAAATAGAAAAAAAAAAGAAATGAGAGTGGTTACCCCAAGGGCAAGAAGTAGTGGCTGGAAGCATGATCTTGGTAGTAGTCTTGTTTCTTAATCTTAAGTACTAGTTATATAGTGTACATGCCTGTTCAGTTGTGGCTGACTCTTTGTAACCCATGGACTGCAGCCCACCAGGCTCTTCTGGAGTTTTCCAGGCAAGAATACTGGAGTGGGTTACTATTTTCTCCTCCAGGGGAATCACAGGGATCGAACCTGTATCTTCTGTGTCTCTTGCATTAGCAGGTGGATTCTTTACCACTGAGCCACCTGGGAAGCCCCAGTTACACAATATATTTGTTCTGTAAAAATTGATATAGTTGATCTTTATGATCTATGCTCTCTTCTCTTCAGTAAAAAGCTTTCATTTCTGAAAGTTCCATGACCAAGCACATCATAATGAATTTAGACCAGAAAGAGAGGAGATGCTAAAAGCTTTGAGTATAACTGGGTAGAAGTGAAGAGATAAAAAGGATCAAGACAGAAAATAACCCCACTTCTTTAAAGTAATGTTGGAAAACACAAGATGACAGACAGACACATAATGGACATAACATTATGAGGGAAGGTTATTTCCAGCATGTCAATCACATTCCACCAAAGCACAGTGTCAAAAAATCTACCACTCATGCACCCTTCCACAGAAGGTTTCTAGAAAATATGCTTCACAAACAGAGAACAGGGAAGACAGAGGATCCAGAAGGCAGAAAAGAGGGAGATGATGGTTTAAAAAAAAAAGAAGCCCAAAACCATAGCAGCAGGCTTGGCAGTGAATCTGGACCGTGGACAGTGGTCCAAAACGAACAAGAGTAGCCTGAGATGTGGGAGCAGGTTGACTCTCTTGGAGAACAGAGTGAAAAATTGTGACAGACACATAGAAATTGAAGCAAACAAAAGCAGAAGATGTACAAGGAGGGAGACGTCATGATGGTACACCATAGTGAACATATTAACACCACAGCCCCCTGTGTTGCTTGGGAGTACAGAGTCTTAGCCAATGAACCACCGGAAAAGTCCCACCACTCTCCTAATTTCTAACATCATACATCAGTTTGCCTATTTGAATTTTTGTATAAGTGAAACCAGACAACATGTATTCTTTTGCTAGTGGTCTTTTTTATTCACCATTAAGTTTGCAATATTCATCTATGTAGCGGTAATAATAATATGTAATAAACATTTATTTACATAGACACTTAAGAATATAAATATATAAAATAAAACATGTATCAGTTCAGTTCAGTCGCTCAGTCGTGTCCGACTCTTTGTGACCCCATGAATCGCAGCACGCCAGGTCTCCCTGTCCATCACCATCTCCTGGAGTTCACTCAGGCTTACGTCCATCATGTCCGTGATGCCATCCAGCCATCTCATCCTTGGTCGTCCCCTTCTCCTCCTGCCCCCAATCCTTCCCAGCATCAGAGTCTTTCCCAATGAGTCAACTCTTCACATGGGGTGGCCAAAGTACTGGAGTTTCAGCTTTAGCATCAGTCCTTCCAAAGAAATCCCAGGGTTGATCTTCAGAATGGACTGGTAGGATCTCCTTTTAGTCCAAGGGACTCTCAAGGGTCTTCTCCAACACCACAGTTCAAATGCATCAATTCTTTGGCGCTCAGCCTTCTTCACAGTCCAACTCTCACATCCATACATGACCACAGGAAAAACCATAGCCTTGACTAGACGGACCTTAGTCAGCAAAGTAATGTCTCTGCTTTTGAATATGCTATCTAGGTTGGTCATAACTTTTCTTCCAAGGAGTAAGTGTCATGGCTGCAGTTACCATCTGCAGTGATTTTGGAGCCCAAAAAAAACAAAGTCTGACACTGTTTCCACTGTTTCCCCATCTATTTCCCATGAAGTCATGGGACCAGATGCCATGATCTTCGTTTTCTGAATGTTGAGCTTTAAGCCAACTTTCTCGCTCTCCTCTTTCACTTTCACCAAGAGGCTTTTTAGCTCCTCTTCACTTTCTGCCATAAGGGTGGTGTCATCTGCATATCTGAGGTTATTGATATTTCTCCCGGCAATCTTGATTCCAGCTTGTGTTTCTTCCAGTCCAGCATTCCTCATGATGTACTCTGCATAGAAGTTAAATAAGCAGGGTGACAATATACATCCTTGACATACTCCTTTTCCTTTGGAACCAGTCTGTTGTCCCATGTCCAGTTCTAACTGTTGCTTCCTGACCTGCATACAGATTTCTCAAGGGGCAGGTTAGGTGGTCTGGTATTCCCATCTCTTTCAGAATTTTCCACAGTTTACTGTTATCCACACAGTCAAAGGCTTTGGCATAGTCAATAAAGCAGAAACAGATGTTTTTCTGGAACTCTTGCTTTTTCCATGATCCAGTGGATGTTGGCAACTTGATCTCTGGTTCCTCTGCCTTTTCTAAAACCAGCTTGAACATCAGGGAGTTCACGGTTCATGTATTGCTGAAGCCTGGCTTGGAGAATTTTGAGCATTACTTTACTAGCATGTGAGATGAGTGCAATTGTGTGGTAGTTTGAGCATTCTTTTGCATTGCCTTTCTTTGGGATTGGAATGAAAACTGACCTTTTCCAGTCCTGTGGCCACTGCTGAGTTTTCCAAATTTGCTGGCATATTGAGTGCAGCACTTTCACAGCATCATCTTTCAGGACTTGAAAGAGCTCCACTGGAATTCCATCACCTCCACTAGCTTTGTTCATAGTGATGCTNTGTAGAGTCTTCTCTTGTGTTGTTGGAAGAGGGTGTTTGCTATGACCAGTGCATTTTCTTGGCAAAACTCTATTAGTCTTTGCCCTGCTTCCTTCCGCATTCCAAGGCCAAATTTGCCTGTTACTCCAGGTGTTTCTTGACTTCCTACTTTTGCATTCCAGTCCCCTAGAATGAAAAGGACATCTTTTTTGGGTGTTAGTTCTAAAAGGTCTTGTAGGTCTTCATAAAACCGTTCAACTTCAGTTTCTTCAGCATTACTGGTTGGGGCATAGACTTGAATAACTGTGATATTGAATGGTTTGCCTTGGAGACGAACAGAGATCATTCTGTCGTTTTTGAGATTGCATCCAAGTACTGCATTTCGCACTCTTTTGATAAAATCGTAACTGAGGCATGCTGAATGAAAATAAAAGTTCTGCATTTAAGAAAAGGATCTAAATAACGAGTATTTACTTAATTTTTTAAAAACCTTCTTACTAGGAGATTAGAAAGACGTGCCTTGTACTAAGAGGAAGAAGTTGGGGAAAAACGTTTGAGTCCTAATATCCTGTGATAGGAAGTCAATACTGTATATGCACTACACACATGCATTACTTAGATAATTAATTTTTTAAAATACTGGTTACGAAAAGAAAAATAATTGGACCATCTGCAGCACAGTGAAATTGTTTATTGCCGTAACTTCTATTTAGCTGGAGAAAATAGTTTTCCTTCAGAAAGGAAACTTCTGAGTACACTTTTTTTGATTCAGTTCTGGAAAGCACAATGTGAGAAAATGAAATTTAAAACCTGCTTCTGTTTTCTAAATTGTTATTTGTAATACTTGCAAGAGTGGATTTAGACTGAGTGTGTTGCATAGCTTTTGTCCATAGTATATTCCTGGTCGTAATTGTGGGGGTGGGGAATAGAATCTTAATTCTAACAAGTGAGAGGATAAGATTGAGTAAGCTTGGTACCCAGATGAGAACATCTTTGTGGTTTTCCTGCTGAAGCAGTTAATCCTGTTTTTCCAAAGTCCCAAATGATTGAAATAATCATGAAGGGAAACAGTGTTCATGTTCCTTTTTTGTGACTAGCGTTTCTCTTCTTTCCGGCTTAGAGAAAGTAGGAACGCTCAGATACACACCTTCTTTCAATGAAGTCTTTGATTCCTGAGTATTGAATTTCAGAAGAAATTCCCTATCCTTTTCAGGATATACACTTTATTTTCCAAATCTTGACAATTCTGACGTAAACATGGAGGATGCCCCTGATCTTGCCTGCGTGCTGACAAAGCACCGGTTTGTCCCACCACTCTATCAGGGCCAAGGGTCTAAAGTTTGTGATCATTTCTGTGAGAGGACAGAAAGAGAAAGCCCAAACGGGAAAGGTTGTACAGAGGAGTCTCTTTATCCAAGCTGTCATTACCGGAGTCCCTGCAGGAAAAACTAGCAAACAGTGGAATGCTGATTTGGGAAGTCAGTCCTCATTTAGACACCTCTCTGCTCTTAATGCACGGAGGCCACTGAACAGCCTCTACAGTGCTGTAAGCATTAGACGGTGTACATCAAGTCAGCAGCAGAGCAAAAATGCAAATCTTTGAAAAGATAGAGAAGTATCGTGGAGTTTATGAAAGTGATGTTAGGAAACAGCTTGAATTGCTGGTAAGAGTAGACCAAGTTATAAAATAAAAGAATTGATAAAGATGGTAATATGCTTCAAAAATGAATGATGGAAATATTTTTAAATTTGGGAGGCTCTGGGAAAATTGATCAGCTTCCCTTTGTGAAAAACTGATATTTCAATGATCAAGCTGTGCAATTCAAAAAATATGAAGTAGAGAGTGCTATATTGTGCTAGCAAACATTTCATTAGGAAAATACACTCTTGAAAGTTAATAATTTATTCATCTTGTTTATTCTGAGAACCAGCATGTTTTTTGAAATTAAATATAAAATTTGATCAACTTGAAATAAACATTTTCATTATATTTAGGTTATTAAACTTTTTTTTTCCTGAAAGATTTATTACAAAATTTAGCCCTGATTCAAGTGAATTCATTTTAAGTGGCATTTTCTGGTATCAGTTTTTTCCTTAGGCATAAGCATCTCCTCTATTACTTTTAAAATGTATTTTATAAGTGTTTCTATTATTTTTCACATCGATTAATGTTTATGCTTAATAAGTATGCAGCATGACTCAATCATTTCAGTTCAGTCGCTCCGTCATGTCCGACTCTTTGTGACCCCCATGAACCACAGCATACCAGGCCTCCCTGTCCATTACCAACTGCTAGAGTCTACCCAAACGGATGTCCATTGAGTCAGTGATACCATCCAACCATCTCAGCCTCTGTCGTCCCCTTCTCCTCCTGCCCTCAATCTTTCCAGCATCAGGGTCTTTTCCAGTGAGTCAGCTTTTCGCATCAGGTGGCCAAAGTATTGGAGTTTCAGCTTCAGCATCAGTCCTTCCAATGAACACCCATGACTGATCTCCTTTAGTATGGACTGGTTGGATCTCCTAGCAGTCCAAGGGACTCTCAAGAGTCTTCTCCAGCACCACAGTTCAAAAGCATCAATTCTTCGGCACTCAGCTTTCTTTATAGTCCAACTCTCACATCCATACATGACTCAATTGTGCAGCCTATAATAAAATTAACACTTTTTATATAAAGAGAGCAGCCAACACTAAACATACCCTTTTATTTACTTAATATTAGAGATGTAGAGGTGAATAAGATATATTTCCTGCCTTCATAGAGCTCACAGTCTAGCAGGGAAAACAAAATGATACAAACAGCAGCAACGCAAGAATTCAGTAAAATGTACAGAGATGTAACAGAAGGAGCGGTTATCTCAGGACTTAAAGGAAGTGTTTTCCTTAGAGAAGAGGGACTTTAAAACAGATCTTTGCATATTATTTTAACCCACCAAAGAATTATTCTCACTGCTGATTTGCATTTTGATATTCTGCCCTTGGCTTTAATTAAAGGGCATTGCCTAGTGGCTCAGACAGTAAAGAATCTGCCTGCAACGTGGGAAACCTGGGTTCCATCCTTGGGTCAGGAAGATCCCCTGGAGAAGAGAATGGCTACCCACTCCAGTATTCTTGCCTGGAGAATCCATCCCATGGACAGGGAAGGCCAGTGGGCTACAGTCCATGGGGTCGCAAAAGAGTCAGACATGACCTAGCAACCAACACTAACCCTATGAGAAATAAATTATGTATGTTTATTTTATGTATAATTATATAGAATAAATTACATATATTCATTAATATATATATTTATTAATAAACACTATAGTTGTGACATTTTCATTAAATTT
>SJYQ01095468.1:61584-88396 GCA_006410935.1 Redunca redunca
GAATATATGTATAAAACAACTATATATACATAGAGAGAGACCATGTTCCTACAGCAATTATATATATAATTGTTATATATATATATATATAAAATTGCTGTAGGAACATGGTCTAGAACATTGTCTTCTCTGTCACTTTTGTGAAATCTGCCTCATGCAAGTTGGATCCCAGACTTGGGCACCTTGCCCAGAGGTATGTGGACAGGGAAGCCAGGCTGAATGCAGGAGTGAATGTCAGTGGTCTTAAGGCTAAGGAAAGGATGAATATACTATCAAGCCAAGGAGGGACCGATAAGGAAACCCAGAGAAGAGTTAAAAAGTTTTCACAAAGGGTGGTAGACCAGTGAGAGCAAGTTTCTCAGCTAAGGAGGTAACTGCGGCTGTTTCTCCTACAGGTGATTGTAGCTGTAGACTGGATGGGAAGGGACAACAGCTCACTGCTTATGATTCTTAACAACTTAGCGCTCAGTTCGCTTCAGTTCAGTCGCTCAGTCATTTCCGACTCTTTGCGACCCCATGAAGCGCAGCACGCTAGGCCTCCCTGTCCATCACCAACTCCCTGAGTTGGAAAACCTTATACCCTTCAGGAAAGTGTCTGATTCTATCTGATAAGAAAATGATGTATCTGATCAAGTTTCACCTCTTAACTTCCTTTTTTCAATTGTAAAATACAGATAACAGAATTTACCATCTTAATCATTTTCAAGTGTACAATTTAAGTAGTGTTGAGTATATTCACATCACACTGCAGTGACTTCAGAACTTTTTCATCTTGTAGAACTGAAACTTTGTGATCTCTGTGTCAACAACAATTGCCCATTTCCCCAACCCCAGACCTTGGCAGCCACCATTCAGCTTTCTGTTTCAGTGATTTTGACTATATTAGATAACTTATTATATTTTAGATGACTGATTCAGTTCAGTTCAGTCGCTCAGTCATATCCGACTCTTTGCAACCCCAAGAACCGCAGCACGCCAGACCTCCCTGCCATCACCAACTCCTGGAGTCCACCCAAACCCATGTCCATTGAGTCAGTGATACCATCCAACTATCTCATCCTCTGTTGTCCCCTTCTCCTCCTGCCCTCAATCTTTCCAGCATCATGGTCTTTTCCAATAAGTCCGCTCTTCACAGCAGGTGGCCAAAGATTTGGAGTTTCAGTTTCAACATCAGTCCTTCTAATGAACACCCAGGACTGATCTCCTTTAGGATGGACTGGTTGGATCGCCTGAGAGTCTTCTCCAACACCACAGTTCAAAAGCATCAATTCTTCAGCGCTCAGCTTTCTTTATAGTCCAACTCTCACATCCATACATGACCACTGGAAAAACCATAGCCTTGACTAGACGGACCTTCGTTGGCAAAGTAATGTCTCTGCTTTTTAATATGGTTGGTCATAACTTTCCTTCCAAGGAGTAAGCGCCTTTTAATTTCATGGCTGCAATCACCATCTGCAGTGATTTTGGAGCCCAGAAAAATAAAGTCTGACACTGTTTCCACTGTTTCCCCATCTATTTGCCATGAAGTGATGGGACCAGATGCTATGATCTTAGTTTTCTGAATGTTGAACTTTAAGCCAACTTTTTCACTCTCCTCTTTCACTTTCATCAAGAGGCTTTTTAGTTCCTCTTCACTTTTTGCCATAAGGGTGGTGTCCTGAGTTTATTGATATTTTCCAGTCCTGAGATAATTGATATTTCTCCCAGCAATCTTGATTCCAGCTTGTGCTTCCTCCAGCCCAGTGTTTCTCATGATGTATTCTGCATATAAGTTAAATAAGCAAGTTGACAATATACAACCTTGACGTACTCCTTTTCCTATTTGGAACCAGTCTGTTGTTCCATGTCCAGTTCTAACTGTTGCTTCCTGACCTGCATACAGGTTTCTCAAGAGACAAGTCAGGTGGTCTGATATTCCCATGTCTTGAAGAATTTTCCACAGTTTATTGTGATCCACACAGTCAAAGGCTTTGGCATAGTCAATAAAGCAGAAATAGATGTTTTTCTGGAACTCTCTTGCTTTTTCCATGATCCAGCAGATGTTGGCAATTTGATCTCTGGTTCCTCTGCATTTTCTAAAACCAGCTTGAACATCAGGGAGTTCACGGTTCATGTATTGCTGAAGCCTGGCTTGGAGTATTTTAAGCATTACTTTACTAGCGTGTAAGGTGAATGCAATTGTGCAGTAGTTTGAGCATTCTTTGGCATTGCCTTTCTTTGGGATTGGAATGAAAACTGACCTTTTCCAGTCCTGTGGCCACTGCTGAGTTTTCCAAATTTGCTGGCGTATTGAGTGCAGCACTTTCACAGCGTCATCTTTCAGGATTTGAAATAGCTCCACTGGAATTCCATCACCTCCACTAGCTTTGTTTGTAGTGATGCTTTCTAAGGCCCACTTGACTTCACATTCCAGGATGTCTGGCTCTAGGTAAGTGATCACACCATCATGATTATCTTGGTTGTGAAGATCTTTTTTGTACAGTTCTTCTGTGTATTCTTGCCACCTCTTCTTAATATCTTCTGCTTCTGTGAGGTCCATACCATTTCTGTCCTTTTTTGAGCCCATCCTTGCATGAAATGTTCCCTTGGTATCTCTAATTTTCTTGAAGAAATCTCTAGTCTTTCCCATTCTGTTGTTTTCCTCTATTTCTTTGCATTGATCGCTTAAGAAGACTTTCTTATCTCTTCTTGCTATTCTTTGGAACTCTGCATTCAATGGGTATATCTTTCCTTCTCTTTTTTGCTTTTGGCTTCCCTTCTTTTCACAGCTATTTGTAAGGCCTCCTCAGACAGCCATTTCTGCATTTCATTTAGGGTCATGTCCTCAAGGTTCGTCCATTGTAGCAGGTGTCAGTAAGCCTCCCTTTAAGCTTGAATAATGTTCCATTGTATAAACACTTTGTGGACATTTGGGTTGCTTCCACCTTTTGGTGGTTGTGAGTAATTCTGTTATGAACATGGGGATGAAAGTACTTCTTTCATGTAGTGCTTTCAGTTCTTTTGGATGTATACACAGAAGTGGGATTGCTGAGTCCTGTGTTTTCCATGGAGAGTGCACCATTTTACAGTTTCACCAGCAGTGCACAAACATTCCAGTTTCTCCACATCAACACTTGATATTTTCTGTTTTGGGTTTTTTGGTGGGGGTTGTTTGTTTGCGCAGTAGTCATTCTCTTGGTGGGAGGTGATATCTCATTGTGGTCTGGATTAGCATTTCTCTGATGATTGATAATGGTGAGAATCTGAGTGTCTTTTCATATGCTTGTTGGCCATTTGTAGATTGTCTTTGGAGAAATGTCTATTTAAATCTTTTGCCTGTTTTTAAATCAGGTTATTTGATTTTTAGTGTGGTTGTGTTGTAGGGGCTCATTATATATTCTGAATATTGACCTCTTACAAAATACATGATTTGCACATTCTGTTGATTGTGACCTTTGATGTACAGAACTTTATAAGTTTGATGATATATTTTCGCTTTTTTTGCCTGTGCTTTTTAAAAAATTTTTGGTGGCATATCCTAGAAATTCAATGTTATGAAGCTTTTCCCTGTGTTCTTCTCTAGGAGTTTTATAGTCTTAAGTCTTAACATTTACGTCTTTAATCCCTTTTGAGTTAATTTTTGTATACAGGGTCCAATTTTATTATTTTGCATGTGAATATTGTTTTCCTGACACCATTTGTTGAAGGTACTGTTTTTTCTCCATTAAGTAGTCTTGAGTCCCTTGTTCAAGATCATTTAACCATTTATGCAAGGGTTTATTTCTGGGCTTTCTATCCTTTTCCTTTGGTCCATATGTCTATCCTTAATCCCCTTTTGCCTTTGGTGGTCAGGAAGCTTTCAGGCTAAATTTAGGGTTTAGCTGCAACATTTCTGTGGACCTTCATGACTTGAAACTTTATGTTCTTTGTTTCTTGCCTCCACCTTGAACTTCTCTTATTTAAGTTTTCTCTGGTCCAGAATCTTCCTTTATTTTTCTGTTTATTAATACGCTGTGATCAGTTCTTATTTTAAATATTTATTTTGGCTGCACTGGGTCTTAGTTGAGGCTCTTGGTCTGGATCTTTGTTGTGGCATGCAGACTTCTTAGTTGCGACATATAGGATCTAGTTCCCTGACCAGGGATCAAACCCAGGCCCTCTGCATTGGGAGCCACTGGAGTCTTAGCCATTGGACCCCCAGGAAAGTCCCCTGTGAGAAGTTCTTGCCATGAAGTTCATATCCTTTCCAGACAGAATAAAGCATCATATCAGCCACGTTAATCAATCTTTCGGTCAGACATGGCCACCAGAATGCTCACAAAGTCCTTGAAGAGGCCTGGCCTCTCACATGGGACAGCACAGGACAGGATTTATGTCACGACACAACATTAAAGGCTAAGGGACAGAAAAGGAAGAGGTCTGTGTAAGGCAGAATGTTCAAGGCAGGTTGCACTTCAGCTGGGCCTGTAAGGAATGCTATTCTGTGCACCTAGAGGTTACAATGAACAGAGCTTTCACTTAAAGACATGAGCCCTGTGAAGGTACAATGAGAGGCGGGACTGAACCTGGCCTAGGCCGTAGCATAGGATTTGATTGAAGGCTTGTAAAGTGGCTGAGACTGAGTGGGTGAAAGGGGAGCAGCTCATGAAGGAACTTGAATACAGAGTTAGGAATTTGGATGGACTTTCATCTTTTTTTCTGGCCACCCATCTGAGGGTATGAAGATGATCTTATGCAGGATATAGAGCAGAGTTTTCATACGGGGGTTTTGGTGGCATTATTTTTTTTAGGAAAGAAAATTTCACAATGTTTTGCATGCAGCAAACGTTTAAGTATTGTGTCACTGCACTACTGTTTCAGTGGCTTATGTGTGCATGCAGCCGGGTCACAAGGTGAAATGTTTTTCTTACTGAGAATTAGGTAATCAAAGACACTGGTATAGAAGAAACTCATTGTTCTGTTATAGATTTTTTTTTTTTTTTTTGGCCATGCCATGTGGCGAGTAGGATCTTAGTTCTCCGACCAGGGATCAAACCCACACTCCCTGCAACAGAAAAAAAGTGAAAGTGTTTGTCCCTCAGTCATGTCTGACTCTGTGTGACTCCATGGACTGTAGCCCACCAGGCTCCTCTGTCCACGGAATTCTCCAGTCAAGAATACTGGAGTGGGTTGCCATTCCCTTCTCCAGGAGATCCTCCCAACCCAGGGATCCAACTGGGGTCTCCTGCATTGCAGGCAGATTATTTACCATTGAGCCACCAGGGGAGGCAAAGTCTTAAGCACTGGACTGCAGGGAAGTCCCCTGTTTCTTTTCCTTTTTAAGTCACATTGAAATATGTACATATGGGGCTTCTGGTCAACCTTCGGCAACTAGTGTTACCTCATCAGTTTTTGTAAACTCACCAGCAAGGGAAGGTAATGTGTTAGTACTTTTGTGGGTAAACATGATCTGACTCTCCCCGCACCCCCCACCACAGTAGTTAATTTCCTTATATTTCTAAAAAGGAGAGGGCTCTGGTCTGGGAACCCCTTAATTTATCCCTTCTAAATGGTGTAGATTTCTTTACCCCAGCCCTCTGGCTTTCCTGGTTAGTCAGTGGCTGGTCTTGAAAGAGCATAAGGTGTTCAAGACCACCCATCTCATTCCCCCACCTGAAAAAGGACATTTCACGTTCACATTTGGCGAGTGATGGAAGCCCTGAGTCCAAAGTTTTATGCAGAATACAGCCTCGGAAGTGAGTGGCCTGTATGCTGGTGTTGTAGCACATGGAGTTCCCTGCTTGGGATCAGGTTGTTAAGATCACAGGGGCATAAGATGCTGTAAAAGTGTCTGCCTTCTCCATTTAGTTTTACTAGAGTCCATAAATCCTCTGACAGTTTCTGTAAACTGTTCTTCTCAACCTTAAATAAAGTTTTTGTTTTTGTTTTCATTAACACCTGGTTTGCTTTTTAAAAATTTTTGCTGTGTGAGGTAGGGCAGGGGGAGTGTAGGTCTGGGGGCTGCAGAAGGTGTTCCAGTGTGAGGGGAAGAACATGAGGTTTTTATCAGTAGATGTATCTGACTTTGAACCCTGACTTCACCAAATATTTGGCTGTTGTGTAATTTTTTTAAAAGTTACTTTTAAGTCTTGATTCTCACACAGGTGAATGGAATACTGCTATGTTGCAGGCTCGTCTGAGCGTTAAATCCTAACAGCACGGCACCCGGCACAGGTCCTGACTCAGTAAAGGGTACCTGCTTATCTCCTGTCCCATGTCTTTTTATATCACAATGAATGGGAGCCTCTTTTCCGGCAGTATTTAAGGGAGCTCTGGATGCTACATGGCAATGGTGGCCCTCAGGAAGGGGGGAGAAGGAGCTAGAAGACAGTTGTGTTTCACCCATAGAGCCAAGTCACCTCTGAGCCATCTCAGACTCATGGACCCCTGGGGAGGGTGAGTAGAGGCCCAGCGGTGAGAGCTCTCAGCCAGTATTCAGGCTTCACTCCCCAAACTGCACTCCTCTGGAGCCCCATCACCTCCTAGATGGAAGGGGAGCAGCTCCATCCTGCATTAGCTGAAGGGCAAGGTGGGAGGAGGGTTTCCCCGGTGGCTCAGGGGTAAGGAACCTTCCTGCCAGTGCAGGAGATGTAGGTTTGATCCCTGCGATGGAAAGACCCCCTGGAGGAGGGCATGGCAACCCACTCCAGTATTCTTATCTGGAGAATCCCATGGACAGAAGAGCGTGATGGGCTACAGTCCATAGGGTCCCAAAGAGTCAGACACGACTGAGGCAACTGAGCAAACAAGGCGAGAGGAGGCCGAAGACTTTGTCCATCCTCCCATCTCTGCCAGCGCTCCCTGTCCTCAGAGTCTCTCGGAACGGAAGCTTCGGTTCTAGCAGACAGGAGCCTGTGGGGCTAAGGCCCCGGCACAAAGATCACCACCCCCCACCAAGTCAGGGTCCTGCTGTTTCCTGACTGAGGTAGCTGCTCCTTCCTGCCCTCTCCCCACTCCTCGGAGAGGGGAAGGCAGCCCATCTGGTCCACACCCACAGTGGATCCTGCTCTGCATGATCCTCTGAGCGCTCAGGCTGCGTGCAGGAAACCCAGGCCCCGTGGCCCTCGGCAATC
This sequence comes from Redunca redunca, assembly GCA_006410935.1. Taxonomy (NCBI): domain Eukaryota; kingdom Metazoa; phylum Chordata; class Mammalia; order Artiodactyla; family Bovidae; genus Redunca; species Redunca redunca. Next base: position 68,676 of record SJYQ01095468.1, read on the forward strand.
TCTCTGGCTGAGAAGCCTGCATGGCTGTGGGAGGCAAAGCAGAGGACCAGCAGCAAGAGGTGTTGGAAATGCTGAGATCAGAAACGAGTGGCTCATGGGAGCGAAGACTTCAAGACTGATCGTGATCAGAGAAGCTGGGGCAGAACGGGGCCAGGTGTTTCTGAACTGTTGGAACACTTGTGGAAACGGCCAGAGAATAAAGGCCTTCTCTGACCCAGCCCTCCTGCGGGGAGGCGTGTGATGTATAGCGCGGCTGGAGGAGGGGGGGGAATGGGGGAAGCATGAGCTCTGGTGTCAGACTGACCAGCCCCCTTTCTGGGTATTTGTCTTGTGACTTGAGTCGTGACAGCCGCAGGAAGGCTGGGACAGTAGCTGTTGCTGCTCAGGTGTGTTGAGATCTCACTGTGTGGCAAGCTCTTTAGGTGCTTTGTAGCCACTGTCTTCCAACATCCCTGTGAGGTCATTACTATTGTTATCTCTGTTTTGGTTGGTTGGTTTTGGGCTTTTTGTCACTGTTGTTTGTTTTTTGGCCATGCCATGTGGCATGTAGGATCTTAGTCCCCCAGTCAGGGATTGAACCCATGTTGCCTGCATTGGAAGCACAGAGTCTTAACCACTGGACCACCAGGAAAGATCAGTTATCTCTATTTTATAGACGAGGAATCTGACACATGCAAATTAGATGCCCACAGGTGGAACTAGTATCACTGTTCTCTTATCCGCCCTCTCTCAACCTTCACTTCTTGCCAAAAGTCCCCCCAAGCCATCACAGACTTTAGCAGGACCTGCTAAATGGGAATTTAATAGAGCTGGAGAAATAATGAATAATTCACATCAAATCTGTGGTATACAGTGGGTGTTCAGTAACTGTAAATTTTCCTCCATGAGAATGACTCGTAATAAAATAATTTTTTTTAAAAAAAGGGAACAAAAGGCATTAGGTACAAGGATATAACCCGGAAGCCAACTTCATGTCCAACAATAGGAAAAGGTTTAGCACTTTATGACTGAATATTATACAGCAGCTAAAATATTTATGAAAACAGTATAAAGTAGAAAGTTTTATAATGTTAGATCAATAAAGAGATACAAAATAGCATATGCTAAAACAGACTACGTAAAGTAAAGGGTTTGGAAGAAAAATCTAATAATTAAAAGTTGTTAGACATATGTTATTTGGAGCTGTTATGTTGTTGTTCAGTTGCTAAGTCAAGTCTGATTCTTTGGAACTCCATGAACTGCAGAACACCAGGCTTCCCCGTCCTTCACTATTTCTCAGAGCTTGCTCAGACTCAAATCCATTGAATTGATGATGCTGTCCAACCATCTCGTCCTCTGTCATCCCCTTCTCCTCCTACCTTCGGTCTTTCCCAGCATCAAGGTCTTTTCCAGTGAGTCAGCTTTTCACATCAGGTGGCCAGAGGCTTGGAGCTTAGGTACTGCCTTCCTGTTGAAAAAAACAGCAGAAACAAAGCAGTGCCAGGAGCTACCAGTGCCAGCCGCCGTCAGCGTGATCAGGGTAGCCTCAGTGGCGTGCAAGGACACCAGTCTCTTCTTAAAAATTAAGTAAGTTTTGGCTTCATTGCCGCTCAGGCTCTCTCTGGTTGCAGTGAGCGGGGCCCACTCTTCACTGCAGTGTGTGGGCTTCCCTTGTTGCGATGTGCAGACTTCAGTAGTTGCGGTGCGTGGGCTCAGTAGCTGCGGCACATGGGCTTAGCTGTTCCAAAGCATGTGGAATCTTCCAAGACCAGGGATCGAACCTGTGTCTCCTGGGTTGGCAGGCAGACTCTTAACCACGGACCACCAGGGAAGTTCTACACCAGTCCTTTTCAACACTTGGCATCTGCAGAGTGGGCCCTGCCAGTAGCATCATTTTGTTGTTGTTATACTAAAAATGTAACACATCTTTGGGAAGAATTGTGAAAAAAAACCTTGGCTTCAGTAGACATACTACATGCTAGCCAACCTGCTGCACTCTGTAACTCCAGTAATGTTTCATGGTCCAGTGACTGGAAGTGGACTTTCCTAGTGAGGAAGGAAAGCTTCGTTTAAAGGCCTTTTCTCTTCAGTAACGTGCAGATTTTCTCTAACTGTAAAAGAACACTGCTGTAGCACTTAACCTCCAAGGAGATTATTTCATAAAATATTGATTTTTTTACACATAAAGGAGATAGTTCATGAATAGAAAATGTAAGCATAAGCAAAAATTCTTCCAGTCTCTTAGTTTTATGAACACTAAAAAATATGAATCCACCTTACCAACCAAAGCTGCCATCTACTATACCTATTGGGAGGCAGACAGACCTAGAATATTATTCTTCCTTAGTGTTACAATTCCAAAAACAGATGTGCTGAAAAGCAACTAACCAGGACTGCGCAGCCTTTTACTATAAGCAGTGAAGGCAAATCTGTAGACTTCATTGCAAATTATAGACTTGTTTTTGCCTCTGTACTTCCCAAGCTGCAACTGGGCCTTTTCCCAAAATCGGACTCATTTTACTGAGCTGTCTCAGGTCAGTAAGTTTCACTAGGTATTACTGTTTTATGAAAACCGGTAACGTTACATCACCAAAAAGGACATGGCAGTACTATGTCCTGTACCAGACTCCTTCCACCCTCTGTATTTTACCAATAATCCACCATCATTCTTGACCTTACTCTGTAGCAGATAGCTATGTTGAAGTTAGACTAGCCTGGTGTGTAGGAGTGCCGTGGTCCCAGAATCTAAAATAGAAGCATATTAGTTCCCCTGCCTGTCCTCTGCATTGACAGTGGATTCTCAACCGCTGGACCACCAGGGAGATTCTAGAATTCTGTACTAAATGAGTAAATACAGTATGTAATTTTATCTCAAGCTATTATGGGGGGAAAAATCGGTGCAATGCAAAGGCTATTAGTAATAATACTATTGTGTTTTCTACAAATGAAACCAAACAGAGCTGAACTCTAGCAAGGATCAGTTCAGACCTTAATTGACTTATTACCAATATCTATGAAATCAAGATGCTTCTTATAAAATGAAGATTCTCACAGTCTGTTGGCCAGGCTACAGTTGTCATTGCATACTTATCCACGAACATCAAAAACACCAGTGTCCAGACTTGAAAAATGGGTGTCAGTTGCTGGCAATAAAATCTGCGAAGGAAAGAGTGAAGCACTCTTTTAATCCCTCGGAACCAAATGTTTATGGGAAAGGGAGTGGGGGAAATGATAAATCACCACGTGCTTGGCAGTATTCTTGAAGTAGAAATCAAAAATAGGCAAGCCAGAGTCCAGCCCCAAGAGCTTTCAGTACTTTCAGATTCTGTTAGGAAATGCCACATTGCCAGTGTCCTTGATGGTACAAAGGATGACATTGAGTGAACAGGCAGTGACAGGATTCTGAGTCAAGCAAGCATTCAGAAGCCTGGGACGCTGAATGTGGCGATGAGTTAGGAATGTTAGAAATCAGTTTGTTTGGCCTGTATTCTTCCTTTCTGTGTCTGCAAGAGAATGATAGATATTTTAAAAATCTAAGTCTAAGGACAGTTCATAAAGTAGAAAATAAGAATTGTAAATGATAAGAAAGCATCATATTATCGTTTAGTTGGTAGCCTTTTTTCTTTCTGAGTGCTGTATAATACAATGTTGCATCTTAGAATCAGAGGTCTTATCCTTGGTACTATTTGGTACTTACTAAAGGCAGTTCTTGGGAATCCCCTGGCAGGCCAACAGTCGGTGGTTTGTACTCTGCACTCTCACTGCTGAGGGCCCAGGTTCAATCCCTGGTTGAGGAACTAAGATCCCACAAGCTGAATGGCTCAGCCAAGAAAAAAAGTAGTTCCTGAGAGTGGCAGGAAGTTCTACGTACAAAGTGACACATCTGTTTCAGTGAAAAATATTGCAGTGATTCCAGCCGTGTAGGGCTGGGCCCAACCCTGCCCACCTTGTCATCCATCAGAAAAAGGAAAGGAGGGGGAGGAGGAAGGAAGGAAACTATTTAATATAATTCTTGTTTCTCAAGATTGAAGCTGATACATGTTCTAGGACTCTCATAGAACCTTTGCTAGTGATATGAGTTCTGTGCTACCGCCTGCTTACTCTGTGCCAGGCCCTGGCTAAGTGCTTATCATACATTTTCCCATTGGCTTCTAATAACAGTGATGTGAAAGATTTCCTGTTTTATAGAAAAAGAAACTGAGGTTAGGAAATATTAAATAACTCTTCCAGGGTCCTTCAGCAACTAACCAGCAGAGCCAGGACTGGAATCCAGCTGACTCTTGATCATTCTACTGGAGTACCTTTATCTAAATTGTCTTAAAATCACAGACAATTAAACAAATGCAGAGTGAAAGAGGAAAAGGAAGATGAATGTAGAGGTTACATGGTAGTTGCAGGCTTCTAGGCGTTCTCTGATTACACTAATGGTCAGCTCGATCAGCCCTGCATTTTCCAGATTATGGGTAGGAGGTCAGAGCAAAGAGAAGAATCCATAGTTATGTGTTCCGACTTTCTCCTCCCATAAATTCTGTCGATCAGCTGTAAAACTAATGATGTCTCTGTCTTCCACCTTTACTCTCCAAGCATTCTGCCTTTACTTCTGAGTGCTGAAATACCCATAGAGAGACTACAAAGAATTTGAGGTGCAGAACCAGAACACATATCCTAAACCAAAATCCCCAGACATCGGGACTTCAAAGCTAAAAATGATCTCTCAGATGAGCATACACCAAAACCATGCAGGAAGCTTTTTCCAGATCTTTTGAGTGAGAATCTCAAGGGAGTGGGTACAAGAACTAGATTCTCGGTGGTTCTCAAAATAGGCCTCCTGGACCAGCAGCGTCAGGTGATGCAGGATCACCTGCATCACTTGTTAGAGATGAAATTCCTGGGCTCCACCCCCACACTTCTGGATCAGGGACTCTGAGGATGGGCCCAGAGGTCTGTGCTGGACAGAGCCTTCTGTAGTTCCTGAAGCCTGATAAAGTCTGAGAACCCCTGAATTAGAGCAAAAAGGTGGATAGAATCCTAAGCTTATTCCTCTTTTTTGGGAAGTCCATCACAACTCTATTTCAAATTCAATTAAAAAAATTTTCCTATTTTGTACTTGAAATCTCTTTTAGCATTTATAGTATTTCAAAGCACAAGAATTCTAGCCTCAAAATCCGAATGTATGCTGGCGAGGAAGGATGAGGGGAAGAGATAGGGAGTTTGGGATGGACTCCATATACACAGCTATGTTTAAAATGGATAACTAACAAGGTCCTACTATAGAGCACAGGGAGCTCTGCTCAGTGTTATATGGCAGCCTGGATGGAGGGGAGGTTGAGAAAGAATGGATGTATGTATATGTATGGCTGAGTCCCTTGACTGTTCACCTGAAACTGTCACAGCATTGTTAATTGGCTATGCTCCAATATAAAATTTAAGTCTTAAAAAAACACCTGAACCTATTTTACTCTCCTCCTTAGCAAAGAGCATTGACTAAACATTGACCAAAAACACCTTTTGTTAAGGTATTTGCCAGCAGCATTGTCTGCATTAAATTGTAGGGTATTTGATGACAGAAACCACCTTGTTTCAATTACTTCTGGAATATATCCACTTCAGTAATGCACAAATAGATAAAGGATATCACTTAAACTATTCTAGAAAATTCATTGGCCCATTTCCTTTGCTGAATAGGTATTTTATTAATAGAGCTGTTAAGAGTCACTTTCCCCGTGTATTAACTCTAGGAAAAAAAGTGACAAGTTGCTATAGCCAATAGGGAAAGAGGGAAGACACCTTTCTGGCTCCTGAATATCTTTTATAAATTCAATCTCTGAAACATTTCTTTCCCTATTAATATTTTGATATGATGTTTTGTCTGCGGAAGTAAAAATTTTGTTTAGGTCAGCATTTCCCAAATGGGGTTCCTGAAAGATGTCAGCTTGTTTCTCAAAGCAAAGGTTCTGTGGTAAATACATCTGGAGGATGGTATATATATATATATATATGTGTGTGTGTGTGTGTGTGTGTGTGTGTGTGTGTGTGTGTATGTATATATATGTGTGTGTGTGTGTGTGTGTATATATATATATATTATTATTATTTTTAATTAGGAGGGCTTCCCTGGCAGTCCAGTGGTTAAGACTCCATGTTTACAATGCAGGGGGTACAGGTTTGACTGATCCTCAGTTGGAGAACTAAGATCCCGCAACTCACAAGGCCAAAAAAATTAAATAGGTAGATTCCCTTCATGACTTCTTTAAGTTGTTAGTATGGTAATACATACTGCAAAACTCCAGGGGGTATGTATTTGCCAGATTTTTTAATAAAAATTGGGGAGGAACAAATCCATAAAGCATTGTTTCCAAGGACCTTCCGTATTGACACAGAAATACTTGTTATATAGAATTCTTCTTTATAATGGTAATTTATGCAGAGAAATTTTGCCTGTGCCTTCTTTTGATGATTACCTTAGTTTGCAAAATAATCCTACCAACTGATTTCTGAGGTCCTCAAGCCACAGTGTATCTATGGGTATATGCACCGTGTCTCTGGGTGCATCTCTGCTTTAAGTAATTCTTTTCAGGTTTTATAAAAACACTGCTTCTGGAATATACTGTGTTTTAAGCAATTTAATAAATATAAAATGAGCATGACAAATATTCAAATTAAGACCTTTGTTAAAAATTTTTTTATTTTGATTAAAGAGAAATCCTTTTGACGTTTTGACCTTGTGATAGTTATTTCAATTATTAATGTTTTCTCAATGAATATTTATTGAATATAATGTTAAATAATGTTTTGCTCAATAATTAAGGCATTTAAAAGAAGTATTCGCTTTCTATTGCTGCATAATAAACATTTTCTCAGAGGCTTCAAACAACACCTAGCTCATAGTTCTATAGATCCAAAGTCTAGCTAGACACAGCTGAGTTCTCTGCTCAGTTCAGTTCAGTTCAGTTGCTCAGTCGTGTCCAACTCTTTGCGACCCCATGAATTGCAGCACGCCAGGCCTCCTCGTCCTTCACCAACTCCCGGAGTTCACTCAGATTCACATCCATCGAGTCAGTGATGCCATCCAGCCATCTCATCCTCTGTCGTCCCCTCTCCTCCTGCCCCCAATCCCTCCCAGCATCAGAGTCTTTTCCAATGAGTCAACTCTTCTCATGAGGTGGCCAAAGTACTGGAGTTTCAGCTTTAGCATCAGTCCTTCCAAAGAAATCCCAGGGCTGATCTCCTTCAGAATGGACTGGTTGGATCTCCTTGCAGTCCAAGGGACTCTCAAGAGTCTTCTCCAACACCACAGTTCAAAAGCATCAATTCTTCAGCTCAGGGTTTCACAAAGCTGAAATCCAGGTATCAGCCAATGTGAGCTCTTGTCTGGAGGCTCTGAGAAGATTTCACTTTCAGACTCCTTCAGGTCACTGGCAGAATCCAGTTTCTTGTGGCTGGATGACCAAGGTCCTTTTTTCTTGCTGATTGTCAGTAGGGTGTTGCTCTGTGGATCCCAAGGCTGGTTCCAGGTCTATGTGGCCCCCTCTGCCTTCAAGCCAGTGAGGACATGTCCAGTCCTTCCTTGTGCTTTAAATCTCTGCGTCTTCTGCCTCTAGCCAGAGAAAACTCTCTGCTTTTTATGATTCGATAGGATTAAATCAGGCCCCACCAGGTAAGCTTCCTTTGTTAAAGACAGCAGCTGTCATCTGACATAACTCATCGTGGTGGTAACCCCACATTCATGGATTCCACCCACATTTGTAGGGGAGAGGATCCCACAAGGATGAGAGTCACATGGAATCATCTTAGAATTCTACCTACCCAAAGTATGAAGACACATTCCAGTTTTCCCCAAAGCTTAACAGTTAGCCAGGAGCTAGATATGCAAGTATGAGCAGAATATAAACATTAAAATGACTGCTCCAATTAATGTCCCAGCAGTTTATAGAAGTGTGACATCAGGACTGCAACCCCGTGGACTGTAGCCTACCAGGCTCCTCTGTCCATGGGATTCTCCAGGCAATAGTACTGGAGTGGATTGCCATTTCCTTCTCCAGGAGATCTTCCCGACCCAGGAATTGAACCTGGGTCTCCTGCATTGTAGACAGACGCTTTCCCATCTGAGCCACAAGGGAAGTTAAACATTAAAATGACTGCTCCAATTAATGTCACAGCAGTTTGTAGAAGTGTGACATCAGGACTGCCCTCGCAGTCCAGTGGTTAAGACGTCACTCTCCCAATACAACAAGCTAGGTTTCGATCCCTGGTCTGGGTAGATCCTACATGCAGTGTGGTGAGATTAAAAAAAAAAATGACATCAGTGGAATCAACTGGTTAGAAAAATCACTTTGAGGGCTTCTCCCATGGCTCCATGGTGCAGAATCCTCCTTCCAGTACAAGAGACATGAGTTCAATCCCTTCTCTGAGAAGTTCCCACATGCCTTGGAGCAGCTAAGCCCACGTACCATAACTACTGAGCCTGTGCTCCAGAGCCTGGGAGCCGCAACTGCTGAGCCCACGTGCCACTGCTACTGAAGCCCCCGCACCCTAGAACCCATGCTCCACAGTAAAGGAAGCCACCAAGATGAGAAACCTGTGCACCCCTAGAGAGTAGCCGCCATTTACCACAACTCGAGAAAGCCTGTAGGCAGCAATGAAGACCCAGCACAGCCAAAAATGAAACTAAATAATAATTTAAAAAATAATGAATAAATGAATAAAAAGTTGCTTAGGGCTTGGTTGGTTGGTTTTTTAAATTGTACTAGGCCCTGAGGTGGAGAAGGCAATGGCACCCCACTCCAGTACTCTTGCCTGGAAAATCCCATGGGTGGAGGAGCCTGGTGGGCTGCAGTCCATGGGGTCGCTAGGAGTCAGATACGACTGAACGACTTGACTTTCATTTTTCACTTTCATGCATTGGCGAAGGAAATGGCAACCCACTCCAGCATTCTTGCCTGGAGAATCCCAGGGACGGGGGAGCCTGGTAGGCTGCTGTCTGTGGGGACGCACAGTCGGACATGACTGAAGCGACTTAGCAGCAGCAGCACCAGGTTCTGAGGGGTGTTAAGAGCAATGGCTAACACTTATTGAGTTATGAGCCCAGGTTCTGTGCTGTTTGCATGAGGTCGCTCAGTCGTGTCTGACTCTTTGCAACCCCGTGGACTGTAGCCTACCAGGCTCCTCGGGCCATGGGATTTTCCAGGCGTGAATACTGGAGTGGGTTGCTGTGCTGTTTACCTGTACTATATTATTCAGTCTTTACAAAAATCCTGTAATTATTCCCATTTTACAGTTCAGGAAACAGAATTTAGAGAGGTGAACTCACTGGCCAGAGACACAGGATGTGTCAAGCCAGTGGACCCCTCAGTATTCAATGTAACAGATCTTTGTTAACTGTGCCAGGCGCTTTGCTAGGTCCTTCTGAAACAAAGTGAAAGTGAAAGTCGCTCATTCATGTCTGACTCTTTGGGACCCCATGGACCCATGGACTATAGTCCATGGAATTCTCCAGGACAGAATACTGGAGAGGGTAGCCTTTCCCTTCTCCATGGGATCTTCCCAACCCAGGATCGAACCCAGGTCTCCCACATTGCAAGCGGATTCTTTACCAGCTGAGCCACAAGGGAAGCTCAGGAATACTGGAGTGGGTAACCTATCCCTTCTCCAGCAGATCTTTCCAACCCAGGAAGCGAACCAGGGTCCCCTGCGTTGCAGGCAAAGTCTTTACCAACTGAGCTTCAGGGAAACCAAAAGCAAGATACAATCCCTGCCCTCAGGACTTTACAATAAGAGGAAGCATAGAGGAAATAAATCATTGCCGTAGGATAGGGAAGGGCTTCCCAGGCAGCTCAGTTGGTAAAGAATCTGCCTGCAATACAGGAGTCCCCGGTTCAATTCCTGAGTTGAGAAGATCCCCTGGAGAAGGGAATGGCTCCCACTCCAGTATTCTGGCCTGGAGAATTTCATGGACTGAATAGTCCATGGGGTGGCAAAGAGTCAGACACGACTGAGCGACTTTCACTTTCACTTCAGATTTATCCCATATGTAGGGAATCCATTGACTCTTCTTCGTTTTAAAATGTCCTTATTTATTATTAGTTTTAAAATATTTATTTGGCCATGCCAGGTCTTAGTTGCATCATGTGGAATCTGGTCCCCTGACCAGGGATCAAAACCAGGCCCCTGCATTGGGAATGCTGAGTCTTAGCCATGGGACCACCAAGGAAGTCCCCATTGACTATTTTAAGCTGGAGAATAATATGGACAGAATTGTACTCCCCCAAAAAGATAACTTAAACATTCAAGTGGAGGATGAGAAGACCGAGAAGAGAGCAAGGGTACCAGTTATTCATAGAAGACCACATCACAGCCTAGATGAGTGATGTCAAGGGCCTGGGATGAGAGGCAGAGCAGGCAGTGTGAAGGCACAATGGAGACCTGCTGACTAATGAGACCTAGAGCATGAACAAGAGGAGATTTTGAATGACTTCTGGGTCTGATTCAGTTTGTTGGGATGATGTTACCACTGATTGCCATTGGGAGGGAGGGAAAATTCAGTATTGTCCAAATCAAGGTTGAATCATCTGTATTAAGTCCACATATGGAGAGACATCCAAACACATGCACAGAACTATTGAAGTTGTGATGGACAAATGCATGATGTACCCCTGGGGTGACTCCCTCAGCAGATGACTCTAGGGAGATGGGAGTAAAACCAGGAAGGAATCGTGAAAGAGATCATCTGTAGAGCAAATGACAAATGCCTAGAGAGCCAACAGTTGGGGTAGCTAGAGAGAAAATGGAATCCAGATGAAGACAGTATTGTATTTGGCCATGTGGTTTTCCAGTGCTGCACTCAGCATGGAACAATGCGAGGACCGTGGCCGCGAGGGGAGCAGAGTGACCACTGCGAGGCCTTCCTAGAGCACGTTTACCTTGGTCACTTCCCTGTGGTCCTGACACGCTTCCTCAGCCTCAGAAATCTGATTTATTTTGCTTATTGTTGTTGTTTAGTTGCTAAGTCGTGTCTGACTCTTTGTGACCCCGTGGACTGTAGCCTGCCAGGCTTCTCTGTCCATGGGATTCTCCAGCTTCAGTTTCTCTGGAGTGGGTTGCCATTCTCTTCTCCAGGGGTTCTTCCCCACCCAGGAACTGAACCTGCATATCTTGCATCTCCTGCATTGGCAGGCGAATTCTTTACCACTGAGCCACCATGGAAGCTCAAATAAATATTATTATTATTTTTAAAAAGTGGCTGCTGCTCAACATGCAGGAGCGAACAGTGAACCTGGTTTAGAGACAGAGCGTGATCAGAGGTGTGAGCAAAGGGGGCCTGAGGAGCAAGAAGCAGACAACATCCACCCACTCAGCCCACCAGAATGCTCTCCTGCGTCCACATCCAGAACCCAACAAGTCTGAGGTTTGACAAAAAACAACAAAATTCTGTAAAGCAATTATCTTTCGATTAAAAAATAAATTAACTTAAAAAAAAAAACAATGATTCCAGCACAGTGAACAGCCTGTCAGAGTCTGGCACTGCCACTTTGGTTCATTGCATACATTTAACAAAGTGAAGAGTGAGCAACTTCCTTAAAATTCCAACCTGCAGGCTCATCTAGACTCTTTTCCTTTCTCGGATCTCTTAGGAAGAAATGTTCCTGATAGAGGCAGGGAGTTTTGAAAATTAAAAAATAGACTTCTGAGGGAAACTCAGGATAGTGGGAAGGAGGAATGGGTGTGGAGGAGAGCAGCTCTCTGCAGCAACAAGCATTTATTAAGCACTTACTGTATGCCTGTATGCCACTTAGGGCTTCCCAGGTGGCACTAGTGCTAAAGAACCCTGGGTTGGGAAGACCCCCTGGAGGAGGAAATGGCAACCAACCCACTCCAGTATTCTTACCTGGAGAATCCCATGGACAGAGGGAGCTTGGTGGGCTATAGTCCACGGGATTGCCAAGAGTCGGACACAAGTGAAGTGACGTCGCACTTAGCACATATGCCTGAGGTTGTGTGAGAAGCAGTAGAGGCTACAAAAGCTATGTACTGAGGAGCCGGATTTTACTGTAAGAAATAACCAGAAGCAAGTAACATAGAAGTGTGTATGGCTGAGCTGCTAAGCCCATGTGTAGAGAGCAGCAGTATTTAGGTTACAAAGTGAGCAGTGGAAGCCACAGAAAGGAAACAACAGGGTCAGGAGGGCAGAAAAAGCTTAGCTTGAAAGGAATAGGCAAACTGGAGCCAGTACGTTTAGTAACAGCTTCCAGAAGGATTTATCCTTCCCCACTCCCCCACCCCCAGAGGTTTATTCTTTGCAAAACACTTTCATGTGTATTAATCTCATTTTAGCCCTGACACAATCCAGCAGGGGAGGCAAGGTGGAGATTCTAAAGGGGGAAAGAATTTGAGAGAGATTTATGATGTAGAAATGGCAGGATTTGATGACCAATTAATCTTCTTGTTGAGGGTGAGGGAAGAGCCACGATGACCCACCCTCCCTGCTCACTCATTCACTCACAGAAGTGTTCAGACAACGAATCCTCCTCAGGAATGGGCGCTGCACCCCCGTCCAGGCACTGGTGCTGGGTTTCCAGCTTCCTACTGGGGCTGCCACCTAGATTCTGGTGCCTCAGCCTACATAGGAAGACCACCCGATGCCGGTTGTGAATTCAGGTTGCCTGTGGACAACTTGACAAGTAGGTGCGACTGACAAGTAGGCAACTTTGCAGAGAAGTTTGGCTCCTTCAGGGAAAAGGCCTGGGATATGAACCCAATTTGGAATTATTAGCTATAGGTTATAGGTTAATAATTAGCTATAGGTTAATAATTATTATTATAGGTGAGAGTTAAAACTGAGAGCAGATTAGATGACCGGAGAGACCTTGGTTAAGACATTTAACAACGATGAGCTTCAGTTTCTATGGGAAATGAGGAAGATCATGTCTACTGTTGCAGTCTTATCATAGATCAAATGAACGTGGAAACAGCAAATATTATTGGGACTTGCCTGGTGGTCCAGTGGTTAGGACTCAGCACTCTCACTCTAAGAGGTCAATCCCTGGCTGGGGAGCTAAGATCCTGCAAGCCGAGAGGTGTGTGGCCAACAACAGAAAGTGTTATTTCTGATGTCTCATCACTCTAGCATCAGCATCTTCTCTAACAAATTCTTCAGAGAAGGCCAGACTTTGGCACTAACATTCCTCTGTTATCTCATTATCATCACACACACACACACACACACACACACACACACCCCACCCCAGGCAGAGGTCAAGAGCTAAATAAGAATAGGTCTTGATATGCGGACTTTGAATAGAAACTAAGAATATTAGACTAATTCGTAAGTGTATCTTAGGTATGAAAGGCGCATCTGATCAGGAACTGAGAAGCAGGAAGACAGAGGCAAAGCAGAATGGTCATGCTGCTGCTCAGCCTGGCTTCTAAAACACACAACTAACGAACCATTCATGGGCAAAAAATACTTTCAGATATGCTGACCATTGAAAAGTGAGGGGGAGGGGAAACTTAGAGAAATTGGAGAGGAAAATTCAAGTTCTGATCCCTGACTGTTAATATGAAAGATCGAGGGAAAGCCAGCATCCCTTTAAAAATACTCATAGTAAGAGTGGAGAAGCACTGTTAGCACTCCTAAAATTTAGGAGCACTGTTTTGATCGAGTACAAGGATGTAGTAGGTGTCAAAGAGGTTCTTTTTGTGTTGTTTTTTTTTTTTTTAAGAAAAAAATATCTTTTGGTCATTTGCAGCTCCGTGAGACTATGGATTAAAAACAACTTTCACAGATCAATCTTTATTTTTGTGGATCATATTAGTATAACTAACTCCATGGGTTAGGAGCTGACTGGGAATAGGAAGGGGACACATTTAGATTCAATTTAAAAATTTTCGTACTGTAGGATATGGGAGCAGTGGCTCAGTGCCACATCCAATGAGTCACTGAGTTTTCTGGCTTGTGTTTGTTGTTGTGTAGGTACATCCACTGTGCCGATAACCCCATGTCTCAGAGGTTAAACAAGGGGAGAAAGATAGGTTACCTTCTGCTAGAAATGTGCTTAATCTACTCTTTGCAAAGCAAGGTGGGGTTGTTTCCTGAAATTTTAATTCTTAAAGCCTCAAAAATTCAAACTGCAATAGTAGTCTTCTTCAGTCCACAGCCATTGGTGTGAAGAGTCAATTTGTGTTTCTGCAATGACAGAAACTGGAGAAGGAAATGGCAACCCACTCCAGTACTCTTGCCTGGAAAATCCCATGGACCGAGAAGCCTGGTAGGCTACAGTCCATGGGGTTGTAAAGAGTCGGACACTACTGAGCAACTTCACTTTCACTTTCAAGGACAGAAACGGAAGGAATCAGCTCCTTTTCCCCCTCTTTCAGTCATTCATCAAACGTTTATTGAGGCCTCTGGATGTGCCAGACTTTGTCCTCATGACTAGGGACAGGGCATAGATGAAGAAAAAGTCTTTGATCCCAGGAATCTTCCAGTCCAGTGGTGACACCAGGGTCAGGGCCAGAGCACGCTTCCCACAGGTGGCGACATTGCACCTGAGTCTTCCAGGGTCAGCAGCAAGCGGCCATTGGGGTTAAGAGTTGGGATCTCAGGCAGTGGAGAGAACTGCAAGAGAGAACTCAGCAGGCACTAAAAGAAGTTCATGTTATAGTGGGAGGTGGCGCCCTTCTGAGCTCTGCTTCAGAGCCACTGAGGCTCAGGTCGGCCTCCTACATCCTGCTGAAGAATCTGGAGTTCTTCGGTGAATGTGACCGGAAGTCTCCTGAAGAACAGGAAGTAGGCAGGCACTCTAACCCCTCACCTTTGGAGAATGGCCTCTGTATAGATGGAACTACCCCAAGAAATCAAACCAGTCAATCCTAAAGAAAATCAATGCTGGATATTCATTGGAAAAACTGATACTGAAGCTCCAGTACTTCGGCCACCTGATATGAAGAGCCAACTCATTTGAAAAGATCCTGATGCTGGGAAAGATTGAAGGCAGGAGGAGAAGGAGACGACAGAGGATGAGACAGTTGGATGGCATCACCGATTCGATGGATATGAGTTTGAGTAAACTCCAGGAGACAGTGAAGGACAGGGGAGCCTGGCATGCTGCAGTCCGTGGGGTCACAAAGAGTTGGACACGACTGAGCAGCTAAACAACAATCACCCGAAGAGCAGGGATGGGTTTGTTCACCTGTGAGTCCCCACTGTCTTCCTGCAGACACTTCTGAGCATCTTCTGAGTGAGCACCCTTAGAGCCAGGGCTGCAGGATTAAGACCTGGCCTCTGGCCTCAGGCCTCAGCCCCCTGGGAGAGAGAAGTGCACCCCACACTGCACCCAGTGGGGGGTACCCTTGGAGCCCAGAGAGGGTGCACACGAATGCTGCCTGGTCAGTCCACACAGGGAGGTGTGAAGGGGGCAATTCCAGAAGGTTTCCTGAAGATGGCGAGGCTTTGGAGAAGTGAGAGCTGGGGAAGCAGTTGAGCGTGGAGGGCAGGAGGGGGATGGCTGGAATGAGAGTGAATGGATGGGTGACCCTTGGCAGGCCCTCAGAAGATGTGCCTGTTGTGAGGCAAAATGGCCCCTGGGCGAGCCTGGAGGATGTGGCAGGAGGGCGAAGGGTAAAAGGAGACACGTTGACCAGGAGCAAAAAGGACTCATCCTCCTGCAAGATGGGAGGAAAGGAATCAGGGTGGATGGGCCAGCAGGTTGGTGGAAAGAGGGGTGGGGACAGAAAGGGTTTCATGAAAGGTTGGTTCGGTCAGTCGGCTCCTAGCACCGTGTGTCCTGCAGCACACTTGGGTGGTTCTGGGAACGCAGCTGACCTGTCCTCGGGCAGTGCCGGCTTTCTCTCCTTCTAAAGCCCTCCACGATGACCAGTGTGTGCTTTTCAGTCCAGAGGCCAGAGTGGAAGTCAGCAGACCTTGGGCTTCCCTGGTGGCTCAGCTGGTAATGAATTCGCCTGCCAATGCAGGAGACACGTGTTCAATCCCTAGTCCAGGAAGACCCCACATGCCTCAGAGCAACTGAGTCTGAGAGCCACAACTATCAAGCTCTGCGCGCCAGAGCCTGGGAGCTGCAACTGCTGAAGCCCACGTGCCCTGGAGCCCGGTTTTCTGCAACGAGAGAGCTCACTGCAATGAGAAGCCCGTGCACCACCACTCGCGAACAGCCCCTGTTCACCGCAACTAGAGAAAACTCTCACAGCAACGAAGACCCAGCACAGCCCAAAATAAAATAAATAAATAATTTTAAAAAGGAAAGTCAGCAGATCTTCAAGGCTTTGCCTTTCAAAGGCCCGGCTCCGGCACCCGGAGGCCCCAGACACCCCCATCTGGGAAGGTGCTGGGGAAGGGCCTGGCTCATCTCCTGATCTTTTCCTGATTCAGAGCTCTTTCTCCCTCTCTCCCTTTGGGTCAGTTGGGTATTTCTATGGGGACTTTTCTTCTCTCCTCAAATCAGTCCCCTTGTCCTCAGATCACTGCCCAGAGTAGACAGGAGTGAGTGAAGAGAAAGGTGGGATTGAAAAGCAGGCTTGACTGTAAAATGACAGGGACTTCCCTGGCGGTCCAGTGGTTAGGACTCGACACTTTCACTGCACAGGTTCGATCCCTGGTCGGGGATCTAAGATCCCGCATGCCACATGATGTGCAGCCTTTTTTAAAAAAGCAAACAACCAAAACCCAAACAGGCTGTGAAATGATTGTGCTCACGGAGGGAATTACAGATGAAATGATGGCTTGAAAATAATCCAGTAAAACGGAGTGCAGATGAAAACAGGATCCGCTGTGTGTTAGTTAAAGCTGGACAGTGGGTACACTGTGTTTTATTACACTCTCCTTGCTCCTTTTGCATGGTGCAATTTTCCATAATAAAACGTTGAGATATACTAAATATAATAAAATACTTGGCGCTTGGAAATATTGTGAATTTACAGCAATACTTCATTTTTGCCAGTTCATGTGAATAAGTGTATATTATTTACCAATGTAAAATAAAAGATTGCAGGAGCTCTCTTAAGAGAACATTGCTGATTTGTATCTCTCCTTCCCTCTCTCCCTGCAAGCTCCAGCCTTTGACTGTGTGTTAAGCTGGTGTTTTCCTCCCTTGGTTTTAATCAGAATTCATTCCTTCTGTCTGTGCATACTTGCAAAAGGGCATCTTTCTTAATCTCTGTTGTGTTTTGCAAGGTTTACCCTGACAGTAAGGAAGTTGTCTGTAAACCTAACCCAGACCGTCCACTGGACTAAGCTCTTCTTTCCACCCAGGTCTGACTTTGATGTGACAGGGCGTTGCTGGTTGTCTTACTTGTTTTTAAATTACTCCCTTGGGCGTCTCTAAAACCCGTTTTTTTGTCCAGCTTTCTCATAGGTCTCTGGTGTTTATTTTAAAAGGCAAGTTCTCCAGCATGACAAGATGCTTCAATAGTAAGCACAAACCCAAGATAGAAGATTATTTTCAGCAGTGACCACAATGTGATTGAGAAACTCACAGACAAGTAACTTTATGAGGCAGAAGATAAGGAGCCCGCTGGGAATGGCAGCAGATGTTTTGGGTGGAGCCTGTGTCCCCACTGGATGCGGAGTCTTTCACATCCAGCCTCCAAAGCAACCCCTCCAGGCCTCCCTGCTCCCTTCCACCTTCAGCGACTCTGCATTTTCTTCAGGATAAAACCCAGTTTCTTCAATTCAGTTCAGTCGCTCTGCTAAGTCACTTCAGTCGTGTCCCACTCTGTTCGACACCATAGATGGCAGCCCACCAGGCTCCCCTGTCCCTGGGATTCTCCAGGCAAGAACACTGGAGTGGGTTGCCATTTCCTTCTCCAATGCATGAAAGTGAAAGGTGAAAGTGAAGTCGCTCAGTCCTATCCAACTCTTAGCGGCCCCATGGACTGCAGCCTACCAGGCTCCTCCGTCCATAGGATTTTCCAGGCAAGAGTAGTGGAGTGGGGAGCCGTTGCCTTCTCCCAGTCGCTCAGTTGTGTTCAGTTCTTTGCGACTCCATGGACTGCAGCGCACCAGGCCTCCCTGTCCATCACCGACTCCGGGAGTTTACTAAAACTCATGCCTACGGAGTCGGTGATACCGTCTAACCATCTCATCCTCTGTCGTCCCCGTTTCCTCCTGCTTTCAATCTTTCCCAGCATCAGGGTCTTTTCAAATGAGTCAGTTCTTCCCATCAGGTGTCCAAAGTATTGGAGTTTCAGCTTCAACATCAGTCCTTCCAATGAATAATCAGGACTGACTATATATAATGAATATAATAGTTTTTTTTTTTTAAATTTATTTTGTTTGTTCTTATTGTGTGCTCCCTAGGAGCCCTTGAAAGAGGAAGTGGCAACCCACTCCAGTATTCCTGCCTGGAAAACCCCATGAACAGAGGAGCCTGGCAGGCTACAGTCCATGGGGTCACAAAAGAGTCTGACAGGACTTAGCAACTGAACACTAGGAACCAGCCCCTCTGCTAAACCGTTTTCCTGCTTTATCTCACTTTTATCCTAAACCACTCCCGGTCCTTCACTAACCATCCCCCTCCCCTACATTCCATCAAATCAGTTAAGAGCGTGGACTCTGAATCCAGTTTGTCTGGATGTGAAGCCCTCAGTCAGTCAGTTCAGTTGCTCAGTCGTGTCCGACTCTTTGTGACCTCATGAATCGCAGCACGCCAGGCCTCCATCTCCATCACCAACTCCCGGAGTTCACTCAGATTCACGTCCATCAAGTCAGTGATGCCATCCAGCCATCTTATCCTCTGCCGTCCCCTTCTCCTCCTGCCCCCAATCCCTCCCAGCATCAAAGTCTTTTCCAATGAGTTAGCTCTTCGCATGAGGTGGCCAAAGTACTGGAGTTTCAGCTTCAGCATCATTCCCTCCAAAGAAATCCCAGGGTTGATCTCCTTCAGAACAGACTGGTTGGAGGGACTCCAAGGGACTCTCAAGAGTCTTCTCCAACACCACAGTTCAAAAGCATCAATCTTTGGCACTCAGCCTTCTTCACAATCCAACACTCACATCCATACATGACCACTGGTAAAACCATAGCCTTGACTAGACAGACCTTAGTTGGCAAAGTAATGTCTCTGCTTTTGAATATGCTATCTAGGTTGGTCATAACTTTTCTTCCAAGGAACAAACGTCTTTTAATTTCATGGCTGCAGTCACCATCTGCAGTGATGTTGGAGCCCTCCAAAATAAAGTCTGACACTGTTTCCACTGTTTCCCCATCTATTTCCCATGAAGGGATTTTTAAGCCAACTTTTTCACTCTCCTCTTTCACTTTCATCAAGAGGCTTTTTCATTCCTCTTCACTTTCTGCCATAAGGGTGGCGTCATTTGCATATCTGAAGTTGTTGATATTTCTCCCGGCAATCTTGATTCCAGCTTGTGTTTCTTCCAGTCCAGCGTTTCTCATGATGTACTCTGCATAGAAGTTAAATAAGCAGGGTGACAATATACAGCCTTGATGTACTCCTTTTCCTATTTGGAACCAGTCTGTTGTTGCATGTCCAGTTCTAACTGTTGCTTCCTGACCTGCATGCAGATTTCTCAAGAGGCAGGTCAGGTGGTCTGGTATTCCCATCTCTCAGAATTTTCCACAGTTTATTGTGATCCACACAGTGAAAAGCTTTGGCATAGTCAATAAAGCAGAAATAGATGTTTTTCGGGAACTCTCTTGCTTTTTCGATGATCCAGCAGATGTTGACAATTTGATTTCTGGTTCCTCTGCCTTTTCTAAAACCAGCTTGAACATC